>VZSE01001429.1:1159476-1343190 GCA_013398275.1 Promerops cafer | reverse complement strand
GGGGGGGGGGGGGTTAACCTATTTGGTGTTAAGAATGCACACTGAAAGCAGAACGCACTACAGAATTCTACCAGTGTTCACTGCAGTGAGCTAAAGGATCATGGAGAGGACAGAGATGCTTTTCTTCACTCTATTGTTTCTTATGGCTTCTTAAATTAAACTGGAATTTAGAATTTCTCCCTGCTTTGCTTCGTCTTTTCTCCCAGCTTAACTTTTCTTTTTCAGCCTTACCCTTAGGATTTCTTACCCCTGGCTATGCCATTCCAAGCACTTCTTTTCTCTGTACTCAGCCAGGTCTGCCTCACTGGGACTTCAGCCGTAGAAGTTAACAAAATTGGCTGCTTTGATTAGAAATGTGTGAGTGGAAGGCAGATAATAGCCTGGTTCTCTACACCTGATCTCCCAGTGAGGGGTCATTGATAGGGGTCAACAGCTGAGATAAGTGTCTCATCACATGAAGAGTTTGTGAAGGAAAATCTGTACTGTCAAATGAAGTGGAGCACAGCAGCACTGGGGGCTGGAGGGGCCTGACTTATCTATATATTTGGGTTGGGTTGTGTTTAGCAAATTTTATTCTAGGAAGGAGCTGCCAGGAACTGTAGAACCTGAAGTCCTGCACTGAACTGAAGAACAGATGCACCTGAGGGACTGGCAACTCCATCCTCCCAGGAATGGACTTGCCAAAGGGGCAAGAGAAGCTGTAGCCACCCTTCTCCAAGGCTATGCTTCATTTCTGCAATCAGGCTGTGGGAATAATCTGAAGCAAGGGGATTTCCTTAAGCCAGTTCACTGATGGGCTCTGATTAAATCATCTCCAGACTAATTAATTTGTTGATTGACACTTGTAACATGAAGACCATCCCAGATAATTTGACACTGGCCCTTGGTGAATCATCAAGTTAAAGCCTTTACTTTAAATGTGACTGTTATGAATGAAATGTCACATAGTGACATTTGATATTTTGCACCAATTACTACTGTGCATGTGGGCACATAAGCACCATTTAAGCAGAGTCAGACTCAGGCTTTTAGGAGCTCAGGGATCAAAAGAGACAGACTACTTGTCTAAGTTTATAGACTACATAGCTATTGAGAGTCCATTAATCATGTAGAGGAAAAACCAGCCATTATGGCTAATGAAAAAAGAGAGATGGACTCGAGGAGGTTGAAATGGACAGGTGTCTGTTATGCCAAACATTCTTTGATCCTCCTGAGCAGCCACTGGTGCATGTGTCAATCTGAAATGAATTTTAAAAAATAAAGAGCTACTGTTGGGTTAAATGTGACACAGAGAGAAGTCTGAGATCAAGTCACACACTTTCCAACAGTGGGAGACACGGAGCTGTGACAGCTTGCCCCATTACTGCTCAACTTGAACGTTCAAAACAAGTAGGAAGTGTCCTACAGACAATGTTCCTGTGTCAGGTGTGTTGAGAGTCAAAGCCCTGTTCCTTCCCTCAAGACTTTCATCACTCTTTATAACAGCACTTGTACCACTTTGTCTGTGTTTCCCATGTCTCGTACATGTAGGAAATTACAGATCAGGACTTTCATTCCACTGCATTTCAGACTCAAACTACCAAACAGATGAAAGGAAGAAAGAGAGAAAATCTGAGGAAAGAGGGAAAGTCTGGGGATGTATCAGGGGACAGAACAATGCTTCCAGTCCAAAACATGGTGCTAAACAGGCTTAGATGTTTAGAACTAAACTTGGTGGCTTTTTGAAACCTCTTGTCTTGATTTTTGAGACAACTGTTAAAACTGAGGTTTATTCTTGACAAAGATGTAAAACTGGGGTATTTTGGAAGTTTCAACAGAAAAAGACTTTAAAATTCTCAACTCAAGGCTCAGAGGCTATTATGCCCATGAGAACATGCACTTCCAGCTTTCTTATTTTCTCTTTTGAGCACACCATTGACCCTACCTACAGCTTCCCTCAGCTGTTTGGGTAGCTGCCTCTCGTTTTGTCGAGTGTGTTGAGAGGAAGCCAGCATGATGGATAACAGGAGTCCTTTGACATACCATGTCATTTATCACATAACAGCCTCAATCCAGCTAAGGTGGCCTTCTCCATATGTCACTGTCAGCTTCTGTGCCACCTCAATGCATCAAAAAGAAAAGTTTGAATATGAAGCACTGTAATTCCTAAGTCACAGCTCATTGCAGCTTTCCAGACATGAAAAACCATTCTGTCTATCTGCCAGCTTGTTTGTTTAATTTTCACTGTCTCACATATGTGAGAAATTAAGTCTTCAGTGTGGAAGAAAACCAGAAAAAGTCAGAGGTCTAGCAGAGGGAAGGAAGATAAAAATCTCTAATTCCATCAGGAATCCAATGTGACATTTTGAAGTGGAAAAAGAAAAGGCAGCCTATGACCAATAGGTATTAGGGAATAAGTAAGAATTCTTCCTTCTTCCCACTCAAGGAAAGAGGTTCTCTAATGGGCTGATGTGAATGTAGCAAGCTTAAAGCAATGCAGATAAGCTCCCAAACTCAGCTGCCTAATGGACGCCTATCTCGTATCTCCCGCCCCCTTCAAGGGTACAAAATGCTCTGAAGGCTTCCAGGAAAGCCTCTTGAGATTATCCAGCAGGTCCTGCTTTGGGCTACCTAAATTAATCAGAACTCACCCACCAGTGCAAGATTTCAGCAAGTCAGTTCCCAGGGGACACCTGAGAACACAAACCAGAGGAGGCTGGAGCCACTGCTGCTCTCTGCCCCGCTGACACAAACCCAAGAGTCTCTGTGCAGTCTCCTGAGTTTTACCACACATGGCAATGGAAGCATGAGCAACCCACACTTTTCCATGAGCCTAAAGGGATGTAGCCTGGCTCAGGTTAATTAAGTGTAATATCGAGTTTGGGCTGCCTGGAGCACTCACACCTCATCCAGAGTCATCTTCCCCTCTCCAGCGTGAAATAGTCAAGGCCATGACTCTTCATTTCTAGTCTGAAAACATTCCTGAAACAGGGTACAACCCCTTTTCTCAGCTTGCTCTAACAAACCTCCCTCATCCTGCCCTGCTCATAGCCCAGTCTCTGCAGAGCACCTCCAGCACCACTGGGCTCCAGACGAGTCCAGAACAGGCTCATTTTTAGTTCAAGTGTCCTTGAGTGAGCCATGACTGAGCATAGCTCCCACATTTAGCCAGGCAAATTGTCCTACCCACCCTGTCTGTGAATCACTATTTAGAAAGTCTGTTATAACCTTCCTTTTCACATTCTTTTAGCAGCTTACAAAGCTTACATTCCTGGCCCAAATGTATTATGAATCATAGACCCATTTCCCAGGTTAGATAAATTTGCATAATACTTCCAATGATTCACAGACTCCCCCAGCATGAATGGTGTTAAACTCCAAAAATTAAGATGTCATTTTGGATCATAATAAGTGACTTAAAATATATGGTTTCCCACTTCCTTGGGTCATTGTCATATAGTCTTAATATATTTCCATTTGGTATAGTTTCCCTCCAAAAAGGTCACAGGCAAGCTACAGCTTGAAAATTAATCAATGAACCTTTATTATGCTAAACCTTAATAGGATTACTAATATGAAGGAACTTAAACACAAGTTTTTTCCCTAGGAACTGTTTACTGACAAAACCTCATCCTTCGGTGACATTCACATTGCTACTGTCCTTTTCTGACATCTACTCTTCCCTAAAGGACCACAGAAGGGATATTAAACACAATCTTCTTTCCAACCAGTATTTCCTCTAGTCCTAATTCAGATGACTCAAAAGTTCCTATTTTTGGTCCAAATTTCAGTGTGCTGAAGATTGTTGAGCAGTTTAGCTTCAGCTCAAATAGCCTTCCATTTCTGTGTCAGATTGGACATCATCATCCTCTCTTGAATATTTGCAGTAGATGCTCTAGATAGATATATTAAAAATGTGAAAAAATAAGAGCCTTTTCAGCCTCCAGAAAGCCTATGAGTTAAGTCACTAAAAAGCCCTTTAAAGGCCTTTGTAGTCCTATAGGCAGCTCTCTCCCTGAAGCTGCAGGATGGAGCTCTGAATCAACAATATTGCTTCTGCTTTCCTTTGTCTTTCAGTTTGGCATAAAGACAGACTTGTTTTGTGCATGTAGGGAAAGTAGGAAGCATAGGAATGATAATTCAGCTAGGGGCAAGCCTTGGTCATTATTTGGGCCACTAGGCAATAGGGTTGAATTATGGCTTGCCGTGACAGTATCCTAAATAACTGTTAGCAGGAAATATTATCTTACATTACAGAAACAATTACAAGAGTTAACCATTTGGAAAAGGAAATCATGCTGCTGAAGAACTGCCATTCAGCCACCACAGCTCACATTCCTCAGATTGAAATAGAAATTTCAAAGGGAAAAGAACACAAATCAATCCAAGTTTATGTCCAAGTAATGCAGCATGTTTTTAGGGTACCACACACCAAAACATATGCATATTTGTGTTGCTGATTTGCACAAACCCATTCCCGTAGGATGAACATCATAATTGAAAATGAGAGCACAAATGGCCACTTAAATGCCTAAAACCCAGCTTGAGTAATTGTGCATGCACACACATATCTGTTTTTCAAGCACAACTGCATCCTTTCAGTCCTGGCAATCTGGATCAAAATGGTTTCTATTAACATTATATATGCATTTACATGCATAGAATACTGTATCATTTGGACCTCAGAGTTCTTGGCAAACCTCAAAGCTAACTGCTTATTTAGGTTTCCATGAGGTTTAAGCAAGAATTAGCAATGACAGAGTCATACCTGCACCATAGGTAGTTTGTGGAGAATTAGATATGTGCTCTTTAGGGACCAACCCATCTGAGACTGCATGTAAAATTATGGTTTTGGAGCTGCCACATGTTTCTCAGAGATTAATGAAATACTCAGAGAAAAACACAAAACAGAAGGGGGTTGATTGCACCTAAGTGATTTCTTTTCTGTGGTTTGCAACATCTGCTGCAGACCTGGTTGCCACAGTTTCTACCCAATGGCCTGAAACCAGAAATCCACAACATTCACAAAGCAATGGGTCTGTCAGTTATGAAAGAGCCAAGTCCAAAAGAGGGACAGCAAGCAATGCCTGAAAGTACAGCAGGTGCTTTGTTATGGCACTTTGAGACCAAAGATATAACAAATGAACTTCTGTCATCAGTCCACACTGTCAGAACACTCATCAGTTAAAACACAGAGCTATGAACACTGTCAAAGCCAGGTCATTAGAGAATGATCCACTCCAGGTGGACTCCAAAATTGTGTGGGAACTGCTGCTCCAGCTGGACCCCTACAATCTGTGGGGCCTGGTGGGGTTCATCTGAAGATCTTCAAAGAGCTACTGATATTGGAAAACCCTTCTCAATGATTTTTGAGCAGTCTTGGGAATCCAGAGAAGTTCCAGATGACTGGAAGCTGGCAAGCATTGTCCCAGTTTTCAAGAAGGAGGACCCCAGAGCTACAGGTCTGTCAGTGTCACAGGTTTGGGTCAGATATCAGGAAAAAGTTCTTCACACAGAGAGTGGCTGGGCACCAGAACAGGCTCCCCAGGGAAGCGGTCACAGCACCAGCCTGACAGAGTCCAAGAAGCATTCGGACAATACTCTCTGGCACATGCTGTGACTCTTGGAGTGTTCTGGGCCAGGAGCTGGACCCAATGATCCTGATGGGTCCTTTCCAACTCAGCATATTCTGTTATTCTGTGATAAATAACAGTCCTGAGATGGGCTTTTGTTTTGATAAGAAATTGTGCAATGAAAAGATACACTTGATTTGAAGTATTTCTACTGTTTACAGCAACAGAGCCCTTTTCTTAATATTCTCCTTTTTATTTACATTCCCAGCTGTATTACTGTTATGAGCCTGCAAGCTCAAAGCCATTGATATGGACACTATTTGACTTTTGAACAGACTACATGCTGGATGGGATTACATCCCATTCAAAGCTGTCTAAAGATAGACAGAGAAGTAGCACAGTTCAAGGGTGCCCTCACCTGCATGTCAGGGAAAGCGACAGAAATTATTGTGACTTCAAACACTTAGCTGCTCTCCACCTGAAATCCAGCACACGTGCACAAGACCAGACAACAAAGTTATTCAAAAGCAAACACTCATTTGTGTGACACGCATGTCCTGGAGGGGAAAACAATTGTTCTCCCACCATCTTTGGATTGCCACATTCAGCCTCTGCATGGGTTTATAGCAGGACACTTGACAGGTAAACCTGCAGACTTTGTGGGTTGAACCACCTGCATGGAATAGCCAAAGTGCCAGCTGCCTTTCCAGAGATCTCAGTCTAACCCCAAAGATGTTATTTTTGTCATCTAAAAATATCCATGAGAAAAACAGCTTAGTTTTAATCTCCCACAGCTCCTTCTACTTCGCGTTCAGACCTCCTGGGTCACCTCTCTGCTCTCACAGATGTAACCCAGAGCTGCTTTGGCTAACATTACATCCATCCAAGCATAGAACTCACTGCTACTCAAACGAGGTGCTAGAGACTTCAATTATATAGACCAAGATCTATTAGAAAATTGGATGGGAGATCACCAATTTTTTCTCACATCACTGGAGCAAGGACTTCAAGCCATGATAGTGCACTGTAGAAGTGACTGATTAGTGCAATAAACTATGTGGCTACATAAAGCCTCTTTCCCTGGTTCTTCTCATTTCTGAATGGTATTAAAATAGTTTATGAGTGTTCAGCTGCTTTGCACTTTACACCCTCTTATGTGCCATAACTGTTAGAGGGAAGCCAGAAAAATCATCACTTTTTTAATCTTTGCCTTTTGTTTTTATGCTAGTGACCTTTTGTTACCCAACACACAATGAATACAGGAAACGTTCCTCAAGAAGTAACTTCTCATTAATGTCATTGCTGTTGCTGCTGGCAGAAGACACCACAGACCAGAGCTACAACTGAGAACCAAACTTCTGCTTTGGGCAGTGCTCCATGAGAGCCAGGGTCCCTGGGAGGACTGGTACTTCCCTCTCCTTCAAAAGCTGAGCTTATGAGCATTTTGGGAGAAAAATGGGGTAATGTGTGAAACAGAGGAGGAAATTACTACTAGAGATGCTGTCATGGGATGCACCTGGAAAGAATTCTTGCTCTCACACCTTGCTGGTAACTTAAAAAAAAAATCTCCCAACAAGACAGGATTACATGAAGATGCTGACCTGATTATGGATTGCTATGTGTGTATATTTAGCAATAAATCCTTTTTCCTATTGGCATTCTAATTAAATATGCATATATACACACAGAGTAGAATATAGCAGCTCTTCTCCAAATGATAGGAGTCCTGAAGTTTTTGCTATTTGTGGCAGACAAACAAAAGCAATCAAAAAGGTGAATTAGGACCTAGACTACATTGTTCACTGCCACTTCTCTGTGTTCTGCTTCCCCAGACACTGAAGGATCCCACAGGATATAATGCAACCTGTAACAATTTTATATAAGGACACATCCACTGGTGAAATTCAATAAGCCAGTTCTAAAATACTATGGAAAAGTTTCTCACTTCTGCACAACTCTGAATATAGCATAATTTCCAAAGAATTTTATATCGTAAATCACCCCTATTTTCATGCAAAAAACATCAGCACAGCTACCTGAGAGTCCCTACCAAGGTTATGGTATCATGGAGGTAGGATGTGTTCAAACACTAATTTCAGAGTTGTGCAGTGTGCACAGACCTAAGGTGCACCTTCACTGGAGCATTTTCCCTGCCAGTGCCACCCCTGCTTCTTTATTTCCTCCCCTCAGCTCAAACCTGAGCTACACAATTTCGAGAGCCCTTCAATTTTTCTACCCCTTTAGGACTTGGAGCTACTTTGCAGCATTAAAACTGTGCTGCACCTTTTTCCTGACTCCCAGCAGTGCTGCCCATGAGGCTGCAGAAAAGGTTTTGATTTCTCACCCTCTCATTGCAGTATTGACTCAATTTTCCGGCTTTTATTTTCTTGATGCTTCTGTGGGACATTCAGCTGAGTTTATAAAATTAGGATGGCAATTTGCTGAAACGACTGGAGCAAATTTTGCCCGTGTAATTACCCAATTGCATGTGCAATCACACAAGCCATGTGCCCAGGTAAACAATTCAACTTCAGCTGGACCTCTGTAGGTACATTTTTGCACAGCAATTTTGAAAACATAAGCTCTCAAATGGAGCTTATTTTTGCAGATAAGGCTCTTCATCACTTTTCTACAAACACCATTTCCACTTGCCAGTCTGTTTCCCCAACCCAAGGTCATTTTACATCCCCTCTCCTATCACAGTACTTCACCAGCTTTTAATGCTACATTTGAATAATAGATTTCAAGAAGGGAAGGGAAAAACTGAGAGAAATACATAAATAAATAAAAATGTTACAAACAACATTAGCCAAAACACAAAGCTAACACAGAATATAGATTTTTAAAACAAACTCATGGAAAGTTAGCTTTACACTTGCAAACCCAAGCTCCTGATTTTTTTGTTCATAAGCTTTCAAAAATTTCAGTGCATATTTCACAAAAAAATTATGTGTTTTAATACTTAAAAGGGCCAAATAGCAACACAAAATGAGAAATGTCACTTGAAACTCCAGGGATGTCCAGTTTTCATGGCAAAAGAAATACTGCCTGATTTATTACACTGGGTAATATATGAAGGTATATTACAAGAGACAATAACCTTCATTCCCAGGCAATTTCAGCTTTCCAGGTAGTGTGGATATTGCAGTAAAGTACTGGACATTCTTCATTGCATCTATAAAAGTGAAGTTTTTACAATTTCATTTTGTGGACTTCTATTTTCCCATCCTATGAATAACAACTCCATCTCTGCATCTGTAGCTTCCAACAGGGTTTAACTCACGTAAACAGACTTGATCTTGAGATGGGTGGCCAAAAGAGCCCCTTGTGATATTAGCTCAACTCCAAAATATTCAGCTTTGATATCAGTGTTTCATGCCTACCACAATCAGCTACAAGGTACCATCCAAGTTCAGCAGCAATTACATCTGTGTAAATTTGCTTATGCAGCCAGCTGGGCGAGGGTTTGCATGTATATCCTGGAAATCCCAAGAAGGTATAAAGAGACTCCTGATTTTTAATACATTTCCCCAATTCCTGCATTGGTGATGCTGAGGTATCCTTCACAAACTCTCATGAGGTGGTTGTGGAAGTCATTGCAGCAGGATACTTTCTCTGTGCCAGGAGGTAATCCTGAGGAAGAGCTGCAACTACAAAGCCCAGAGCTCCATGAAGTGCCTCACGCTGCCAGGGCCGGGATGCTGGGTCAGGCTGCACAGGAGCCAACAGCCCAGCATCCTTTCCATTGCCACCAATCCCACTGCACAGCCTGGGGCACTAATGCACCAGCCCAACACGGCACCAGCTGCTCCTTGCCTGTCTCTCTACAGAGCCCAGCACGGGCACAATTGTGATGGGAATAATATCCCACAAATGGGACTCCAAATAAGCATAATAACAAACAAAAGGGATAATGACACACAATCAAGCTAACAAGAATTATAATCTAATTCAATCATCTCATTAACTTTACTAAAAGCTAGCTTTGTACACCGGTCTCCTGGCTCCTGAAAATGTCTTCAAAGGAGTGCACACATCTGATTACCAACTCACATCATCAGTTAGGAAAACAGACACGAATGCAGAACAAAGGGATTCCTTTCTGAGCCTGTGGAACAACCTGTTCATATCTAATATTCATGCTAACTTGAAAATGCAAGGTACAGCCTATCCAGAATGAAATTGTTCCCAAGGCTAGAAGCTGAAGCATTTAGTAGTCCAAGGCAGTAACATCACTGAGCCCACACCCAGTGATTTTTGTAGCAAAATTTCCAGGTGACCTTGCATCACCAGCATAAATTGTAAGGAAAGAGCACAGGGACACACACACAACTCATTGGGCACCTTTACTGTTTAAGAGCTTGCAAAGACTGCACGTGCTTTGGCAGTTGGCAACTGGGAGACTGATGGAACACGGAACAAAGCCTTGGATCCTTCCAGTTTTTAATATGGCCATTAACTAATTAGATTTCACGACCATTTAGAAGACAGATGATATTGCAATCTCCATTCTATTAGCAAGAATAATATGGTACTTCCATGAGAAACCTGCCAACGGGAGAATGAGGCCCCAGAATTTAAACAAACCTTAGATCCTGTCCACACCACACTGTTTAGTCAAAAGGCAGCAGTTGTGTTTGTCAGTTATTAGACTGGACACTGAGACAAGCAGTTATAAGCAACAAATTGTGTTCACTCTCTTGATCAAACTCCTGAAAGCACATGGGATATGCTGAAGATAAAAGGAATTGTAGCAAAGCACCCAAAATTTCAGCTATACAGCTTCTGGGAAACAAAAGCACCAAGCAATAAAGCCAACTACTGACACGCGGCTGGTGTTGAGTCCCACAGACAATGATATCATACAGGCTCCTGTTTTAGAGGCTCAGGCACACTATAAATTAGGTGAGGGTGTTAAAACAACAGCTGGCTGCTAATTAGTCACAGCCCCCCTCAGCAGGGTATCAGCAAAGTGGCAGAGAACATCTCGAGTAAATTAAATTTTAAAAAATCCTACTGCAATCACTCCCCTGACAGACCCTTCCTTCATCTCCCCTCTCAGCTTTTTATTTATTGTAATTACTTTAGTAATAAGATTTGTTTCCTTGTTATTATATATATTACCATGCAGGGCAACAACAACAACAACAACAAAAAATAATAGCTGGGAAGAGTTATGGAGCTTATTTATCTCCTTGGCTGTTATTGGGCCGTTGGGTGGAGAGAGCGATGAGGGGGTGGGGGCCTGGGAAAAGCAGTAAATAGAAAAGAAAGCATATTCCTCGGGAGCAGAGACATATGGGGGCATATTTACGAAGGAGGAAACACTGACAATGAGTGAATAGAGCTAATAACTCAGGGGGCCCAGCAGCCCTGGCTGATGAAGGAAGGAATAAACAATCCTGCACTGGAAGTGCTGTCAGAAGGGAGAGTCCTGGGGTGCAGCTGTCTGCAGGGGGATGTTTATCACAGAGGAGAGCCAAGGATGGGCTGTCACATCAGCCCAGCACAAAGGGCCTTGGATGAAACTGGGGCACCTCCCACAGCAGAGAGGAACTCAGACAAGTGTGTGGTGCAGGGCCAGACACCATTTCTGGTTGTTCCACCAAGGAACAATTCACAGAAATGAAAGCTAAGGAATACTGCAGCTCATATTTTATCTCGTGCTGTGCAGGCACTAGCCACATTTGGTACCCTGAGCTCTCAAATCCATCACTGCCCTCTCAGTGAAAGGCAACAGAAGCAACACCTGAGGCACCAAAGCAGCAAAGAGCTGCAAAATCCCTGCTCCACTTGAGGAAAACTAGCCCACACTTCACATGCACCTCCCAGAGACACCAAGTGTCCCAGCACAGACATCCACAGAACCTGCACCTTTGTCATCTCTGAGTTCTTAAGGAAAGCACTGGGGCACACGCTCTTGACACCTTACAACGTGCATCTCAGAGCACAGCCAGTGTATGTGAGGGCTGAGTCTTTCACAATTTACAAAATGCTCTTTTTTTAATCCAAGCATGCCTTCCCTTCCACATATGCCTACCCAACTACTTTTGGCAAGGTGGTGACAATTTAGGTGCAGAACTTCTGAAGAAAACGTGGGGACAGATTCATAGAGCATCTGTCAAAGAGCAGCACACGACTCCTGTGGCACCTCTCTCCTAGAGAGAGATTCCATTAATTCAAAACCATTCCTTTCCCAGCCTTCTCACATCTGTGCTGTCCTTGGAGAAACACACACATCATAGATTAACCAGTCTGGAGAGAGCCTTTGGAGTGTGTTTGCAGAGTGCATGGCACCAATTTAGAACTAAACTTCTCCTTCAACCCTCTGACCACAGAGAAGCAATAAAGAGAAGGAGGGATGTCTGCAGTTGTACAGCTTTGTGTGACATCACCTCAAGATGTAGTCCTTAAGGATGCAGTTCTGCAGCATAAACCCACTCCTTAGACCAGCCATTAGCTTTTTTTTTCTATCCCTGATCCTTTCTGCCTCTTTTGCCCAGAGAACACAATGTGTCCATTCAGGAGAGTAAGCATTAATACAGGAGAGAAAAAGATCATTTATGCAAATAGTGTGTTGGGGTATATAAAGACAAATTCTGGTGCTTCTCCTCCTCCTAAGATCGTTCTTCCAAACAGAAGGCACCAGGTTCCAAAGGTTAAGTGGGAGCATACTCATTTTTTCCTTTGTAGTTTTTGAGAGTGTGCAGGGGAAAACTGTTCTAGAAGGGATTTTAGTGGGCATTTCTATCTCTTTATGTCTATCTCTAATTGTCAAACAGCTGAAGCTTTTCTTTGATAGGTTTGAGGAGGTAATGGACAAAGCCCCTGGGTAAACAAGGAACAGACAGAGTAAATTAAAGAGGAGGGAGCATCAAGGGAGAGACAGAAAATCCAGCACCTCACCTTGGAGAAGCAAAGCTTACTCAGCCTGTGCTGGGGGAGGGCAGGTGCAGGAGGGAACAGGATGTTTTTAAAACAGATAAAGAATAGTCCATGGCTATATTCCAAAAGAAAAACCAGGATTTCCTCTACCTAGCTGCTACTATGGTTACCCCACAGCTTTGAAGAAATCACACAGCTTCCAATAAATTTTCTTCATCTAAAAAAGACTCACCAGCTCCCATCTCCACTCATTGGTTCATTAATTTACAAAATTTGTCAAGTTCTTTTCAATGAAAAGCCTCCTTGATTCAACAGGAGGGAAGAGTGAGAAAAGGGAAGCAGATAAAAAGGAAACATTAAAAACAGGTAAAGGAAGAGGAAGAAGGTGGCAACCCTTACACACTCCCACACTACCAGTAAACCTGAGCCCCAGAACAAAAGCATTTCTTTTAATATAGGAGGAACCAAGACTACTAAAAAACATACATATAAAGAAACAAGAAGAATATATGGCCCATGGGAGGCTTCACAAGAGATGTATTTAATTTAAAGTATAAAGGAATTATTTATTCCTCTCCCCAGGCCTCATGATCAGTAAAGGAGATGTGGCCAAGTCCCTGCTCTCCTGGTCCTATCCATTTAATGTTTACTAAACTTTTCTTCATCACCAGATTTAACTACAGTTCAAGCTCATCTGCACCACAGAACACAAAACACTCTCCTGTGTGACACAGGCCAGGGCCATACTTTTCATTCAGGTGTCACCAAGAGCCACATTCTCCCTCCTGAAGGTGCCTTCTCTGCTACACTGGTTCCTGACAGTGGAGGAAAAGGTCAGCCATTCCCTCTAGTACTGCATCTGATGGAAAATTAACTAAGTGTAGTGAGTAAAAAAATAAGGGGGAAAAACCATAATTGTTTTTCTTGTTCCTTCTATCTGTGAGGATCAAGAAAGCATTTGGTGCCAACAGAAGCTTCAAATACCCTGGGGCAGTACCCAGCTCTTCTGAACAGTCCTCCCAGACATCTGGCAGAGCCAGGCCCTGGGGAGCACAGCAGCCCAAAAGCTGTGACTTCACAGACTAGAGACTGTCAGAGAAGCCCAAGGTGCCCCCTGCTGAACCACTCACCCCAAACTCACATGAGTTTGAAACCCAGCTCAATGCAGTTGTTGCTCAGGATTTGCTTTTCTGTTCCTGCAATACTCAATCAGCACAGCCCAACCCCAAAGCAGGTGTGGGACTGTAGCTTAAGAAAAGTTGTTCCTCTACACTTTGCTGTGTTCCAGTGCTTATTTAAGCCCATCTTTCAGCTTTGACATTTGTCACATGCTTCTCTGCAGGGACCAGGGGACACAGTTGTTGCAAACCCTGCAAGACCCCATCACCAGGTGAAGACAGCAGCCACTGGTGGGATGTGATCATGATATCCTGCCCTTGTTGGGCAGGACCAACAGTTATTAACTCACTCCATAAACACCCAAAGTGAACAAATTCCACTGTCTGCAGAGAGGAAGAGATTTGTTTTCCAGCAAAGTGCAAGCCCACCTTACCTTAGTGCCCTCTTCATGGTTTCACACAACAATATTTATTTCAGCTCAAAATATTAGGAACAGAGTTGTACCTTTTCCAGTCATGTACAGGGAAAGGGAAGCTGGTGTGGGTGGATAGGGAGGGTATAAGTTAAAGAATGCAAAAAGGAATCAATATTTTTCCAAGATTGGATTCAGTATCTCTTAGGAAACACGTGGGAAGAAAGATTGAAAAGAAGGTGGGAGAAGGAGGAAGGTTCACTCTACAGAAATATTTCTGTAAAAATTTAAGAAATCCTTATTCATCCTCCCCCCACCAGGTTATACAAAGCATTAATCACAGCCAGTTTTTCCCAAGCATATCTGCTTTGCAGCTGTATTCTGCCCTGCTGCTTTAGCAGAATGGCTAAAGCTCCATTTGTCAGTAAAGGTCCTGTTTCTCCAGCACCACTAACACTCCTTCCAGGGAATTGAGAGATCTTCTGAGCACAGACAGTACAGAACCACATGCACCTGACAAACACAGGACAGCACACCAGGCCATGCCTCAGATTCACATTTTCCATACAGGACTGGTAGCAGGATGAATAAAAACATGGGGCAAAGGGAATTCTGCCAGCACAAACATTGAAGATGAGACCTGCAGGGTGCGCAGACAAACCCCAGAACAAGCCCACGTCACAACTCACTTGCCATTGATGACTCCATCAGGATTAAGCATGGGCACAATCTTGAAGATGAAACATTTCCGCAGGAGCTCAGCAATGGGATCGCTGCTCACCAGGAACTCCAGGGTGCCCTTCATCACCCAGCTGGCATTGCTCTCACCAGGGTGAACACGGGCTGTGAGAAACACGTAGGGACGGCTGCCTGCACAACAGAGCAGAAACACCCCTGAACTAAACAGGACTTTCCTTTGAATCAGATCTTTGCAAGTGGATTTTATTCCTTTTGAATTTAGATAACAATCCAAAACGCATTCTAAGGAAAATACATTCCTAGCCATTCCAGATATTTTCTCAAGGTGCTATTTATAAACTGATCACAGATTTGGTCCCCAGAACCAGCAGAGCCCGTTTCATCCCAATCTCTGTTTATTCTGTGATAATTTATAGATATCTACACGTACCATTAGAAAGCATTCTGCACATGTAGGTTACTGCCTCTCCAAATAGCTTTACCATACTTTCTAGCAATTATTGAAAATTTGGTCCAATTAAATTTCATTAAGGTTTAAAAAGCAGCAAGAAGTTATTTAATTTCCTAAGGTCCTGCTCCACTTTCAGTATTTCACCATTAACAATTCAGAACTACCTAAATATCTAAGTAGATTTGCCCACCCATAAGGGGCTCCAAGTACATGCAAGCTTCCTGACCTCTGGAAATAATTTGTGTTGTAGGGTCAAAATAACAATTAATTGAACTAAACTGATATAATTAAAGAAAATGCACTAATATGTTCACCAGAGTTGCAAAGGTTGAGTATTCAAACCTAACAATTATTTCATAACTATACAACAAAAGGTAGAAATAACAGTCCTAGCTAAGGCAAGCTGTTGCCTTTGGTGGAAAGACTTTTTCAGTTTTATATAATATAGATGCTCACTCAGATTAGAAAGGCTGATTTTCAGAAGTTGCAACTGAAGAGTTCATCTGTTTCTAGCACTACTTCATGTATTGGAAACAGGTTGTGGCAAATTGAGGTAGGGGAGGGGATTTGGGGGTTTGCTTTAAAAAAAAACAAAAAATACAGTAAATCAAATTTTTACTAAACAGTTCATTGATAATATCTACTGAACCTATTTCAAAACAGACTTACAACTTAACAGCAAAAGTTTCCTTGTTATCAGATATGTTATTTGCTGTTCCTGTGAAAAAGCCACTAAACACATTTGGTCTGGTTACAAGCCTCCAAAAACTCTCAGCATACATATGCTTAGAAAAGACCAAGTTTGACAGCAGATTCTTTGAAGATCCCATCTGTGCTGAGCACACTTCAGGGATGGGCCAAGGAAACAGGAGAAGGCAGAAGGAGACACCTGCCAGGCACAGAAAATAAAAGGAAAGGAGAAAGCAATTATCTGTCTTAAAATGATCCTTTTGTGAGCATTCACTATCACAAGTCAAGCTGAAAGATTTACTTCAGTGGAAAGCTTTATCTGTCAGGGCATCACAGCCACGCCAGGGCAGGTTTGTCCTGGTCCATCAGGACACGTCACAGCTCAGGCTCTGTGCCCTTCATGAACTCAAGGCTCACAGCTGACAGGACTGGGAGAGGCAACAGGGCAGAATGCAAAACCAAAGGCATCAGCTGAGTGTCCTTGTAAACAAATGCTGAATTAGCACCTTACATGTCTTTGTCCTTAGATCCCAAAGCCATCCTTCAGTTTCCAAATGCTTTACAAATAATTGATCAATCATAGTAAAACAGGGAAGTAGAACACCATTCCCAAAAATACAGATGGTAATAAAACAGTGTTTAGCTGTTTGCCTGACCAAGAAAAGGCTGTGTCAGAACTGGGAGTACAGGTGAAACTTCTCATTTCGCATTCAAACAAGGAATAAGCATTAATTTCTCTCCTTAACTGTATATTCTGCACAGTTCTGCTCAGTATATACTTTACACCACAATTTAGTTACATCATACATGGAAACACTCAGATTTGGAAATAATCCCACATTCACACTTCCCTCTTAAGCAGTTGGTGGGCACTAGAAGAGTGAACTGCACTCCCAGCTCAAAGAGCTCATACAGAGCAATCATGTTCTGGTCCAGTAGAGCAACTGGACGCTGATTCTCAACAGCCACATATCAGGCTTTTGTCATTCTTACACCTCACCGACTGGGGGGGTTAGTACATTTTCATCAATGTGTACTTAGGCACTTATGGACTGCAAAAGACTCCTTCAGCTCCTGCAGAACCAGCCATTCTGATTTTTTTCCCCCAAAATTAGAGTACTGTAGTTCTAGTCCTCTCCAGCTAATTGTGCATTACTATCTACCTTAGTAATGCCTTATAACAGCAACAAACAAAAACCAGATTTCACAAAGACATCAGCTGCATTTTGCCATTTCCAAACATTTTCTCCTTTCTCCCATCACCATGATTTAGTGCTGTTTTGAAGGCTCATTGCTGAGCTAAACTTATGGGGCTGTGCAGTTATAGCTGGGAATGAGGCTCCTGAGGACTTCTAATGGACAACAGCTGTAAATAGCACAGAGCAAAATAAAATGTGCTCTCTTTTGTAATTGATGAATACAGCTTTAACAACTCTTACCTCTTCTGGATATTGGTACAGAGCTCAGCATCTTAATTGAGAGGTTCATTCCACAGTCAAAATAAGAAAAATAAAAAAAAACCTCCAAGCAACAGCTTTCTCATGTCAGAAACCCAGGACAATTTGCCATAATTCTGCTAATTGCAATAGCACAGGGCTGGCAGAGACCTGATTTCTGCTGTTTCTCTCAAGGCTCATCAAAGTCAAGCTTGTCTTACTTAGACTCAGTGCTGGAAAAGCTCCTGGAGTCTCCAGATCTTAAACACGGCGAAACATGAGGGCAGGGAAAGAGACCAGAGGTCACCTACACTGTTCTCCTGTGGGTGACAATGGGAGAGCCCCATTGCCTGCAGGTCCAGCCAAGGAAACCCCTCTATTCCAGTGAAAGTTTCCTTTGAAAGATCCCCTCCTGCCAAGCACATCCGCAGCTCTGACATCCACCCACAGGAGAGCCGTGGGGAAGGTTTGTACAAGCAAGGAAACCACAGAGCTTGTTAATGGTCTGCTCCCTTCACAGGAGCCATCGCAGCCAAATCCCACTTCCAAATGCTGCTCCCCCAGAGTGCTCCCAGCGTGAAAACTAATGAAGCAGCAAATAGAGCAAAGAGCTGATGACATGGCCATAAAACTTGCTACTCTTGAAACACCTGGAAAACAGCAGGAGTGGCCCAAACCTATGTTTTACAGCATATCCAGTTACTCTGGAATTATTGTGCTAACTGCTATAAACAGAGCTCGTGAAAGGAGCAGACGGAGCACTGGCCAGCCATGCTCCACTCTCAACTGGCAGCACCCAGTTCAGCTGCTTCCCTTCATTCCTGACTTCCAGCACCCCCATTACTGCAGTCCTGACCTGACCAGCTCAGTACTATCGAGTACAACTTACTGGTTTATACTGGTGCCTAGCTGCCCTTCTCTCTCTGCTCTTTGAGAGCACTAAACCTGTGTTGAGGACTCACAACCTCAGGTTCTCTCCTATACCTCCTCCCAGGACCAGAACTGAGCATAGTCTTCAGAATCCTCAGGCCAACACTTAGGAAGCTCTTTCCAGGTTCTGAGGAAGCTGCCAGAAGGCTCAGGTTAGCCATTTATGTCTGTAAAGCCCACATGACACATAACTTTCTCTGGGAATGTAAATAATAAAAAGGGAAAGTAGAGGAGCCTTTTCGTGCTACATAAAGCCTTATCCAGCAAATCATGTCTCCTTACACTGTGTTACATTTCAACATGCCCAGAATACAACATGGCATCAACAATACCCAAGGTGGGAGATTAAAGAACTACCGAGGCCTCTTGCAAAACTTCAAGCAAAGAACTTCTGAATGATAATTTTACTAATGCATCACCTAATTCCCATCTCTCCTTCTCTTCACTCATTTTTGATTGTGTATATATGAATGAAAATGAGAGCTTTGTTCTTCCAGTCGTGCTAACCTGCTGCTTAATCTCCTGCCTCTAAGGGTCCTCCTCTAGTGAGCCTTGGTGATGACATGACTAAGAGGCGACTTTGATGTCACTAATCGTGACATCAATTGGGGAATGAGAAGCCTGAAAGAAAAGAACAAAACCCCATTAACACAGCAGTGTCCCTCATCAAGGGGAGCACAGAAAGGAAATGAAAAGCAGTTCCAGATGCCCTGACCTGGGCTGCTGTTCTAAATTATTTCAAGCTGACGTTTGAGCCATGCCATTTGTAAAGAGACAGGGCATTGAAATGACACAGGGCTAGGATTTTTTAAGGAGTCAAAGGGAATTATGTACACAGCATGTGAAAAATTAAATGCAGATCTGGGTCTTGGGCTGAAACTTTCTGGCTGTGCCCCTGCATACCTCTCTTTTCTTTGCACAAGCCCAGGCTTCTTTTTCTCCTTTATATCTACATACAGCATGACTACCATGACCATTACACAGACCAAAGGGACAAGTTTACCTCAGGATATAGTAGAGAAAAACCAAGAAAGTGAAACTTTTCCTTCCAACTTAATTAGCTGTGCCCACTACAGGCTATTCTGTGAGTAAATGATGGGTAAACAGGAGGACTTTCACATAGCTTTTCCATGCATGTCACAGCTGCATCATGTGCTGGGTACATCTGACATGCCCAAGGCCACAGAGTTATGCAAAGCCAGAGAGAAGAGAGGACATGGTGTGATGCACAATGAATATATTAAAGTATATTTGTAAAAAAACATCAAATACTGAGATCACAGAAAACAATGAGCTGGATCTGAGGCAGAATCTGTGTCAGATACTTCACTCCCCTCCTAAAATTTTTCCTCCAGTTGACAGACTTTCAGTTGCCTTAAGACAGAATAATTCTTCCCTGCCCATCTCCCCCTACCCCAGATTTCTGTCTCCTTGCTGTGCCTGTTTTTGGCTAAATGCTCCAAAATCAGACACATCGTAATACAGAGGCAAAATACAGCCTAGCAGGATCAGCTGTTGTTTTCCAGAATTATCAATGAGCTATTCCTTTCCTAAATATTTCTGTATTATATGTATTATTACTGTTACCTGTGGCAAAGAAGTGAACGTTACAAACCATCTCAGCTGCCTGTTCTCTACCTTCATAGCTTGATGGGAGAGCTTCAGCCTCCAAGTTGCTTGGCAACCTTCTTTTGCATACATGTTTTATGAGTTCATTCACCTCTGAATCAGAGATGATCGGGGAGCGGGATATGGGTACAGACTGCTAAGCCACAGTTCAGCCTGACCTCCTACCAGTGCTGGGTTAGGACTCCAGGAAATTGGTAAGCAAATTGTCAAGCCTGTTGTGGGGAAGTTTCCAAAATCCCAAGCTCTTAAAGCAGTGGGAACCACCATCATTATTCAGCAGGACCTTCAGTATGACTGAAGGCACAGGAAACCCTCACGAACTAATTCTGGATCAAATCAAAGCATACCTCTTGGGCAATGTTGGGGAACAACTGAACCTTATTTTTAGGACTTACACCCATGAAAAGCCTCCTATAACCCTTTGCAAATTGCCTCAGACTATAACAAACATCCCCACCCCAAATGCATGCACCTACATTAGTCTTGCAGAAATTTCCAACCACTGCATCATCCAGGCCTGGATCCACCCACTCAGCATTCACTGGCATACCCAGTGTCACTCTGCACACCCTCTGAGCTGCTCAAATATCATCAGACTTCAAAACTGAAACCATGCAGGTACCTTATTAAGCTGCTGTCAAGCAAGTTACCTGCATTTACCTCCTCCCAGGGCTGTCACTAGCACAGGAATTCCTCTGCCTGGGTGCACCTCCCACACCTGTGCTCACCTCCCACACCTGTGCTCACCACTGCCATCCATCCATCTCTGCTCCCCTCAGCCACATTCCCAGGGCATGAAACCAAGATGGAGAACAGCTGGCTAGAAAAAAATACTGCCAAGGAGGATCAGGGGATTACAGCAGATGAGATAGTAATGCAAAGCAGTTGCAAAAATGGCAGCTCTCCTGGTACCCACACCAGGCAGCAACACAGCTGAGGCAAGGAACACTCTGTTACTCCCCTCTGCTCAACCCAGTGAGCAAAACCAAACAGCTGCAGTGCTGTGCCCACTGCTGCCCACCAGAGGTTAAAAAAACTGATGAAAACCAAAGGGGTCATTGAAAATCATAAATTGTTTAGAAGTCTTAGGCTGAAAAATTGGAGAAAATGGGTTTCAGACACAGAAAGAAAAGGTGAACAGAGAGGAAGGAGAAATAAACTTTAAATTGCAAAAGGTTGCTATAAAAAGATTGCAATCACCTGTCCTCACTGTCCACTGGGACTAGGCTGCATAAAAAGAAACACAAGTTACTGTCAGCTAAGCCAGCCTATGGTGACCTGACTGCCCTCACTGCTGTGCCTGAATGTTGGCTCTCCCTCCTGATGGGTCCTTGTTCATAAAGTCCTGTGCCAAGAATCCCCACTACAGTACCCAAAACAGTGCCAGCAGACCCTATAGCCACATAAGTCATGATAGCTCCTTTAGAAACTTTGTCCATGGCTCCCTTTATTCCTCTCTCTGTTCTGAGAGCTGCTGGCATTACTATTCCAGTCCACAAGGCAGCTCTGCCACCTCCTGTGCCCTCTTTGATGCAAGGTGTCTGCCTACTACTTAATGTTAGTCATTTTAAGCCATGTTAACCATTAGCCACTAATTAGTGGCTAATCAGAAATATTCCAAAAAATATTTCAGAAATATTTCATCATCATATTTTGACATCATTAGGGCTTCTTCTCACATATAGAACAGAATTATTTATGGAAAATTCTGTCTTACCTGCTCGTTTAGTGACAGTCTTGCCACCTTAAAATTGGAGTAATATAATTTCTTGGATTTCTCTCATTAGTAATGATCTTCCAAAGCCTCTCTATTACCCTTAAGATTACCATTTCTCAGCTTCTGCTTATGTACCCCTTGAAAGGTGTGAGCAGCAACCACTCAGATCAGCTTCAACGCATGATCTAGGTAGCTGATGTAGGGAGCTCCAGATTATCTGTCAGAAGGCAGGCAAGGATCTATCATCCCCTGCTTCTATAACACACCCATTATGGCTTTAATTTGTTCTGTGGCAGCAGGCAATTTCAGATACTCAAGTATTTTGTACTGCCATGGCCAGGCCATCAATCCATGTGTTTTTCAGTCAGCATGGGAGAAATGTAGACTGTCTTGCAGAGATGCAAGGCTTCTGAGACCTGGCAAGTAGTAAAAAGCAGTATTTTCAAGTTAGGCATATATGTGACTTTCACCTTCTGGGGTTTTTTGCACAAAGACCAAAAAGCTGAACTGAGAGAAGAACTAGAACATTGCCCTAAACTGTCCCATGCCTGCAAGAAGGTGCAGGCGGGAGATGAGTACACAGAGACCTGAAGGACAGCTGCTATAACAGGTAGAGTGCAGAGATCCATGGAGCTATAAAATCCATGGGCTCTCTTCCGAGAGAAGGATTTCATCTGAAATGAAATCAGGCAGGAGGAGCAGACTGAAAAAGCTTCCATTGTCATAAAAATATCTCCCTGGGTAATCCACAGTGATGGAAAAAGGAAACCCTGATAATTTATGTGACAGTTTAATGGGATTTTGGTGACATACAATACTTTAGAAAGAACTTGCCCAAATAGGACAGACAGGACTTTAATAAGGCTTCAGCTCCGAACCAGCAATATTTTCACCCCTTGCTTTTACATTTCATTCTACATACCCACTGCTCACTCACAGCTCATCTTTCTCATTTGCAAGGCACATTTCAACACTGTAAGAGCAACAACTGCACTTTCTGGTTAGATCCCCTGCCAGAGAGGCTTCTGAGTATCTGATCCCTAAAGGGATCAAGCTGCCTTTGCACCTACAGGGCAGGCCATCACTGAGCTGTGAACTCTGAGGCATGAGCTGCCCTCTGGCCATGTCCCCTGCTCTGTGGATGGCACTAATAGCTTCTGGGTGGAATTTAAGGGCAGCAGATGGACAGTCTGGAGCAGGAGCTGCTGGCAGAGGGGATGCCCCCAGAACACACTCCAGGAATAAATGGCTTTCGCACACAGTGAGTAATGCCTCAAACCTCATCTCCTGCCTGTGGGGGGACACAGCCTTTACCCCCAGTACAACACCCCGTGCCCTCCGCTGCCACGGCTCCCAGAGCAGCCTCAGTGCAAGAGGAATTGCTCAGAGTGCCAAACCCGGGTGAATCCGGGGTTAATGGCATGAAACTCCACAAAGGAACATTTAGACCGAGTATCAGTGAGCTACACTAAAAAGTCTCCCCTGTGGAGAGGTGGAAGTTAACATTAAAACCACATTGCCCAGAGCACAAGAAGTCATTTTGTACACAACAATCTTGCAGTGGCTGGGGACAGAAATAACCCAACAGGAATTTGTTTTCTTTGCTAACTTCAATGGATCCAGTTAAGAAGCCCAAATTTTTCTAAATTCTCCTGGGAAATCCAGGCATGAAAGGAATGGTAAAAAACTGGGTGAAGATCTCAATATTTTGTCCACTCTGAGATGAACTTAGAGCCTGCAATGAGGCCTGTGAGCCCTAAATGGGCATGAGAAAGGGAGCACCTGCTAGAGCTTCTTTCACTGCTGGGAATAACAGTCAAGTTTAACAGTTTAACACAAGTTGTGTAGTACTTCAAGCTGTTCTGCTCTACAGAAGACAAACTCTACAGCTTATTTTAAAAAAGCTCTTTACTCTTTCTGCAGTACATATTTAAAACCCACCTATTACCACCTACAGCATAAAGTAATGTTTATTCTTAAATATGTGTTGTGCTTTTAAGTGGCACAGATCCATTTCTCCCTGACTTGAAGTCTTCCTCAGGGAACATCTTGAAAGTAGTAAAATATATTAAAAGAAAGTACAATCAGAGCCTCTCATTGTCAAAGTGATAAAATATCAATTTTTGTTAAGATAAAAAGCATCACAGATTGCCTCTGATGGTAAAAATTAAATTTTTGGTCTTCACTTGATTTGATATTTATCACTCATTGCTCCAGAATCAGTCAAGCAGGGAATGTTTCTTAAAACTATTATTCTGTATTTCTCCTGGAGTAAGCAAACTATGAGAATTTTAAATTGTATGTTTTCTTACATATAAAAAACTCAGAGGAAAAAGGAAATAAACAGAAAGTCTAAAAAAAAATCTTCTGACACTTCACTATGTCAACAGCTTCACTGTAAAGTACCTTCTGCAGGTTGACCTAATTTGTGACATCACTAAATTGACTTTTACATCATTGCTGTCTAAGTCTATCCTAAATCTTGGAACTGCACTGTCCAGAGCTGATCCCAAAGGAAATTCTTGCCTTCCACAAACAAGAGATCAATGAGGTAAAACTGTCTCCAAATTTCGAATAGTGAATCTTGTCTTCATGGCAAGGTCTTAGATGAACTCCCCAAATACCTGAGCAAAAGAACACAAATACAGGGTCACCATAAAAGGTCTTTCAATCAGATCATCAAGAGAACAAAACTGATGCTGGCCCAGTGATCCTGTATCATGACATAGCAGCACCATGTTTCACTTCCCAGACTGCATGACGTGTTGTGTGACAGACCATAAGCAGAACATAAGTTTTCCAAGAGGAATAGCAGAGATGGGCCCTGGAGTTCCCATCTAAGTTCATACTGTATTTTTTCAAGCAGTTCTATTATGGAGATATCCTAAAGATGAAGAAGGAATCAGGCTCATATAGCACAATCTGAGTCCCAGAGCACTCGACAAAAGTAGGTGGAACAAAATTTGCCACTGCATAGAGCAGATAACATGCAGAAATTTCAAACAGTCTGTGGAAAGACACACGAAGCAGTCCCTGTCTCAGGTCAGTGGGTTCTTCCCTTCAGATGCCAGCAAAACCATGTCTAATGGATGATGACTTCCTGCATCAATCACTGCAGGGAGTGGAGTGTCAAGCTAGGAAGAGTTGTCTGATCAAGGAAATAAGATGGTAGAAAGGCTAGGGTGAGGAAAATGTTCTTTTTATCCCCACAAGTTGCTACAAAACATAGAAGAAGGTTCTCATGAATGAAGAAGTCAGGCTGCAGAACAGTCCTGGCAGCCCCGGAAGAAACAGAAGTGGAACATGTGATGTCCTTTCTCAGCACTCCACGTATCACTGCAAAAGTGGGAGCTTTCACACAGGAGAGCTTTTAGTTCTTCATTGTTTCCTAAGTGATATTAAATTTACTTAAAAAGCATTCTCCAGAAGGTTCTTTTAAATAATTTAACAGCACAATTGATAGTTCCTAATCAGTTTGAATTTCTCATGTGCAGTACACAGACTGACTTCATAAAGCTGATACTGTGAGGTTTCCTCAATCCCAGTGCCTTCCTGCACTTTCACCCCAACACTTCCACAGCAGAACTTTGAACTTTTCAAACTGACCCTGCCCCAGAATCCTTCCACTTATAGCTCATTCACTCTATACAGCCTGTACAATCCACAGCATGAGCTCCTCTCTTAACGTGCCATAAGAAACACTCATATCGAAACCATAATATTCCAGAGCGTTCACTGCCACTTCATCTCCTGCTCTGTAAACTGTGAGTGCTTTTAAAAGAAACACTTATTTATATAGAAGAAAGTCCCTGTAAATCACGGTCATGACAGGGTAATGGCTAGCATTGCAAAGATGATTTATCTTCTTGCTGTATCTAACAAAGCTTCATATGTTAATACCTTGTTTTCAAAATATGAAGTGACTTCTAACTGATGTTTTCTAACTGCAAGAATGTACAGCTAATGAAAAACACCTTATATCAAAAAATAACCTTCCCCTGCCACCTAACACTCCCATCAACTCTCCAAATCAAAGGATCTCCTTGAATTATTTCTTTTCTCTGTATTACTTAGGTGCTTCCCTCATGGATGAAGAAACCAACCATTCCATTTCACTGCCTGTTTATAATCCAAATTAATTTTAGACTTTTCATGCATTACCTGCATGCTTTAATTTGATATATATTTTGATTTCTGCCTATTAAATTACGTTTGAGGCAGGTTATATGGCCTCATGGGGAGCCCTACCCTTTGTGCAAACAGCAATTTTATCAGGGCTTAGCCTAATTTCACATTACATTTTGATAGGCTGGCAAACAAGGTCACGGTGTCTGTGCTGCAAGTGATGCCCCAACTGGTGGGAGAGACTTTTGATAAGGTACAAGGTGGATTCTGGGATTGTTCTGATTAAAGGGGTATGACCTAGGGTATGAAATTAAGGAGCAAGCCATCAGGGATGAGCAGAAGTGCTGTTTCAAGTCTCAATTCTCCATAGCTGGCAGGGCCATCACCTTTGCCAGCACAGAGACTATAAGCACCTCACTACATGTGTTTTGCTCATTCATAGTAATGACTAAAAATGGGGAGAATAGGGATAGTGGGGCCACCACAGCCACTGACACCCCCAGAGCCCTTCATCTGTCTCTTGCTTACTCTTTCAGCCTCTGGCCAGTAGCTCTTTTTGGAGCACAATTCCCCCGAGTTGAGTTGTGCCCCATGGTGACCCTCTGGCTGTTGCTTTTGTGCCCTTTCAGAATGCGTGACAGAACTGTCACAGAAGGAGCTTGGCATCTGGAGGCCGTGGCAGACACGATATGACCTGATTCATAAAACACAGCTAAACAGCTTGGGCTGCCAGAGGCCAGGATTTACAGGACTGAGCTTAAAAACAGCCTTCGACGCCTGCTCTGCTAAATGCACTTCCCTGCTCCACACAATAACAATTCCCAAGTTGTATGAGGGTGACCTGCAACAACACTGCGAAGTGACAAAGCAGACAAGACACTAGACACTAATCTTGTTACAGCCTACACTGTCCACTGCTACTCAGGACAGGAAAGGAATGACCTCAGCTCTGGCTGCACCTTTTGCACATGGCTACAGGGGTAGGAAGGACTTAAAGAAAAAGAAATATTTTCTTTTTCAGAAATTTTTCAGAGATTCCCCCAGCACAGCAAGCACAAAGGAAAAAAAATAAGCCAGAGATAGTTTCTGCTGCATTATCCACTACAGCCTCATTTTTACAATAAAAGCCTCTCTGCATTTTTTATTTCCAGCAGGCACAGCCTGATCAGCAAGGGATTTAAGGACTTTCTGCCCTCCCATCCATCTACCTATTTTCCTCATCTCTACTTCAATCACTAGTTACAGCCTTCTGTTAGGTGCTCGCCATGGGACCTAAACCTCCTCTGGGAGACCTGTCAAAGTCACTCTGATGCCAGTGATAATAAATTCCATCTCACTCATCTTCTCGTGAAGCACTTCATAGACTGAAGATTACATGTTTCAAGTGCGTTCCAAGTTATGAAGGTAAGGATTTACAGAAAAATCAAGTAAGTTGCCCAAGGATAAAACATAAATCAGTCAGAGCTGGAAGCTCAACAGCTGTTTCCCAAGCTCCAGTCAAAGAATTCTGTGCCATCCACATTCACCCTAGAAGTGATTTTCTACGTAATCAATTACTTCAAATCACTTCCTCCTCTTTTCATTAGCTATGAAAATTAATTGAATTGTGCACTTAGACATAATCAGTAGACCCTCCCTCAGTCATGTTATTTGTCCTATATAAAGATCAGCTGTCATTTTCATTCTGGAACCCACCCATCCTTCCCAAAATTATCAAGCACACAAACATTTGCAGAGTGCTACGGTATTCCTTTATCCATCACTATCATGTCTTGTTTTCAGACTAGGGGAAAAAGCAAAAGATGGTATGAAAGTGGTAAGGGAATAATAAGGAAATAAAGTAGAATGTTGTAGTAGGTCTCTCTGGTTTTCTTAACAAATAAAATAAAGAAAAGAAAGTCCCTAAGTTGTCCACAAGTCCTTCCTTATCTGTGGGCCACAACATACCTCACACCCCATTCTGACTTCTCCATTTGCCTGTCACCTCTGCCCACATCACATTTTAATAAAAGTTTCAACCTATTTAATCTAACCTCATTATTTCAAAACACCCAGGCTAAGCCAGAAATATCTTCAAAAGAGTTTGTTAAACAAATTCAATGGAAAAAAAAAAGAAGAGTAAAAGCTTTTAAAAAGAATTGCCAAGTGGCAAGGAAAATTGCTTTATTCCCCCCCCCACAGCTAAGTAGCACGACAATTGCAATTGATAGAGCAAATTAAATTCTAAGCGCATTGTGATTTGATAGATATAATTTTCCAAGAGTTACAGCCACATAATAAGTGCCCTGAAATGATACAGAAGTCCAAGTTTAGCTGTCTAGGGACACTGGTGCACTTTGCAGTATCTACCATGTCACTCCTCAACACGTTGATCTTATCAGCACATTTGCAGTCTGAGCAGAGCAGCTGTCTCCACTTGGTTTTTATTTCTATTTCTGCATTAGAAACAGGTGGGCAAGCTCAGAGAGATAACAAGTTTCTTTTTGATGTAGAGATGGACAAATCCTCTCATTAGCAGAACGGCCTTTTAAAAATCATTATGGGGTATTTTTAGTCCTATTTCAGTATTTCTGTATAATTGCAGCCCATTAATCACAAATGCTTGTTTCTAGAATCTGTCAGTTATAGGCAACAAGTAGTATCAGCCTGTGGTGTCTGCAAACTACTACTTTCAACATATTGCTGGCTTATTTTACTGGGATAAGCTTGGCTGCATCAGTCACACAGGAATGGATCTCATTCTCCAATTACAGAAATTAAACTCAGTTAAACAGGTCAGGCAGAAATCCACACAGACCCTCCCAGCAAAATCAACTTACAGGTGGGAATTAGAAATAGCAGGTGTTCAGAATTCCAGATATAAAACCAGGTGGAAAACAAACGCATACCCTGTATTGCAAATATACCTCCTCACTCGATAATGCTCTTGGATAGATTAATATTAGGATCAGCACATAGAAATAGCATTTGATTTAGATCAGCACATAGAAATGGTGTTTGCTACATTTCACAAGCGTGTAGAGCCCCTTGCATGGATGTGGGCAGAGTAGCTGAACAAACTGTCTGCTTGCAGCTCTGGCAAACATGCACTAAAGCTGTTCCATAGAATCCAAACAACTCCAGGCATTTGTAATGCATGACTAGCTAGGTCAGCCTTTATCTGTCAAAAATGCATAGCTTGGAACATTAAATCCAGAAATTAGATTGTTGTTTTCCAGAAAGTTTTCAAAGCCTTGAGGTATCAGCTGAATGACTTTTCTATTTTCAAGTCAGACGCAGTAGACAGTCTCTCCAAACCAGCCAGCCAAGATTTAAAAGCACCAAGAAAGTTCCCAGTTTAGAAGGATAAAGGTGAAAGCAAAATGAAAGTTATAACGCCACCCACGCTGTTTCCCAACAGTCTGTTAGTTGTGGTGTTGAGGAAGGGTTTGCCTGTGCAAGCTGAAGCCTATTGTTAGACTGAGAAATTCAAGAGTCACAGGATCATGAAAAATCTACCTCAGAGTAGCAGAGTTCCCTGTTAGCAGGACACACTCTGGGTTCTGTCACCGCCTAGCAATTCTTTAACACAAACTGTGCAAGACTTGACAAACTGTCCCTGAGCTGAGTTCCCAAACTAAAAGCAATGGTTTGCTAGAAGAGTGGCAGACCCCATTTTTTGCCAACTCTGCCCAGTCTTGCCATCCAAAATAGTTTGTTCCCACAAGATCTTCAGGCATCAGAAAGCAATGTGTATCTACCTCAATCTGTGTATCAGCACAGCTTTTCTGGAACAGAAAAGAAAAAAAAAATTGAACCAGAAACAAAACTGCTCTCTGAGATGGCAGGAGTGGTTGTGTGGGTCTGATAGCAGCTGGTGCATGTGCTACACCCCCTGGGATTTCCAGCCACAGATTACTCTTCCACAAGGCCAACCTGCCAGCTGTCCTACTCCCAACTCTCTGATCACAGCTTGCCTAGCAGTGATCAATGAGGAGGTACAACCAAACAGAAAGGAGAACAACTGGTCACATTTCTTCTATTACAAAATGACAATTTCTTACCTTACAGAAGGCTTGAACCTGAAGAACTTCTTACTAACCTTTTAATTCAAGGAGCAAGAGAGATCCACAGACTGTCCCCCCATCCACACCTTCAGCACTACTGACCAGAAGCAACTGTTTTAACACAGGTGTCCAGGGGCAAACCCAGCTGCCTTCAAGACAACCCACTTCACACATCAGCAGGTGCTCCAGACCTTCTGACTTGTGAAAAACAACCACCCTGTGTAATATAACATGTGACCAATTGGGCAATATTGTGACCAGATGCAGGAACCCCTTCCTGACCTGGGCTTTTACCTTGAGGCACAAGCATTGACTCTTCACACCTTAGTAAGCACATTGCTCCTATCAATATTCAATCTCCAGTGACAGTCTGACCCTAAAATTATGTCTTCCCTCTCACAGCCCATCTCTGCCACGCTGAGGAGAGATTTACCTCAGTTCCAATGCTTCTCTGGCTGACTTACACAGTACCACAGTACAGGGACCTTTTAGCACATGCCCCACAGGACTGTACGTGACAAGAACTTATGGCCAGGCATGGGAAATGTGCCACTCACAGAAACATGCTGATTTGGGGGTTTTTACCACACCATAATTTGAAGTGGATAATAGGAACCCGGCAGCAGTTTAGTGCTTGTCCACCATTTGAGGGAGTAAGAGCTGCCTGGGGGCTCTGCTGGGCTGTATTTCAATACCTTGAGTGGCCATTGGAAACACAACACCTGCAGGCTTCTCACCAACTGTTTCCACCTCAGGGAGAGAAGATGATTTTTTTCTGCCCTCCTGTTAAGGCAAGAATTTGGGCAACCTAGCACTCCTATAGAAGCTCGCAGGTTCACTGCAATGAGAACTGGTCCTGGGGTGTTGTGAGACAGGCATATTCCAAGCAGCTGCCTATAAATTTCCAAAGCAATATAAGAAATACATACAGCCAAACCATTTTCAGTTTCACTGATAATTTTCAATGCCTTGTAGCAAAAATACAAGTCGTACCACACTCCTGTGAGAAGACCCTTCTGAGGCACCTGACAAACCAATCAAGAAATAAAATAATTATGACTAAGATATGCTAACGTAGATTTTCTAGATGTTTAATTCATTAGTGTATCAGAAAAGGCTGTTATGTTCTGGAAGTCTGGAGCATTGCCAGCCTTAAGCACTACTGAGAGAATCATAGATTATCTTGGGTTGTAAGGGACCCACAAGGATCATAAAGTCCAGCTCCTGATGTTCTAGCCCAAGTCCATACCAACCAAGAAGATATTGATAACTTATGTTCCAGAAAATTCTGCCTTTAATCAGATAATTTCTTCTCCAGAAAGGACATGCAAAGGTTATAAGTCTCTTGGGGCAGAAATAAGACTGTTCTAAAGCAAAGAAGGAAAGGCAGCTGAACAAGTGCTGAAAAAGGTGCTACAGAATTTTCTGCTCTATCCCCTAAGCAGAGGATGGCTTAGAAAAAATATCCAAGTTTCAGAAAGAATTTTATTTAAAAAAAATGCAGAACATGGCAGCTGAATGAAGAACAGCACCAATAATCTCATTTAAGGTGCTTATTCTGTCATCATGCTGCATTAGGCAGAGGGTGGGACAGAATGAGAGGTCACCCTAATATTCACTTTCTCTCTTTGCTAAAATCACTGTGATTGTCTATGCTTCAAAGCCCAGTTTTAACATCCTTTTTCAGTGTTTTCTGTCCACTCCTTGCTGCCCTGACTACTGGAATTCAATATATTAATATGCATTTTGCCAAGCTCACAGAAGGCTGACCACAGTGTCAAAGCTGTGCTGGCAGAGTTGGCTCCACCAAACGCTGGGATTCAAAGAGGATTTGATACATCATGAAAAATACTGGCCTCAGCCTGCAGACAGCCATGTGTCTGTCTCACAAATTTCATATTCCATTCAACCAGCTTCCATCTTTACGGCAGCAGGCTGGATACTCAAACAGGAGCATAGTTTTGCAGAAAATTGTCTGCTCATTTCGCAAGGAGCTGCCAAGGCTGTTGTGACTAGATATCAGAAAGAAAAAGTAGGAGAGATGTTTGAAATTTAAAGGCAATCTTGAAAAAAATTTCAGCACACACCATCAGTGTTGCATAACTGGAGAGCATTGCTTTGGCTTCAGAAGCTTGAGAAACTGTCTATTCAAGTGGAAGAAAACATATTCTCAATTCTGTAATTATTTAGCACTGTAGAACACATGACAATTTTATTCAGCCTTTCTTCACTGCTGCATTAAAACAGGATAACAGTTTTCACAACAGCTGACTCTTCCTGTCACCAAAAACAAAGTGTTTGGTACAAAGTGAGAGAGAAATCGGCACCTCTGCCTGGCAGCCCTGCAAATTAGGAGAAAATCTTCAAATCAAAAGAATACAAAGACACAAACCTCATTATTGCAGATGCAAGGATAAAGAAAAAATGGTTTTCTCCAGTGTTCTATAATCATCTCAATCAATTCCTCTACGCAGTAAAATCTGTTCACTTTTAACTATAATCACAAATAAGGAGAAGAGATAGAGAACTGATGAAAGGAAAAAGCAGAACCGGTCTGTAAATGGAATACTTGAAGGAAATGTAATGCTGGTGGACACTTTCTGCATAAGATTGCAATTTGGTCCACATTAAGTACCTCGAAAGCTACAAAAACAGTCTGTCAGAGATAAGACCTTCTGTTCCCATTCAGTGGAAATGCCATCTAATGGGGGATCACCCAAGGAGCAGGGGCTTTCTTCAGTTCTTGGCTTCTCTCCCGAGATTATCATCAATAGCAGCAATGGTTCGTTCTTCTTGTATGACATTAGCACTGTGGAATTGTCATTATCAAAGCCTATCACAGACCTTTCCACAGAAATCAGTCAGTTCTGGGGCAGTGGATTGGTCCCCATTTGGCAGACACATGTGACCTGAGGGTCCATGAGCAAGTGGCTGTGCTGTTTGCATGTGTGCTGGAGGGAGGAGCACAGGCAGCAGCAGTGAAGAGCAGATGTGCTTGCTGGTGTGAGCTGCTGCCAGACAGCACAATGCCAGGTTAGCACTCCAGATGAATTGCTGCAGGCAGCCCTTCTGCCTGCTGAAAAGATCATTACCAATCAAAGAGGTCATTCTACCTCCTTATTTCAACATTATTAGATGAGAGCTTCCTTTAAGGAGCGCAGTTTCCTTTGGGGCAGACTGACTCCAAGAAGGTGTTGAACTAATTTGATCCCTGCTTCAACAGGAGATGTGTCATCTCCAGGTTTGAAAAAGTTATTCAAGAGAGCTTGAGCCTTTCATAATTAACATGCAACACTGGTTGCCACACGGGGAGCAGGCACAGTTATAATAACTCGGAGTCAATAATTCATAAACTATAATGCATTATTAATCAATTATTGAGGCCTGAATTACATTTAATGAGATTAAGCTGATTGGAGCACTAAGCTGTTTGAGTCATATTGATTTAATCAATGTGCTTAATTAAACTGTGTACATTTTCCACATGATCATTATTTCCCAGTATCCTGCATAAGTGGCCCCTGCAATTCACATCCTCTGCTGTTCTTTGCTCAGGAATTGCTCTTTGCTGCAATTTATATTTAAAGGTAAAGGGCTTGTTTCTTCCTAAGAAAAGATCAAAGTTGCAAAACAACCATCTAAATAGCTTATACAAGCAAATTGAGAAATCTTAGAGTAGTTTTTCTCAGCAACTGTGTCTTCTTTATTCTGTAGGCTAAAGATGAGACCAGGTAAAGACACCTCATTAGTCTCACTTTATCCCTCATTTCAGCTCCAGGAGCATCTGCAGATTCAATGGTATGAGCATCCTACCATATCTATCCCAAAAACATTACTCTATCCTTCTTCAGAAACATGCCTAGACAAAAAATGTGCTTCACATCCCTGGGAGACTACATTTAAGATAAGCAGGTGTCATTATCTTTTTTTGACAATATTCATAATGGTTTCCTCAGCCATGCATAAAGCAGGCATATGATGACAGAAGAGCAACTCAAAGTGACAGGTATTACTGATGTAAATCCATTTGCTAGTGTCATTTTTGTTTAATTTCCCTCACCTTTGCTGCTAATTATCTGGGACAATTTGGGTTAACTTTAAACCATAAAATTCAGATCTATAATGCTACCCATGGCTAAAAGGACACTCATTAGGTATGTTGACTCTGGAATACACATAACACACTGAATAATCTCTATTATTAATGGAGGTGACTAGAGTACAATCATCCATGAAGAGAGCTGTGCAATTCCTTTGAGACTGTGTCATTACTCTGTGTTAGCCCTAACCAGAATGGCACCTACACTGCATCACACCTCAGAGGTGTCCTGCCCCTTCCCTTCTCTAACTAAAGGTGAGAGCAAATCCACCCCAACTCAGGGTACAGCCAGGAAACACCTCCTGAAAAACACTCCCGTGGCAGCATAGAGTGTACACTGTTCTTTTCTGACCAAACATTTTGCTTTTGGTGGTTTAAATTCCACCACTCTGTTAACGTTAGCAACATATCAGTGTCCCTTACTTTCTTAACGAGAAGACAATTTTATCATTGCCTGTGCATCAGTGTTTAGATATTTTCCTTACACTTCTTTGAAGAGTTAGTCTGTCCATTTGCTCTGTCACTTACAACAGTATCTACTGCTTGTAGGATCTACTCAGCTGCCAGGGAGTTTAGTGGAGTTACACATTTCTGCACACATGCATAAATAATACTGTGAATTAAGAGTTTGCAAACTATTACTGAGTACAAGTACATGCTGCTAACACTGCCTTCACTGGGCTCTGTGTGTGTGGCAAACTGAAGAAAATCAGAGCTCTGTGAACACCTATTAATTCATCAAGCAGGGAGTTGGCACTAAGATTTGGAAGCTTTATCATTCTCCTTGTTTCTGCATTCATTTGAGAATGCTCTGAAAGATGTTGGTAGTTGCTCTCCCTTCAAAAGTCCCTTTAACTCTCATCAGGCAGGCCTAACATAGCCAGAAATAAAGTCATGCACACACAGAATGATTTTACCTTTATCACAAGACCATGGATATTGCAGTTAGGATGGGTATTAAAGACATCTGTACTAGCTGGATACTGAGTCTCCTTCATCCGATGGCAGGAAGGGCAAGTTTAACTTTAAACAGCAACCACAAAAAACAAGACAGACCCTCTCAGTCTCTATTAGTTCAAGTCTATGGAGCTGGAAAGCCCAGCAGGGACCACTGACCAGCCCCAGGTACCTACAGACATGGATCAAGTTTGAGTGAAGGTTGTGCTGATTGTAACTGAGTGGCTGCATGAACAAGGGTAAAAGCACAGGAAGCCAAAGAGTTCCCAGCTCACTTCTGTCTTCACATCAGCTTCAGAACTGAACATTTAATTAGAATTATTCAGTACACCACTGTCATATAAAGGGCAGATATAAAGAGAGGAAAGAGAAGGGAGCCTAAAGTGAATATCAAAGCCTCACACAAACAAGGCATAATGAAGGAAAGAAGTAGCCCATTTTTCTTCCCTTCAGCATGGCTTGTGCTTCCTATTAACAAGGTGCACGTTAATAAATTTAACTCAGACAAATTTAACCATCCTAGGACCACATTAATCAAAAGCCTGACAAGAGCAATCTGAAAGAGTTGAGGAGGGGAAGTAAAGCACAGCTGACACAAAGGATGCCATGGCCTCACTCTCCCTGGGCACTTCCAATACAAAATATCTCCTTCCCACTGCACTCCTACCAGGCTGATCCTGCTGCCTCCCCCTACTCTTCACCCACCCAATGCCTCTTTATCTGTGGTGTTTCCTTACCCCTACATGTCTATACCTGAGAAAGATTTAGACTGTTTCAGTATGATCATGTGCAGGAACTACAAAGTCCTTGTGAGACTTGTGCCACTGGCACTGCTGAAAAGAAGCTCTCAAGGTACAGATTAACACATGTAACAAAGGCAACACAAATTTGATAGGAAATCAAAATTACTATAGCTCATGAAAACTATTCATTGGCCTGAACTAGGAGGAAAAAACAAAGGCTGTCCATTTTTATTCATTATCCATGTGCCACATCCCCCAGTGCTGGAGCTCCACGTTCCTTCTCAAGCTGAAATACCCATGCATGGAGACAAAGCCATGGGATTTATTGCAGGCAAATCCTCCACCCTTTGGCCTCTTCATATTTAGCTCTAAGTTGCTGCTCGAGTTATGTTTTTAACATGGAAAACATTGACAAACAGGTCCTTCCATCAGCCAAAACACTTCACAGAAAGATGGGTATGTCATACAAAATGAGGAAACTGAGAAGTAACTGCTGATCAAAGCCACACAAAGCAGCACAAATTAGACTTAAGTGCATCCCCAAAAGCCATAATTATCCAAGCTACTCAAACAAAATAAGCACATACATGATTATTCAGATTTGCCTACAGGCATCCCCACAGCATAAAACATGGTGTGCTGCCTTGCTGTTCTTCCACTTGATAAAACAATAAATATTTTCATCACTTAAGAGTATTGGTGTTTACTTTTACAGTCTTGAAAACTTGAGTGAAACTGTGTTGCCTTGACAATGTCTTTCCCTCCAAAAAAATTTCTTTTTCTGTTGGACAGCTGGGCTTTCTACATGTTCTGTTTTGATTGAGTTCCATGGGCTCATGGATAGACGTAGGAATGCTGCAATCTTATTGTAGTGCAAGACTTTGGAGGAAGGCTTTAGTGGCAGAGGATTTCATGGCATTTCAGGGAGAACTACAAGCTCCCACAGGCTTCATGTATTACCACAAGGCAGGAGGTAATTATTTCTATTGAAAATAAAGAGGACTTAAGCCATAAAATTTGGATTTGAACCTAGATGCAGTATATGAAACAGTCTGAAGCATTTGGAAAAAATATCTGTCCAAATTGTTCATAGATGCCTTATGAATCTTTCAGCAAACCTGGGCTGAATAAGCAAGCCAAGCCTTGTCTTTGCAGACAGGTTAACAACCTTTGAAAACCTGCCAGGCTCTCTTGTAACACTGCAAGAAAGCAGTCTAATAAACTCTGAGAATACAGTGCTCCAGAAAATGGCCATGCCTCCCAACATGGTCACATTTATATCAAAANTTTTTTTTTTTTTTTTTTTTTTTTTTTTTTTTTTGCTTTGCTATGGCAAAACACTCCTTTCAGAAAGTCCTTTCCAAGCCAAAAGAGCAAAAGTCCAATGTTTAGGATATTGACTCCTCATGTGACTGACTCACTCCAAGCCCTTGCTTAGATAAACCCAAACCTTAGCTCAGCTTTTGCTTTGTACCACCATTAGACAGGACTTCTCACTTGGGCAGAAGATCTTGTTCCCTGCATGCCTCTTCCAGATGGCTCCAATCCTCAAATAAAATATTCCAACTTACTTTCAGTTGCCCCCTGGAGACCTTCTGCCATGAGGTGTCAGCAAATGACACCTGTCCAGGTGATCACCTGCCATGTGGCAAAGGCTGCTTTAGATAATCAACCTCCCCAGCTCCCACCCACTGGTTTCTGAATCCTCATTATCATGGGAAAAAAGTGCTTAAGGGCAGGAATTCTCTCCTCAAGCCAAGCACAGGCAGCCACAATTAAAGCTATGCATGTGCATGCACATTATAAATTCCCCATGTAGCCTGTACTTGGCTATTTTGCTGTAGTATTTCCACCAAGAAAAGCATGTTCACAATATAAATTTGCTAATCCAGGATAAAAGCTGCATTTGCAATCAAGTTATTACAGTAAAAAGGTATGAGCTGTGGATGATTACACTGTAATGTCAGCATAGCTGCAGTCACTGTGCTCTAAACCTGGACCAAAATAGATAGCAATAACTTTCACCAACTCTCATATTTCAGCTCCCTTTTAGTTAAGAAAAAGTCTGCAATGAGAACTGTGGTTCAAGTCACAGAATCCCTTTGGTTTCTTTTAGCCTAGTATCCAAGTGAGGTAATGAAAACTACTCATTTAACATCTAAAAAGATCTTAAGACAATTTAAATAGTCACAAGCCTCAAAGGTCTCAACCTGTGTAATGTTTGAAGAGATTAAAAAAAACACTGTATGCCTTGTTCCTGATTTCAGAAAAAAATCAACCTACATAGAAATTGTTAATGATTTAGGCTCTAAAATCAAAGCTAACCCAATGTGATGCTAATCAATCTTATCACTTGCTGTTGAGTTACAGAAACATGCATATCTTAATCTTCTTCATCAAGGCCACTGAAGGTCTAAATGTTTGGCTCTCACAATGAAAAATAAGCAGTTCTAGATATAAAATGGCAATTATAATATTTACTATTAAATAGTACATAATCAGTATGGTCTCAGACAGAATGCAAAGAGCTATATTGTGTCCAGATGGATCTACTGGGCACACTGGAGGAGCTGGAATTTCACCAGAACACTTCAATTGCTGGTCCAGCTGGGAATGAGTTATCTTGATTTTGGGTTTCTTTTTTCAAATTTAAGACTTCAAAATACATAAATAATTTTTAGTAGAAAACAAAATATCAAAAAATATCTTGTTGAATTAGTTATTTCACAGTTTTTTGCTCTAGGAGATATTTTAATTTGAACTTTTCAAATGTTTTACATCATTGAAGAGAAATTAGAAGTACAAAATGGTATCAGTTCTCCTCCCTCCTCTGTGTAAAACCTGTAATTTTTAAAGAGCATCATGACTGCCTATTCCTCGTATTTCCATTCCTTTTTCCAAAATGAGAAAGACAAAATCAGCATGCTCACAAAAAAAGGTTGTTATTGTCACTGCTGACATGAGCACAACTCACCAGCATCTTTTTTGATGCTTATTGGGCTACTTACAGAATTGCTCCAGATCATCTCTGTTTTTAGACTCAGGCATGGCAGTGATGGTGAGCAATGGACATGGATTTCCTCCTAGAGTCTGGCAGAGTGTCTGCTGCCTCCAGTAAACCTTCTTGGGGTTCCTATTTTGTTCCAGGATATCAAGATGGGCCTGAAAAAGAAGCAGGGAAGCAGATTTATAAAGGAGTTCACCATCTATAAAAGCTGGTTTTATTCCAATAGCTGCATATCATCTTTGATACTCATTTCATATCTTGCTAACTTCCCAGCTCCTCTCTTCTGCCAGTTAATATCACCACCTTTTACATCCCACAAATATGCACAAGTCATTCACAATGCATCCCAGTTCACTGAAGCTGCACAGAATATTTATTCTTGTATCATGACCTACTTGAGGATGTCCCTTTTTGTTGCAGAGGGGTTGGACCAGATGACCTTTAAATGTCCCTTCCAGCCCAAACTATTGTATGATTTTGCCTAAACAGTTCCTAGGTGCTTTTGTTACTGTAATGAAATTTCTATGCCTGCATGAAATCCAAAAGAGAAGCATTTACTCTTTATATTTTAATAAGGGTTTTGTAGAAATGTGAGAAAACTCACCACTTTTGAACATTTACAGAATTGATTGCTTAGCTGTCAAGCACATGCCAGTGAAACTCAGTGACAACTCCATATCAGAGGCAGCCAAAAAGTTTATATTGAAACAACATTTTGTACAATCAGTAGTGGGAAATTTGAAGAGTGTCTTTCCAAGAAGTTATTTAAAAAGGGAGATTTTCTCCCCACCCCCAAAGTTTATGACAGTTTTAAACAAATCTAAAGTCCAACAGCTTCTCGAGAAATTTGAGGAAAAGAACTGGCAGCTTAGAAGAAAGACTTTTTTGAACAAATTACGATCGCCTCATTAGACACGGAGCCACTTGTCACCCACACACCAGATGAAGTGTAGTGCTCTGTTTGCTCTGCAATTGATGAGAGAGAGTAATGCCACTGTGGGATGCTGCTGAGTGCTCTGCAGCACCAGTTGCCTCCCAGTTGGTAGGAATGGGTGCTGTGAGCACTTGTCCTGACAGTAACTGGAACGCAGCAGTTCACCCAGTGACCGCACAGGGTGATGGTTTGTCTCTGTGCGTCAGGGGTAAATTTTAATCCACGTTTATGGGGCACCACATTCCTGTTCCTCAAACCCTACAGCTCACCATGTTTCAGACTGCTTCCCCAGCATCCAAAGAGAGCCATGAACATAAACACAGAACTGAAATTTACAGTCAGCTATGTTATAAAACAATTAAAATACAGCTCTATAAAGTAAATTCAATTATTAGATTTAACAATCTCACATAGATACAGAGAACTCAATATCATCATTTACTTATGTTCCTGGTACCCAGTGAAACTTAATTGGGTAGAGCTACCACAGAGATTTCAGCTAGATATCAAAACAATTAATACTGTGATGTAAAAATAGATAAATTACTGTTCATAAAAGAAATGTAATTACTAATGGACAAGAAGTAATGAACTGCAGAGTGCATCCAGTTCAAATAAGATTCTGTAATATTTCCTGCAAATATGCCTATAACCATTAAATATATATGATATTTAAAAACATTTTCAAATTACTAACTCCATATACAAGTTTATCTTCTTCCCCAAAGCACTATGTCTTTAATTGAGCCCTTGGGTTCATAATCAGTTTTAATTTATTATTGATATGTAAAACAAACACACTTTACCAGTGGACAAATGCTTTAAAATGCAATCTACTGATGCACAAACCTGATTTAGTTTATTTACTGTGGAAATAAAAGTAAAATGGAAATGTGTATAGTGCATCACTTGACATTTTAAATTAGCCCAAGCAAAGAAGCCTTTCAGAATTATTAGAAGTAGTGATTTTGCTTTAGCTAGAGCTGGACGTGACAATCTATCAACCTTTTCCACCCATAATTCCCATTTACCAAACTTTATGGTCCTTATTGTGTCTGAGTTCATTTAAACTTTTCCTGGGGCCAAATTCCCTTTAACTTCAATGAGCATTTTATTTGAAGAGACAGTGAAATACTTAAAGACCTCATCCTGCAAGCCTTGGAATAACATCTTTTTCATCTCTATTCTATTCATTCAGGAGCAGGTGAGATATTCAGTGATTCCCAGAGCACACAAACTCTCCAAGTCTCTCTTGCTTTGTGCCAGCAGAAGATAGAAATCAATAACAGTGAAATAATGATGAGGCACTACATTTATGTGAAATGTATGGTGGTGAAAAAGTCCAACCAATTCTTCAGTATTCCATGTATTTTTTACCCTGCAGACTGTAGATATTCGTGCCTCCAGGGCTGAAGGTCAAACCCCACCACACTGGAGCATACAGTCTTCCCCACGGAATTTTAGGAGTAACTGGTGAGAAGTGAGCTGACAGACATGTTTTGGACTGAAGGCTGGACTGGCCTTCTTCCAGGTATTGGAAGCAGTTTCTTTGAATGCCTATAATGGGATGCAAAACAGTTGACAAGAGGCTTTCTTGAGTGGGAATCAATCTGAGCCTAACTCTGCTGGCACGCTGGGCAGCACAGCGAGTCCTGGGGAGGACAACGTCCCCTGGAAAGCACAGCCTCCAACATCTGGTTATGGCAAACTGATACCATTGTAAGAGACACAGCAACCTCAAACTCCACCAACCCACACCAGCATGGACTGCCCAAAACAAAATATGTTGAAAATGGAAACTGAGGTGAGAAGGAAGAGAAACTCATCTACTGGAACTGTGTGGTTTCATTTGCAGTAGCATCGTTCTCATCTTTAGCATCAAAGCAAAGTTACTCCCAGAACTATTCATTTCACTTCTTTCATCCTATCTCCCCTTTATCAATTATAGAGGAAGCACACTGGATGCATTTCCCAGAAAATTCCCTTACCATCGATCCCTTTCCATAGAAAAGGCTGTGGAAAACAAATCTGTGCCCAGCAAAAGAAACTTGGTACTACTCAGTAACTAAATTTATGCCATGGAGTTGTATTCTTTTAGTTTCTGTACTGACAGCACTGGTGGGAGTGTCACAAATTCCTACTGACACGCCAGCTGGCACTGAGGAAAGAGCTGGTAAAGTATCAGATGAGGTCCAGCAGCCTGGTAATGCTGGGTGCAGCTCGGAAGCTGGCCTGTTACCCTGTGTCAGGAGGAGGATCAGGCAGCACATCTGAGTTATCATTAGGTTTAGCCCCCTGCTTCCCAGCCCTTCAGGAGGAGGATCCTGCCACCCCAAGTGAGTGGAGACACCTTTGGTCTGTTTTATGACTGGTCTAAGCACTAATGGTTTGTGCTTAGCTTATCCCACAGAGAATTTATTTTCTTCTACAGCATTCTGGGCTTTAGAGCTGGCAGGAGGCTGCAGCTGTAAACCAGGCAATTACACCATCATGATCACAGAATGCTTTCAGCAGGAAGGGACCTCAAGGATCATCTCATTCCAACCCCCTGCCATGGGGAAGGACACCTTCCCCTTGACCAGGTTGCTTAAAGCCCCATCCAACCTGACTCTGCACACTCCCAGGGATGAGGAGGTGTGGAAGCAATCCTCTGTGTCACCTCAAAACCTACACAGACCCCAGCAGCTCCAGCCTGTCAGGGCCATTATCTTATCTAGGTGGACATGCCAGTATTACCATCATTGTGGAGTAGGTGTAGGGGTAGTGGTAGGCCAGGTAGCAGACATCATCTTTGTGAGGGAACTTGATGCTGAAGGTGAGGGTGTAGTAGAACCTTCCCCTCACGCTTCCTCCTGCAGCTGCACTGCAGCGGTAGTGGTTTCTGGAAGAAGAGAAAGAGAAGGAAAATAAATGCTTTTCACTTCTAGATGTGCATTTGAAGCAGCCATGGGAAAAATAAGCATTCAGAGAAGCATCCACACAAGAGGACACAAAGCCCAGCAGGGAGGTAGGAGACAGAACTGCATGTGGGCACAGCCAGTCACGTGCTGCTGAGGGATGGGAACACTCTCCTAGGAAAATAACATCCATTAATGCTTCGTTTTGTTAAGATGCAAATAAAGCAGTCAGCTAATAGTAGCTCATATAGCAGAGTCCAGACATATTTAAACTATGCATTCAGCTAAAATTGCTGTATTTCTGCAGATATCCACATTATCTTGCTCAGAGATGCAGGTTCCTATTCACAGCACTGAACAATGCCATAAGAAAATGCTCTGCAAAAAGCCTGGAGATTTAGAAACTATGAATACCCTCCCAAACCAACTATTCCGTTCCACCACAGGAAGAAAAGTGATATTTCAGGAATAAAAATAAATAATAAATAGGACATACATAAAAATATTTTGGATACCACCGAATGCACTTTGCTGCGTAGGAAGAAGAGGAGAGTGGGTTTGGGTAGAGACTGGGCACAAAGAAGTGACCTCATACAGATTTGCCAGTTGTGACCTACCCAAAAATTCTTCTTTGTATCCCTCTTTTTTGAAGACTTGAGCCTCTCAGGGAACAGTGAGGACTAGCTGCTCCCTAAAAAATGGGGAGCTGAGCTTGACATGGAAGCCAGAAGAGCAGCAAACTCTCTAGGCAGGGTTATCTCCCACAGCACTTGATCAGGGCATGCCTGGGGACAGCAGAGGAGCTCAGCCACAGGTTCAGATCATCAGACCAGACTGTGGTGGTGAGGCAAGTCTGGGTCCAACCAGCAGGCCAGGTCATGGGTCAGGATCCAGATCAGGATGTGTAGCAAAGCAGGGACACAGTGACTGAGCTGAAGCCTCACTACAACAGAGCTCTGGGTGAGGCTGGTCAACACTGACAAGGTCTAAGAGCACACAAATCCTTGACACTGCCTTCAATAAAACTACAAATCTTGCAACAAGCTCCTCAGTCTAGTGTCAGGACCTGATCTCTTGCAGGGGACTTACTCCGATGAAGAGACGACTTCAGGCTGAGTAGGAAACTTTTCTTTCAGCAGAGATGAAGTGACAAATCATGCACTTTAGGGAGCAGCCTCAGAGCAAATTGCACCTATAAGTACATTTCAAACAATATTTTTCCCTCATTGCACCAATTATGCTGTTGCCAAACCTTCTGATTCTAAAGGACTGTGAGGTTTCTTTGACAAATGTTATCATCAATGTTGCATTAAAATGCAAAATAGTAGAGGCAACCAAAAGATGCAATTTCAACTCCTGAATTTTACAATACTAGTTTATTTTGCTGCTGTTCATTTTTATTCAAAGGGGTGGAGAGAAAAGATAATTATTCTTGTCAAATTCTCCCAAATAATTAGCTCTTTTTCATAAGGGAGAGACAATACAATGCTGCTAGGTTTTCACTTGAATTCAATAGTTAGTAACATGTGGGGTGAGTGATATGGACAGATCAATAGATAGTGCAGGAGCACTGAGTCACAGTGGCAACCTGAAAAGCCTATGATTTTATTCCCAGTTGAACCCTTTACACCAACATTTCCTTTGCAAATAAAGCACCTTAATATTGAACAAAGACTCAAAGAGAAAAAAAATTCAATGAACCCACAAATATAGAACCATGAACTTAGCATTTCTCTATGTATTTCACTGGATCGAGGGTTAAAGTCTGGTATTTTTTCTGAAGAACAATGACATTTAACACAGTTTCTGTTAATGTTGACAATGAAGGATGATTAAGAACCACTTCCTGCATGGTGCAGAAGGAAAATGCTCATCTCCATGGCCTCTATTATACTCAGTGTCAATTGGAAGGTAAGCTCACCTTATTCATAAGGAGTGGTCACAAAAGTGCTGAATGCTCCAAGTCCTCCCCTCCAAGTTCATGTTTGTAGTTAGAGGTGTGGGAGGAAGCAGGTCTTTGCTGGCAGATGCTGCCTAAATATCTCACATAGACACTATTCCCACCATCCCTAACACTCCAGACTAAAGGCTTCTCCCTCTGTAGTCTAATTCTGCAGACAGGTGTCCTCTCCTACATGAAATGGCCACTTTCACCCAGGGGTTTTGCAGCAAGAGACACCTCTGACCTTGGTGCTGCACTGGTAGTTCAGTGTTGCTCACTCCTGCCTGCTCAGATGCCGAGGGCAGGGATGCACAGAGCTCTCACAGCACTGCTCAGCAGCACATCTCATCCTTGTTCCGAGCATCTCTGCTGTTCCACCTAACTTCCCACCCAGAAAAAACCTCTCCAGACTTTTGAATCACTTCTTGACACCTGCTCCAATCCATAGCAAGCTATCTGGCAGTAACAGGAAGCTCACAGGTGGCTTTGGGAGGCTTCAATATTGTTCACTCTCTCACTAAAAAGAAAAAACCCCTTTGTGTAAGCAGTGTAAATGATTGTGTACTTTTACTGTATATAACCTGGTCTCCTCACAATCCATCATACAAAGCAGTAGCTCTGAATATTTTTGAAAGAAACCTAAAAAAAATAACATTTTTCCTCTGTGCCTCCCTCTCCTCCTACTGCTGTCAAGCCAAAATAGCTCTATTGCTTCCTTTTTCCTCCACCAGATTGATGTCTTTTAGTTCCTCACCACTTTTTCATCACAACATCCTACCATATCAGCATGGAGCCTAAAGTAACAAGCAAGGAAAAGGAAAGGAATAAAAGACTCTGGCAACATCTGGTTCCCACTACCTTATTTGTCTTCTCTTTCAAAAACATGTTGAAAGTCTCTTCACGCTTTCTAGAAGCCAACACACTGGTTATTGGAAAGAAAAATAGACAAAAGGGTAGTTTTCTCAATGAACATGTAAGCTGCATCTACTGTGCCTTTCAGTCACTTTGTAGTAGTGAAATCATTTGCTTGCTGCTCTCCTTCAGAAAAAGATGCACAAGTATTATATTTCCAGAATAGTAGTGATGAAGAGTTAATTAATTATAATTATAATACTACTTATCTTTTAGTCTGCAAGATAATTTTTTGAGCTTTAAAAAAATCTTTGCAAACACTATCTGATTAAAACATGCTTCCCCATTTATCTATTCCATTCTTTGGGTGGCAGATAAGTGACTAATTTTCCACCCTTTGTGGGGGAGAAACAGGCAGGTGAAGCAGCTTGGACAAAAATCAGGCAGGAAAGGAGCTGGGTTGTAACTGAGGAATTCAAAAGCACCAGGTGGTTCAGGAACATTATCTCTTGGCCATCTGATCTTTAGACTTCCTATCTGCAGCATGTAGGGTTGTAAAAAGCACTGTTAGATGATGGAATATGGCATTTTCATCTTAGACTAAAATGGCCAAAGAAAGCATCAATATCCCAGACTTTCGGGCCACTTCAAAACAGAGTTCAAATGGAAAGTAAAATGTTTCTCTCCTCTAATCTGTTAGATTGTTGTTAATCTTGGTCCAGAATACTTCCCACCTGGAGTTTGGTGTCCTCATTTTCCAGGTCTGGACTTCCTTACATCTCTAAGTGTGGCTATTAAGTGCAAGACACTTTAGTAACACACTTTTTATAGTTCATACCATCAAAAGCAGTATTTAACAATTTACTGGGCATGGCTACTATTTTGGGGTCTGCCACATTGGAAAGCAGAAAATGCACAACACAACTTCCTTTCCAAAGGGCAAATCAGTGATAAGGTATTTTTGTTGTCAATATTTCAGGCAGAACCCCAGCTGAAGTAGAATATTCCCCCAGCCATTGTGCCATGAAGGTGTTTGGTCATACTGCAAAGGCCAGGTGCTCTCAGAGTGAGACTCATGTCTCACCCTCTCACAGATATCATTAGAGCTGAGAAGTGACCTGCTAAAGTTATGATGTTTATTTCATCTAATGTGATTATAAAGATGCTGAAAAGAGAAGACCTAGTTCTGACATCCTTATGATCACTACACACCCAAGTTTTTAGTGCTGATGTGAGAACAAAACACTCCATGTACCTCATAACTATCTGACCTGACTACTGTCTGAAAAAGCTGGAGGTCAGATAATATGATTAGAATGAGCCATGAAACCAAAGGCACAAGCACATTGTCACCAATTCAACACTCAGCTGCCATTATTCCTTAAATAATTTGCCAGAAAGGAATATTATTCAGTGCATAAAAGCTGCCAAGACAGCAAAAGAATTAGATGATCTTATTGTAACTGCAGCTGTTTATCATGGGTGTACCCTGTCACTTCACAGAGAGGCAATAAAATAGAGCAGAAGTGTCACTCAGCTACTTTTTGACAAGAGCTCTGCTAACATTCTCCACAACAAAAACTCTTGTGAGACATATGAGAAAGGTACACAGTGACACAGCTGAGCCACAACATTCATCTTGATGAGTGAACTACCCCATCCACAGGGAAGATGAATGCCAAAGATCAGCCAACCTGCTCCACACACACATCTCACCAACAAGCTTTTCTTCCCCTTGTCCTGCAGCTCACAGGTGTCTCTCAGTAAAGGCCCTGCTGCAAAAGCAGTTAAAGGCATGCCTGGGTTCCTCTGTATTTCTGAAAATATATCACTCTTTTCCCATATTTATTAATACCACCTGGTAAAAATAATTGGATGAGGTTCCCTTCAAAATATGCAGCCCCACCTTGGGAAAACTGTGACCAGGGTGAATGGAACTGAAGGGAGCTCTTTGCCCAGCATACTGGCAGTGTGATATCACTGTAGCAATCCCATCTCTTTCTCTTCTGAGACAAAGCCTGAGCAGCCCCAACCACACTAGTTTCACATTCCTCCCCCCTACAACTTCTAATGACTGAGAATCTCTTTTATAATCACTGAAATAAAAAAAAAAATTAAGTTTCAGTAGAGGTGAAAATGTATTTGTGTGTGTGCACGCACATTCTTGTGTATACAAAAATATGTGAGAACCAGGAACACACAATAAATGAGAGACAACAAGTACTTATCCTGGATGATTATGTTGACATATAATTCAGTGTATAGCTAGAAAACACAGAATATTCCAAATCAATAAAACAATTCTCTCACATATTCTGAACAAGAATCTGATTACAGGCTTAATTGCACAATCATGGCTTAATCTTGGAAGTCAGCTGCTGTTTAATCACTGCACAATAGCTGCCTTGCTAATGATATGGGAAGCCACTGCAATGGTATCCAGCATGAAAAGTCTGCCCATACTCCCAGAAGTCAGATTACAGGCATGTAAAGGGAAACCACTGAACAACACATGTGAGCTCTTGAGGTAGAAAAGGTTAAGGTCAGGTGCATGAAGGTCAACAAAGTACTTGAAAGAAAATAAAGTAGCTACTCAAATTGCTGTAGATTGATGCTAGGCTGAGAGAGGATAATCTGTGCCTTCAACCCCTTCCCACCCCACCCCAAAAAAAAATTACAACAGAAATTGGGACAACCTCTTCTGAGGCTCTGGCACACTGCAAAAGCAGCCTGAAACAGGGAACTTGCACAAGTATCAGCACTGAGCTTGTCAGGATTCCTTTACACCACTGTTGTATATTCAACCCATTCTTTGGCTCCTCAGCTCCTGTATCTGTTACAAAATCTGAGTATGCATCAGAAAAACAATGATCCCATCCAGCTCTTTTCTTCCGAGACAGGGGGAAAAACAGCTGCACTACAACTCTTTTCCTTCTCCTTCCTCCTGGGCAAGGGAATTCTGCATATTCCCTGGCATCTATTAGTGACATCTCACTTGTGGCTGTTTTCTGAGGGTGGAAGCACACAACACATTGAGCCAGCACCAATTGAGAGACATTTGAAATAGGGGGCACTGGTGGCAAGAGGCTCATGTCATCAGTGCAGTTAACAGGAGAGAAACAATAGAGAAAGGAAGGCACAAATTATTCACCAAAAGTGCACTTACTTGTAGTAGCAGATCTCCTGGCCAGCCCGAATCCAGCGAGGCCTGCCCTGGAGAGCTTCCCTCACTGAGTACATGACCAGCTGCATGCCTACAGAAAACAAGACAGTTTCAGGTGATGTGACTTCCCTGGCTCAAAAAGACAGGAGTGGGAAGAAAAAGGCTAAAGAAGCAGCATCATTATTTTGTCTGTGCTCTCTCTGCTGATAGTTTATGCAGAGTAAATACATTCCCAAAGCTCTGTGTTTTCTCCTGAGACAGCCATGTCTGCACAAAAAGTCCTTCCAGAAGAAATGAGCTGAATAGAGTTTATTAAAAAATAAATTATTCTTATGGCCTTTGCAAACCATTTTGTTTACAAACAGAGGAAGGGAAAGAAAATAATATTAATCAAGGCATCAACAAGATCAGTAATTTGGTTAGTTCAGTATTTTATGCTTGGTTGCACAATTATTGAACTCTTAATCCTACCATAGTATCAGAGATCTGTGGTGCATCCAGTGCCCTGCCTTCCAAAATCAGCAAGCAAAACTAGAACCTTTTAAACTTACTATTAGACCTAAATAACACCTGAGTGCCATAAATGCTGATAACAATAGCATCCATCTTTGTCATGCTCTTTCCCAGAGCATGACTTCTTCCTGACCTCCAAAATAGTACTGATTCATGCCCTGAGGGGCAAGGCTTTCTCTGATCTGAGTTGCACGTCCATTACTCACAGCTCCACGAAGCCAGCCCATCTGCAGGGAGTTTTTGTATCAATTTCCTTGTCCTACAGCTGCCTGCTCTTTAGGGCAGGGTGAGGATGCTGCCCTCCCCTGCAGAGCTCTCTGCACAGAGTGTCCCTGGCCAGGGGGTGCAGGGCAGGCTCCTGTCAGCAGCCCCAGGGGATCCAGCACAGCCCAGCAATGATGCTGGCACCACTTCTGGGAGAGCACATTTAAGAAAAATGCCCTCCCAAGGATTTTTGTATGTTCATAAGTTGCTCCCCAAGCCTTCTCTTGGCTGTTCTTGTGCTGGGGGGAGGTGATGCTTGAAAATCATTAATACTGATGACACATTTGCATTAACAGCTATTCAGTTCCCTTCTTCCTTTGGGTTTCTCTGTTAAACTCTCCAGCACAGCAGGAGCCAGGAAGTAGCAGCAGCAATGCCTTTGCAGCCCACCTTTGGCTGTGCTGTGGGGCAGCACTAACTCACCACAGCCAGGAACAGCCTCTATAATGCTGTTTTCTGAACCACTGCTGAGAGTTACGTACAAGAGGCAATGCTGTGTTTGGTACCAGGACATGGCCACCACGAATTTTGAGACACAGGCCTGTCCAGGTGCCCAGATTATCAGAGAAGGGATGTGGGGCTCAGTGTCTGAGGGGTCTTGATATCCTGAATGCCAGCTCCTGCCCTTCTCTCTGAGTCCGAGAACACATGAAACTGTCTCAGAGCAATGGTTGCTACTAGTCTGCCATCTCATTTTAATTAAAAAAAAAGTCAGTTTGTCCTTTTTACTTCCCCTGTGGAAATGTTCAGTTTTAGAAAACAAACTGAGATCAGAGTTCTCATGGAAGATGAAATCTTCCATGGTAGAAGTTAGTGAAAGAGGGGGAAAGAGAGGTGGGGGCTGTGCCTCCCGTCTCGCTCTGCTCCTGGCCACAACTATTTCATTAAATATCCTTTCTGCTGATTTGAAAGTCACACAGTGCCATCTAACCAAGAGCAAATGGGAAAAATCCAACCAGACAAGTAACCAGGAGCTGGAAAGAATTGCCACCCAGGGCACTTTGGCACTATATCAAAACTGGAGTCTTTTTGTCTCAGAGTGTGGGCATTAGACAAGGAAGGTGCAGAGGGAATGTGACAAATAAACAGCATCTCTTACCATGGCTCTGTGTAAATGCTGTGCAAGGGTTAGTGAGCCTTGCTCAGCCAAGCCAGCAAAGCTGGAGCTTCTCTGCCCGCTTGGAGCAGCAGAAGGAACCCACAGAGGAATTGTTTAATAGCCAACACCACAAACAAGCCATCCAAAAGCAAGCCATGGCTTAGCCTCCCCTCCTTAGTCCAGATGGTATTTTCACATTTCTCTTCCAAATATATTTTTCATTGCATGCTCAAACATGTGCAGTTTCAGGTACACAAAATGAGATTATAAATGCTGACAACAGCCAAACTAGCAGATAACCTTCCACCAATAACAGCCTGAATCTCTGGCTACAACAGCGAAGGCACTAGGGGCTACATCAACAATTGTATTGTGGTTTAAAATAGGACATCAAAATCCTTCATTTTCAGGCTCCTACCACACACACCAGGCTGAATTGTTTGGTAATTCAGGTAAGCAGTATAAGATAACCAAAATAATTCAGCTGGGGTCTGTATGAATACTTGAACTTCAGCCCTTTGGGTTAAAGAGTAAATGCCTTTTAATTTGTTGTGTCACTCATCCAGACAGTTTCACACGGTGTGATTCCAACTCCTACTGCTGTTTGTTATAGTTACATTGATCCTCAGAGAGTCGGACTGGTGATGCTAGAGGCTGTAGCCACAGGGCTTCAGAGGAATGCAAAGTCTAATATTATGGACTTATTAAACATTCTGAGTCAGGTCTTGAGCTGGTGTAAATTAACAGAGCTCCATGGAAACAAACCAAAAAAACCCCAGCCTATGCCAGCTAAGAATTCAATCCACAGTCTCCTTGCACAAGAAATAATTTCTTTCTAAAATGGGTATTGAAAGATGGGATTTGCCCTGCCTGTTTCTGAACAATTCTGCCTTCCTCCTGAACCATGACAGGAGCTCAAAGACTGCAAGGAACAGAATTCTTTATCATCATTAATATCAACAGAAATTTCAGTAGGTCTGAAGATGATTCACTAGATAAAACCAAAGAATCATGAATATTTGTTTGAAGATTATCACATTTATTTAAACCTTAGAAGTGCTTTCCAGTCCTGTGCTGCTCATTCAGTTCCAACAGATTGTCTTTCCCCCCACAGCTCTCCCAACCCTAGTGCCATTCTTCTTCAGTTCTGGTCTATAAACAGAACAGTGACATTTACTTCCCCCCACAAATCCTCTCCCAGGTCTCAATATTCAGTTTCCTCCTCGGTCCTCCTGAGGATGGACAAAGGTTCCTTGACAAATCTAAAGTGACTTTTTTAGTGGACTTCAGGGCAGATAAGATTGAATTTACAGTCTCCCTTATACTTATAGACACGGAGAGTTTGAAACCTTTATGGCATTAGAAAGATACTCTTGTGAGGGAAGTCTTCCCCAGTTCCCCAAAGGCTCATACCATAATTAAACTGGCTGTTGAACTTCTCACAGTTGATGATGTTGAAGCGATAGGGAACAGCCAACTTCATGTCACGGACCTCGAAGTAGAACCACTGGTGATGCTGGTTGCTGTTCACATCCGCATTCATAATTAGGTCATACTCAAACCTGTAAAGGAAAATAATAAAACCAGTGGCCATGAACACCTCCTGTGTGCACTGAACTTGTTGACAGCAGGCTATGCAGTCAAATTGATTGATATTTTGTGAGCATCACCATCAAACACCATTAAATACTCACATTATAATAGTCAAAACATTTTGAGCTCTGTTTTCTTAATCATGTTCCTTCCATGACATCCAGGTGTTGGAAGGCATAATAAGCTCCACATCATCTAACCTGCATCCCTGGCTGACCCTTTCCAAACCCAGGAGAAGGCCACCATCCCACGCCGTGGTCACAGCAGCAGGCAGGCTGGGACACCTCTGGCAGGGGTACTTACTCACGCACTTGGATCGCCTTCCGAAGGTTTCCCGACTCGAACTTGGAGAAAAATGTCAGACAGCCTGGAGCAGCTGGGCTTGAGACACAGCTGTAAAGCAAAGCAAGGACACCTGTAGCAGATAGCTGCAAAGCTAAGCCTTACCCAGCACCTTTTCTATGCTAAAATTGGCTTTAACTATTTTTTTAATAAGCAAGATCCTGGGAAGGAGGAGGAGGAGGAGGTGAGCAAATCCATAATCTTCCTATCCAATGCAGCTTTTCTCTCTGCTCTTGCTTAGTAATTCTCAATCACATCTTTCCTTTTCCCAGTACTCTCTTTTGTCACTGTCCATGTTTGCTTTCTTTATTCCAGTTACTTTCCCACTGGACTATTCGTATTATTTCATTAATTGCGGAAGGCAGCTTTATACAATTACTCTATGTTTACTCTTCATTTATAGAGTTTCTTTCTCCAACTGCTTAGAAACCCCTTAAATTAATCCTAAGCAACTTCACAACTTTCTCCTACCTCAAACTCTCACCTCTTTTTTACTCCAAAGAATGTTCTCCAAGTCACCTATCCTTCCTCTAAATGCAACTTCTTTAAATTTGGGACCCTCCCAACTTCCCAGTGCTATGCCTCCTCACAGACCATAGTTGAGTGCTTAAAGCTCTCCCAAGGCCAGATGTTTGGGGGGTTTTTTTGAAGTGCTGTGTGAGTGTCACACTTATGAAACAGGGTACATCCACAGCCTGTGACACTGGCTGTGCAGACACTCAATGGGAAATGCTGCCTCAGGGGGTGGAAAAGATGGATTTGTAAGTATGGTTCCCAGCACCAGTCTTGACATCTCTGTTCCAAATTACTGCATGCAATGCAGACAGATCCAGGGACAACCTAAAGTCCCTTTGATGTATGGATTTTCTTGTTCTTGCTAAAAGTTTTGATGATTTCCTGCTCCAGCAGCTTCCACAACAAATCCTTTCCCTGGAGTCACCTAGAAACAATCTGCCCCTCCTGGATATTTTCTCTGTTAGGCCTTTACCTCCTGTTACTACTTCTTAGCCTTTATCAGAGTTAATCAAGTAAACTCAGCTCACTGACAGCACTGACAGTGCCTCTGGTTGCAGTACTCAGCGTGAGTGACCCACCTGGGATCATCTAAATCAAACACAGTTCTTCCTATCACATCCCCCGGCTGGATGAGGCGGCGAACGTCCTCAAGGACTTTGTCCCTGGGAAAAAGAAAGGAGCAAATCAGCAAATTGTAGTGACAGTGTGAGAAATATCTATATAGAGTATTCTTCTAGAAAGAGTCTTAGGAAATTCTTTTTAAGGACTGGAAAGGACTTCCATGGGCTAATTCCAGGTGAACTTTTTTCCCCCATTGTGAGAACACTTCTGCTCCATCCCCATTACAACGTGTTGCCTTTTGGGTTAAATGACTGATTCTGGAAGATTATTTATTCACTACTGGATTGTGTCAAATTTGATTTATCCTCAATTTTACCCAGTCAATGCCAACCCCCAAGTGGCCAGTCTTACTCTGTGAGGAAATATCTGCCATTACTTACAAACCTACTAGGCTGACTCATAGTGAATATTGACTATAAGTCAAGCAGATGAGTAGAAACTCATTATTAAACAGAGCTTCTCTGATCCCTGAAGATGATCAAATGTGGAATACCAGATTTTCCTCCTGACCTTTGAAGCAATCATGTTATGCCTTGAAGCATGGTATGATTAGTCCCATTTTAGCTGTACAGTTACACATGTTGTTGTAGCCATAAAAACAGAGCTTTTAGAGCAACAGTGCAAGAAGATGGTAGAATTATTTTCCCTCTAAATAAGATTTCTAGCTTATTTATTTACTGCAGAAAGAATCATTCTCTCTAGCAGTCAGAAATCAGTGGTCTTAACAAATGCCATTAGTTGATCAACTCTAAAGTTTAGCATAGAATCCACCATCTTTGCTGCCTGCTAATAATCCCCTATACCACTAAATAGAAATATAAAGTCATTGCATATAGGCCTATGTCAAGCCAAAAAACTGTAGTTGTAAGACCTTTCTTTCCCAGCATGACTTCAAAACACAGCTTCCCACTCATCTGAGCACCTAAATAATGAGAGGTCCTTTCTGAAAGGACAGATAGGATTTTCCCTGAAAGAACCAGACTGGACCAATGCTGCAAGCACTAAAGGTGGCTGAATAAAGAATAAGATTGAAGGTAAAAACATTCCACACAGACACAGAGGCTTCTCCATCTCTAAAATGGACTTGTTCTCATTTGTGTTCTACCAAGGTCACAGATTCACAACCCAGCTTAGATCCCCATCACAAATTTAAGTATATTGATGAATTTATCAATCAGTCGAGGCAAATAATTGGGTAGCAAAAAGTGCTTTCAATAACTTCCTAAGACATTCAGAGCTGTTAGAGTCAGAACATATGAGCCAGTTTTGAGCCCAAGAGCTCTCAATGTGGTCACTCCATTGAAGCACAATCACCTTTGGACCCCGTGCTTGCGCTCCAACACGGGCTTGCTGTAGGGCGGTGGCTGGTGGCCCCAGAAATCTGGGAACGCCAGCTCTCTGTAGCCTGGGATGGACTTCACACATTTGGCCCTGGCTGCGTAGACACAAGGGCTGTGGAATGGGATATCCTCTTGGTGTTTCTCCAGAAGACTTCTAGCTACAGCTGAGCTCTCCAGCCTCCCTTCAGGACTAGGATTGATTGATGCCTCACAATGAAGGTGAAGCATTTTTTTGTACCAAGAGGCGTCTCTTAGGAGAGGGCACAAAGCAAACACATGACTCCTGGCTGGATCTTCCTCCTCACAGAAGTCTTTATCCTGGGCTTCTTCAGCAATGTCTCTCTTTTCATCATTCTTAGCCCATATGCATTCCTCCTTCTTTCTCCAGCTCTGAAATGGGACTTTGAAATCCTGTTCTCCTGGATCTGGTCCCACCTCTGTGACACTTTGGTTTCTCCATCTGCAGTTTGGATGTTTCACAGAAGTAGCACTAGGAATGAAATGAGAGGGAGCAGAGGGAAGACTCTCAGTCCTGTCCTCCAAGCGCTTCTTTTCCTCAGGCTCCAATTCAAGCTCCTTTAAATTTAAAAAGCAGAAGAAATTAAAAGAAACTACAGACAGATTGTGCCTCCTTCCAGAGGAAACCTTTCAAGGAGGAAAAGAGGAAATATTTACACATCTCCCAAAACTGTACTCAACCAATAAAACAGCCAGAGCAGAATCAGTGTATGGACCACCTGCCAGCATTTCTCTACCCACAAAGCTGTTCCAACAGAAATCCTCAGAAACCAAAAGGATCTGATTGGAGATGACTCGCCCGTACAACTCAACCAAAACCAATCATTCGAACAAAGAAGGGAAGATATTTTGCAAGGCATTTTTTTTAAATATAGATGTTACAGGAGGGTAAAGGTGGCCAATCTGTCATGCAAAACTCCACCCCACCTTCATGCAGGTGTATGATTTAATCCCATTTGGCTACTTGTGGTCACAATCAATATCACAACATTGTGTGTACAGGAGATACATTAACCCAGTGATCTTTTTCAGATTCATATTTGAAACATGGTTTTCAGCTCTCCTAAATTCCAAAATTTGTAATTAGTACAATATCCCTTACTTTTTTTGTCCCAAGCATCACTAGAAAAAAAAATTATTTGAACCGTTCATTTCACTCAGTGGCAGGGCAATCTCCTCTTCCTTCAAACCACTAGTTGACATTATTTACTTTTCACATCTCATTCTGATTTTGATATTGCTGTTGAAATTGCCAGCAAGGATACAAATTATCTGACAGATTTCTCATGTGGCAATTGATTCAACAGTGCTTACTTAATTTACACCCAGACAAATGTGCATCAAACATCATTCCTTTTATCACTCATGATTCACAGCAATAAACTACTGCAAAAAGTCATCATCTTTGGCTTTCCAGTCCTGTAAGACTTACGGATTCACTTTTGAAATAGCTCTGTCTACCTATTACTTGTCAATACTTTCAAGTATTTCTTAAATTCTGGAATATTCACAAATAAAGAAAATTGGACTACAATCATACCTGAAAATTCTGGGAAAGTTCTGCACACAGAGCTTCATATTTCTCAAGCTCTTGTTCTGGCCTGTCAAGCGCTGGCCTTGACCTCAACTTATTCACATCTGTCTCCAAGTCACAATCCTACAAAAGCAGAATTAGAAAAGCTCATGCATTACAGCTGCCCCATGAGATGATCTCAACCATCAATGAATTGAGGATAAAAACCGTATCTGAAACTTTCACTGTCAAAGGCTGCTGTGCATTAATGGGCAGTCACACCCCTATCAGATGTGAGAACCAAAGCCAAACTGTGTCAAGAATTCAGCTATTACACAAAAAAAAAAAGCAAATAAAAAAAAAAACCAAAAACAAAACAAAACACACAAACCAACAACCAACAGGAAAAGTTGGAGCAAGAGGAAAGGATGGAGACATGGCATTGATGACTGGGCATTACATTACAGTATTATTCAAATAAATCAACATGTCTATGTCCCACCAAATGTCATCAAATAAGTTATTTGCTCCTGACAAACAGATTCATTTCCAAAACTGTTATAAAAAGAAAAAAAGTAAAATTGCCTGAATGCACCAGTGCCCATGGCATTTCAAACCCTGAGCCACACTTGGGTCACAAAGCAGAGTCTGAAGTGTTGTTTGGGCAGAGATGAAAAGGCAGCGAAGACCTGCCAGGAGCATGAGGTCAGTTGAAAAGCATTTGCCACTGAGAGCATATTGATGCATAAGAAGCTTCAAATTTTGGATGGAAAAAAATAGACGCTTGATGTGGTGATTTTTATTTTCATAGAACTCTCCCACAGTTCCTGATGGAAGGGTAGAGCCAAGTTTCAGTTTGGTTGGTGTTGCTAGCATGCATGGATATGTGTTATGTAGCTGTGAAAATGTTTGTAAATCACATCAATACCAGCAAACATTGTGCAAAAGATCTTACACAAAAAATAAAAGAGGATAAGCTGAAAGTTCATTATCCATTCCCTGCTTGCTTTCCCTTTAGCAAGGTTTTTTACAGGAGATATATGACCAGCAAACCAGACAAGCAGTATTTAAAACTCATATTCAGAATAAGCTCTTAGGCAAAAAAAACCCCACAACCCCAAAACTGCTTACATCTACTTGGTAAATCCTTATGAATAATGAAATAGTTCAGAAGCATAGAGGAGCTGTTACTGAATGAATAACTAATTAAAGAAGGAGATAAATCCACTATGAGCCTTATTCCTAATGAGCAACTTGACGAGCTCTAATATTCAGATAAAAACAGCCAGACAGGGGCAAGTTAGGACACTGAGATAATGTGTGGGGGGGTTTTAAACGTCCTTTTTTCACTGGGTGACATCAGTTTAATATTTGAGGAGAAAAAGACAGGGCAAGTAATGAGAACACCCTTTCACAGAAGTCTCAATCATTTCTAATTAGACTGTATTTGCAACTTCATTTCTTTAATTTGCTTTCCCAAGCCACTTTATGTGGCTAAGACTTATTAGCAGCATTCACTACTTCACATTTGCATATGAGCTTGTTTGTATTTTCACAACAAAAATGTTTGCACCCTCATCCTCAGCTGGTAGAAGTTTTTTTTTTGCCAGTTAGGTCACTGCAGGGAGAGTGCTAAGGGAGAATTCAGAGAAGTATTGAATAATTCATTGTATTATTTGTCTGTGTGCAGCAGCAAATAAAGAAGAAATATAGGTTCAAATGCACCAGCTGTGTCTTAAAAGAACTAGCCTTTTCCTTAGGGTAGGTGCACAGCCCAAAATATGCTCTGATATGGGAATAAAGAGAGGGTTAGCCTTTCCTAGATGATAAATCAATTTTCCCTAAGTGCCATTTTCCTGGCATATGCCTCGTGGATCAAAGATCCACCATTTATCCCTGACTGTGGATGTGATTCTGGGCAGTCTCTGTGCAGGAATAGAGAAGTCACCAAACCCACTCCACCCTGGATGAGAAGCAGGAAAATGAATAGAATAAATGCAGGGCACAGTTTAGTGAAAGTCAGTGCATTCTCCTTTCCTTCTTTCAAGTGTCCTCCTATTATCCATATAGTGTGTCCATGTGGGACCGCATGCACATCTGCATCCTCTGCTTAGATAGTCCTTCAGGCTGTCAAAATGGACAACAAGATGTTTTATTTTCCAGTATGTAGATAATTATGGGAACTATGGCTCGTATACCTACTTCCTCTTTACTCTCCACATCCTCATTATCCCAGTCTTTTTCAGCCTCTTCCTCTCCTTCACTTTCACTGTCACCTGCAGAAGTAGGAAGGAGGCAGAGACAAAGATGTTCAACTCAATATCCCTCTCATACTCCACCAAGAAATGTAAATTCTTCTACGTGTGCCACACAGTCCACAACCCACCACAACCCTGATTAAAGCAAATCCCATTTGTTAATCTCATATAAATGAATTTGGCACTAATTCACCCAGTTTTTTAAGCCCTGTTCTCTTGGACTCAAGCGCTGCCTTTCAAAACCATGACAAATGTCCCCATGATATGGATCCAACTCATTTTACAAAGCAATACAGAGATTTTCTGCTTGGCTGCAATGATATTACAGGATGCTCTTAATCTGTATTATCTAGATTAGGGTGTTTTACTGCTATGATTGTTATAGTATTTCAGCATCTTCCACACGAAATTGAATGTAGCCAAAATTGCTTCTGTGTATCATGGAGCCTTTTCTGCAGACTAGCTGTCCTGCCTGCACTTGAGTTCTGCTTTCCAGCAAGAGCTCCCATCTTTTACTCATGCAGCATGACTGCTATCTGCTTTTACTTTAGAAAGGGAAAAGGATAATAATTCTTGCAATTCTTTACTGAAAAAGCTGCAGGGCAGTTTTCACCCCCCAAGCAGCCAATGCACAGGCACAATTATGTCTCTGTCTGTTACTGGGGAGCAATGGCATCTCCAGCCTCTGCTATACCCACTCTGATCCATTATTTTTTGGATAATATTCTTTTTTTTTCCTTTTCCTTGCTCCTTTCTGTCTTCTCTCATTTATTCTCCAAACAGACTCTCACAGCTTCAAGAAGACCTGGGAGTAATATCCTCCCTATTGAGCGACACTCTAAGTTATCAGATTAATTTTAACTTTAAACCTCAGGATCATGCCAAGCCTCCTTTCCCCAGACCCCACACTTCGTTCTCCTGTCATGCTCCTTTTCCTCCTTCTGAACTCACTCTTTAGCCATTTACCTTCAGACCCCTCACATGGAGGTTCAGCACTGGCATTCCCAGGAAGAGGGAAGGAATAGGAACTTCTTACAGTCACCACAGGCAGATGCTCCTTGGGGTAGCACTTTCTCAGAATGTGAGTCACAGTAGTTATGATAGGATCCAGATTTTTACAAGATAAACAGTCCTAGGAAACAAAGGAGAACTACATTAAGAATAGTCTCTTACAACAGTCCCCTCTGTCACACATAATCCCCCAGAGCAGAGCCACTCTTCTGGTGAGAACATAACTCCCTTTACCACTCATGATTCACACCCATAAACTGCAGCAAAAAGTCATAATCTTGGTTTTCCAGTCGTATAAGACTTACAGATTTACTCTTGAAATAGTCTTGTCTAGTCATCACTTTTCAACACTCCTTTTCAAGTACTTCTTAAATTCTGGAATATTCACAAATAAAGGAAAGGAAACTGCACTGTGATTTTACCTGAAAATCACGTGAAAGTTCTGGACACATTGCTTCATATTGTTCACATTATTTCCCCTATTTTTTATCACCAAAGAAATATGACTGGAACAGCAAGGCCTCGAGTTCCTGCAGTCCATCTCTTACAGACATACAGGCTAGCATGGACCTCAGGGGACTTCCATCCCTACTTGTCATTTGGGAGACACAACATCTCCAAGCTCTGCTCCAAGACAGTGTAGTCAGGATACATTAAAGGAAGCTAACACAGGTAACAGTAGCTCTGAAGCAAGATGGTTTTTAATATGGATTGAAAAATGCTCTGTGGAACCCATGCGTGTTTTGGCTGCCAAACGTGCCAAAATCTGTGCTTCTGCACCTTCAGCACAGCTATACCCAGAGTCATCATGCCAAAACTCACAGAGATAAACTAACACAGTTAACACCACTGTTTCAGTGTATTCATGGTGTATTCCGTGTATACAACTTGTATTCTCAAAGAGAGCACTCCCACAGTACTCTGTTCTCTCTGGTTAAAGCATTAGGATCAAGAGCTATTCTGAAAGATCACTATATATTACCTAATCATAAAATAATTAATAACTGCATATCCCACAATTTCTGCTGCTATAATCCAGAGGAGGAAATAGACATGTAAGGATTTCTTAGAGCCCAAGTATACTTTGAAGACACAGAATATTTTGTATTTTTGTTGCACTGTTGGGCAAGTGAGCTCCTCAGATTTTTGTTGCAAAGAAAACAAACCAAAGTCCCCACAGAACTAAAGCAAAGACCCCCTGGGACATCATGGAAGTGGTGTATGTCTTCATACATCACAGTGTATGTCTTCAGTATAACAGAGTCAGGGAGTTTGGATAAAGGAATGATAGTGCTGCACAAAGGCAAAGGTGTTTAAAACCAATGGGTGCAATTCTCAGAAAACCCAGCCCTCAGATTTGCCCAAATACAGCACAACCTCCATCAGTGACTGAGTTGCAAGTACAGTATCCTACCCAAATTTACAACTTTTACTCTGCCTCTCAGCATGTTTTCTTCAGTGGTTTGGAGCTAAGCCTGAGCTCATCAGAACAGGAATGCAACTTAAATAAGCAGCATGAATGTTCTATAAGGCAAAAGGGAAATATTGCAATACATTCTACTATTTCATAATTTTGCATCCCTGCGGCAGAGATAAAATGGAACAACCAAGAGGGAAGAACAGATACTCCGTGTAACTGTCTGACAGTCCGTATCAGGATTTGGGCTGGACAAAAAAAAAACCCCAGACAATCCAAGCATTCAGCAGAACCAGGCAGAGGGCCAAAAGAAGGTAAAAAAGAACATCAAATGACCATTGGATCACAGGTCCTGCCTGACTAACCTCATCTCCTTCTAGGAAAAGGTGACACTGTTAAGTGGTGAACTTGAGAGTGCTGGGTTAATGACTGGATTCAATCTTAAAGGCCTTCTCCAATCTAAATGATTCTGTGATTATAAAGTACTTTACTATAATCAGGAACGGGAAAATGGCTGTATTGGGGTTCTTTTGATTGTGGAGGATTTTATTGTTTTCTCATGTATGATTGAATGGCATTATAAGATTCAGTGGGATTAACCAGGATTCCTGTAGGGAGGCCAGAAAAAATCATCCAAAGCTGACATGCTTACAAGACTCACTACAAGAATTTTAATATGTATTTCTAGTTCTCTGGCTGTTTGGATCTAGGGGGAGAAAAAAGAAAATTATGAAAGCATCTCTGAGGAAAGTTTTTTTATGGGTATAGAAAACACCAAGGAGAACTGGTTTCTATTTCTGTTTCAATTTATTCACTCCTTCATGTGGTTGTCTTTGTTTGCTTGTTATTAAAGAAAAGACTAGGAAAGTTTGTCTACATGTGGGAACAGGCTAATACTCCTAACAGTCTACTAGTTTAGTTTACTAAAACTGATCTGGTTTTGCTAAAACAGTGAACACAGGACTGTTTAATTGCCTGCCTTGGGACAATCATCTTAATTCATTCCCAGGTGAATTTAAATAGTCAAGAACAAGGCATGTTCATCCAGACAATGAACTTCAATGCATGGAGTTACTCAGTGATGCTATTTGAAAGTCATATTTTTCTGTTCAGCAAATTAGCTCACAAGTGCAAACAAGCCTTCAGATACCTTAGAGGGAATTTGTGGGACTGTTTTCATTACTGCTCATAAAGTGCTCTCAGATTCTAAGGTAACACTGTTTACAAATGGCTGAAAATGATTATATCAGTGTATTGGAAAAGCCCTTTTACTGACACCTGGGAAGCAGACAGGAGACTGCTCTGTATGTGTGTAAGCTACCCCATTTATTTTGTGGTGTGATTATGTGAAAGAGGGAAGAGTAAATCCTTAGCTCAGAAAACTCATGTAAATCTAACCTGGATTCAGATCTGCTTTTTAATCTACACACTCAATCTTTTCTCCACTGAATCTGGAATAGAACAGATATTATGGCATGTGATACATAGAAAAAAAAAGGCAGTTCCAATATGACAGTAAGACAAAAGATAGTGATGCTGACGGATGCTCCTACTGGCAGAGAGGGGAATATAGGATAATATTATCCTATGGGAAGGCTGAAGAGAAACAAGGCAAGCTTAAGAAAGGAAAAGTGATAAAATATCAAGATAACATTCCATGCAACAGTCTCTCCTAAAGCACATACAAACCTGTTTTCTTGTCTCAGAGTAGGCAGCTCTGTCACTGCACACAAAACCAGACAGTGCTAACGTGAATGTACCATTTAACTCTCAGGAAAATCTAAGTGCAGCTAGGAAAAGGGAATGGGAACAGAAAGTACTTCCTTTCCATGAATGATTTCATTATCTAAAATGATTTTTTTATTCCAGGTAGGAATAGAATTCAAAATATCTCTAAATTCCCTTAAAATATCTCTAAACTCTCCTCAAATGGAGTCACAGTCACTTCTAATCTATGTGAGGTGACAGTTTTTGAACTATTGGCTTCTCCTGTAAAGAAATAAGCTTAAGGGCTATTAAAAGCTCAGGTATTTCATCTGTCCATCAGCTCAGACAATAGGCAGCCAGAGAGGTTTCAATTGAAAACCAGCCTTGTAAATAGAATTTCCACTGGAGTTTAAAACAAGCCCATCTTGGCAAAATGGTTTTCATTTCAATAAATACGTATAAGGAAGAAAAAAAGCTTAAAAAGTTTCAGCAGAACTTTTCTAGCCAGATTTTAACACCTTAAAAATCTCATTAGCTGCTCAGAGTTTGGTCCAGGTTAATCACCAGAGCCAGCACATTCCCTAAAGGCACTAAAATACTGTCCACACACAGTATTTTAGTTTTCCCAATCAGGAGTTGCTTGTCTTGTCCTGCCTTCATCTCTTTCTCTCTTGCTACAGCCTGTTGTCTGTCTCAGGAGACAAGATTTCCCATCTTTCTATCGTGAAAATTATGAATACTTCCATGGCAGCAGCAGCCTCTACCTCAGGTTAGGGTAGGGAAGAGCATGAGTGAGACCTCCTAGGGCTTCCAGACCCCTGCCAACACTTCATGTCTTGGAGAGACACTGCAAGACTGACAATATCCCAAAGAAGCAGTGAGAGAATATTGAGCTTTGAATGTATTAACCTTGGTTATCTCTTGTCCAAGGTCTCCCTAGTACCACACACTGGGAAAAAAGCAAACTGGAGGCCCCTGAAGCTGTCATTTCTGCTCCACTTCTGACCTCTGGAAGGATTAGCATTATCAGTGTTTACTGGAGCCTTAGTGTGCCATTTCCTGTTTGTTCACCCAAGGTGACCCCACATTTGCACTTCCCATGGAGTTGCTCCCAGGCTGAGCTATCAGGAGGTGTTAGCTCAGAAAGCTCATGGGCTGTGGAAGGCTCTAGAGAGGGAAGGAGCCAACATCCACCCTCCAGCAGCTGTTTCCATCCACCCTGTTCACATTTCTGCAGACCAGGGACTTCTCATTAACAGAGGCCATAATCCCTTGGGAGGTCTGCTGGCCCTGGCCACCTCCTCCTACCTAAAGGAAAGATCAATCCTCCATGAGGAAAGTGAAGTGACAAAATTCTGGAAGTCTCCCATATGCTTCATGACTCACAGAAGAATCCTTCATGACAGTGATGGAAAAGGGGAAGAAATAAACCCACAATCATAAGGCAATGGATTTTTTAAGGGAGAAGGACACAGGCTTTTCCTTCTGATGGTTCTAGAGGGAGATAATGCATAGCCAGTAAGAATGACAATGGAAACACTCCTATGGAATCACACAGGCGATTTTCTCTAAGTTCAAAGCAAGCTAAGGATGCATTTTGCTGAGAACTGAGGAACCTCTCACTGTTCTGTGCCTGCCTTTTCTATACCTTATAGACATCCCATCCACAGGACCATGGCATCTTTCTTGAACTCACATTCATGTTTCACAAGATTAAAATTTATCCTCCTGAAAAACTGTTGATGGATGTTTCTCATTGGGAAAGGCTTGGCTAAATGAGCTTTTTGTTTAAAAGGCTGATTGAGTGGAAGTACCTGGATATTGTAAAGGAAAATCTCACAGAAGACTTAAGCAATTCCCCTCTAGAGATATTGCATTATTCTTCAGGAGACGACGACCAAGCAGGCAGCAGGATGCACAGGGAAAGAGAAAAGGACTAAAAGCATGAGCTAGAATTCCCATGTATCTCATAGGAATTAAGATTTGTTATAAACTGAAACATTTCAGCTTTTCTAAAGTACTAACCATGTAAAAATCAATAGTTCTTAACGTTATCAGTTTTTTCATCCATATGTCCTAGCCTGAGTTTATACAACGATGGAATGTCCTGCAGTGGGATGTAGAACCCAGTCCTGACCCCCAAAACACCTCATTTAAACACAAAAAGCACCATTTACCTGCACACTTGTGAAGAGAATCTCCATTCCCCGGGAACCAAGGAAAGTCTCCCTGCCCAGCTGGATGTTGGTGATGTACTTTAGGCAGAGCAGGAGACCCCTGCGAATGTAAATGTAGTTGTTGGCGACATCATTGCGATGCCAGTCTTGGTAGAGCCTCAGCAATTCACCCAGGTAGCCTCTGTTCACTGCCCGGCGGCTGTTTGACTCTGGAAAGGAGAGAAAAGCCTGAATTAAACTCCTTCCTGTTTGGTAACTGTGGCTACTCAGTGCTTGAACTCAGACTTTAACACCTGCTCATTCTGGCTTAATGGACCCAGTTAAAAAAAAAAGAAAAAAGTACCTGAAAGAAAAACAAAAACACAACAGTGTCCTGTCTGGAAAGAGAAACCCTCCAGATGAACCAACCATAAGTCTATATCTCCTTCCAAGTGCTAATAAACCTAATTCCAGATGCAGCATCACAAGATTTCCTGAAACTACCAAAACTCCTGAGGAGTGAGAAAAGCTGAATAAACTAAGAGTAGTCGACAGCAGAAAATCTTCACGTACTGCTGCACTTCAGTCCTGAGAGAACACCTTGCTGAGATCAACAAATTCAAAAACCTTGTGGCTGTACAGTCCTGTCACAGCCAGAGAAATTATGTTTAACTTCTAAATGTATTCACACAAATAGCTGTATAATGAAAGCCATGAATCAAGTGATTCTGGAAACCCACAATATTTAAAAATTAAGAAAACACCAACATGAGCAATAGCAGTTTGGGCTTCTTTTCTGTTGCTTTCTGGCTCCAAGATTTCAAAGGTCACATTTAGATAATGTTTAAAGACTTTACTGCATAGACAAGAAAAATACCAAAAAAATTTTAAAAAATTATAAAAATATAGAAGGAGATCTACAGTATTCCCTTAATCATGTAGCTCCAGGACATCAGACTGAAACACATCCCTTCACCTACTGCATTCCTTGCCTTGGCCCTCAGGACAAACATGAAGCCATAGCAGACCCCAGGCTCCCTCCCTTAAAACCAACCCTGCCTAAATTTTCCTGACTGGTCCTGACATTCCTTGCTGTGACACCCATTAAAAGCTGTCAGGAGCTCAGTAATCAGCTGGGGGGGCAGGTAGCATATGTAAGGCAGGAGCTCAGCTCTCTGAATACCAATCAGCACTTGCAGCTCACAGCAGATGGCTCTAGCTAGGGCTGCTCCAATTGGAGCTAGTGGGCTCCAATCCATTTCCACTTCATTAAACAAAGTGCCAGAGCCTCTCACACCTGGAACTTGAAAGTCATCAGTGGGGATTCAGGGGACTGGAGAAGCAGCTAGAGGTTGAGAGACTAGAAAGATGCTGCCTGGAGAAAATCAGCAACAAGAGAAGCCACAGAAGGAATAAGCAGGAAGCAGCATGGGCAGCAAACCTCAGTCCCAGTGATGAAGGACATGGAGACATTGGAAAGGGAAAAGAAGTCACCTGCAGTCACCTCAGTCTGCTCTCTGCAGTAGATTAGCAAACCCTTACCTGGAGGAGGGATTGGAGGGGTTTTCTGCTACCTGGCCTGGTCCTGCAATTTTCTCTACCACTGGCACCAACCAGCAGCCCCATCCCTGAGGCTGCCAACTCATTTTAATGCTGTTCTGCATCTTCACACCACCCTGCTGGTCCCACAGCAATTCCAGTCCTACACAGCTCTGCCCAGGCTCCCACACCTTGGCCTGCAGCTCTCTAGCACTGCCTGCCCTTGCTGGTAGCCTCCTACACTAACTCTGCATTCTGAGGCTCGGTGGTTGTCAGCATGGGGAAGGTCACCCTCCTCCTCTGACCTTCTCTCTGTATTTCTGTTTTCTATCTGACTCTCTGCGAGAAAACTTTAATTGCTTGAGAATCCCTTATCAATCCCAATGATTTTATTCATGATTTCCTGTTAATCCTCAACCAGCTGTCATGTTTACTAACCTGCAGGATGACTAACCCCTTAAATCAGTCAATCTTCCTTGAAGAATTACTCAGGAAGCCCTGTAAAAGTCAATAAGTGTATAAAACATGACAAGAAGAAGAGAGTTGGGGAGCATAAAGTAGGGACAATTTAGATCAGACTCAGAGCTTCCCTGAGCTGTTCAGGGACAGATTAAATTGGACTAGATCTAGGGTTTTATAGCCTCTAGCACTCAGAGTTTGAAGTCTAAGCTTTCTGTGTCAATGTCAATAGGAAGAGGGAAAAACTGGGAAGCACCGTGTGTAGAGCTTCTTGGGGAATTTATTGAAAAAAAAATTCTCTCTAAGTGTGTCTGTGATCTTTTAAGACAGATTTCCACATTTGAATCTCAGCTCCATAGGGACCAGAACACACAACTGTCCTATGCTTTCGTTTTAATACTTGTTGAAAAGCATGGAGGAAGGTGAGCAGAATAATGTTGCTGTTTCCTCACGTTTTCTGCAGTACTTACCACATTCAGAATCAAAAGTGTCTCTTTTCAAAATGAACCTCAGATAGTTTATTCTGTGAGAAAGATGGAGAGGCAAGACTAGAATTTCCTGAACCCTTTGATCAGAAGCAATGAGAATTAATTGCTGAAGGGGCAAAAAACACATTAATTTTGTTTCTCCTGTCTGATTTCATTGATTCTTCTCTGCTCTCCTGTGCTGTCAGTGTTTTTCTTTATTTTTTCTTCCATTTTTTCAGTTCTATAGTCAATAAAGTAGTGAATAAATGAAAGAGGAAGTATGCCAAGATCTCCAGAAGGCAGAATGGAAAAAGGAGGCCTCCCCACCTGTCTGTGTCTGTTGGTCTCTCCATCTAGGGATGCACCAGCATGGGTATCTATCTATATTTTGGCACAAATACAGATGGTGGAAATGAATCATACAGGTACAAGCAGCACTGCACAGATTTGTAGGCAGCAAGAAACACCCCTCCTGGAGCGAGGGTCTGTGTGATAAGTGGTAAAATGTTCTGTCTTTTGACCCTCTTCCTGATATTCTTTAGTTAGGCCTTTTCCTTCTCCTTGGGTATGGTCAGCAGCCAGGGGAAATGGAAGTTTTCATACCATGCAGCTTTCAGGGGTGCCCAGGGATGGTGCTTCCTATTTTAAGTCAACTCCTATCTTGTGAGGCCATCAGTGGGAATTCAGCACCAAACCAAAAAAAAAAAAAACCTGTTTTGGCTAAAGGATGGGCTGATCAGTGGCCAAAGCTTCATTAACAGAAGAAATTTGACCATACATCAACCACTTTAAGCTATATATATCTGCAGGCATCAGATGAGCTCTTCCTCTGTAGCAGCTGGATATGTGGCACTGACTCCCCTTGAGCAGGGACAGCTCTCAAGGTTACCCCTCAAGGCTGAGGGATCCCTTGCCTGACACCAGACATGGATAGGTTGGTAAGTGACATCTTCTGCATGCGTGTGACATTCAAGACATGTAGTGAACTTACGTGCTCATCTTTGTATCCCATTCTAACCTTAAGCATAGTAAATAGTAGAGTATTGCCCTCCAATCTATCTGTACTTATTAAATATTTTACATACCCAGGCTTATTGATTAAAACTAAGATCTAGATAAGATCTGTCTGAACCATCTCTGACTCTCCCCTGTGACAGTCTGTCTTCTAATCTTATTCTGCCATCTCTGACAGGGAAGTGCTGCCTTCACCACCACCCCAAACCTGTCCCTGGCATCCTATTTGCTTTGCAAGAGTTTCATTTCTGCCTGATGAGACCAGGGTGAAAGGAAAACATTCAATGCCTTCTTAGTTTCTCACATTTTGAGACCTGCCCCTCCATTTGTGGCTTCCAGGGCAGTGCTGCTCATCAGTGAAAGTTTGAGTGCTGCAGCTCAAAACATGGGACCTGAATCACCAATGCAGTTCACCAGAAACTGACATCTGACCATCTGACATGGATCTCCAGCCAATGAGCAGAAGCCTCAAATGATTAAAGTTGCATCTAAATTGCCAAGGGATCTCACTAGAAAGAATTCTTATTCTGTTGTGGGGGCCTAAAGTCAGGTTTTCAGTCTAGGAGATGAAAGCCTCACAACCACCAGTGCTACTGTGGACATCTCTGAAGCCCTCTTTGCAATCCAGTCCCCTCTGAAGTGTTTGCCAAGAACACAGGTACCACTGGAAAACATGCAGTGTATTTAATCACAAAACTGAATTACAGTCAACCTGAAATATGATGAGCAATGCACTGCTTAGCAGGCAGAACAAAGAGATATTTATCTTTCTGTCTATCTGCTTAAATCTCTTTGTTGATGCCACTCAGCTGATTCATTATGCCAAGAACATACATTGCTACAGGTTGGAGATAAGAATGCTAAATTAACCCTATGGCCCCTAAAGCAGAGAAAGGAATAAGAAAAACTTCAGCTTCCCCACTCTGCTCTAGTGATTGCCTCCTGGGAATGAAAAATGCAAGATATCTCCCACAGCACAGAGAACACAGCTGTTTTATTTGGTCATTGAGAGGCCATTTTTCAGAGAAAAGCACAAGGGTTCTCTATAGAAACAAAATTAATTGTCGCTATGAAGAAACCCAGTCACACATGAAGTGCTGGGATCACTTCAGACCCACTGGGCTCTACAGCAACAAGGTGGTATTAGCTCAACTCACATTGGAAGCCAGAAGACTCTTCTGTAGTTTTGCCCTAAACAGTTTCCCTTTCCTTCTTTGCTTTTCAATTTCACAGGATTTTCAGGATGCAACTCATAAGAAAACCAGAAATAAAATTAAAAACAAAAACACAGTTGCACAAAATCTACAGTGTGATTTTTCTGACTGAAGTGGTTTGAAAGAGTTTTAATAAGGACACCAGAATTTGGAAGATTTCCTCGAATTCAGGCACTGAATTTTCGGAACCCAGATCATCACTGGAGGCACAAACACTGCCCATGCCAAGACAAGGAGGTAAAAAAACATTATTAAGGATGTCAACAGAGAATAATGCAGCTCCTCAACACTTAGTTTTCATTACACCCACCCTGAGAGGCAAAACATCAGGCCATGCCCCAGGAGATAAAGCCAACATTTTCTCTGGAGCACTGAGTTATTTTCAGTTTGGGATATGAAGAGTCTTGGGGAAGGGAATATAAGACATAGAAAAATTATTTTCTTTCCCACAAAGTGACTCTTCTCAAAGAGATAACAGCATAGAATCAAGACTCTTTGCATTCTGAAATTCAGGACAAAAAGAGACACAAGGCTTGGTTTAGATTATCATGAAAGGAACTGCAAAATTCAACTCTGATCACAATACCCAACAAGATATGATCATGGATTTGGAGCCAGACTGACACAGGAGTTTGAATCCAGAGATGGATAATAAGGATTTCAATGGATGATGAGATGGGTGCCTGGTGCAGGATGAGGCAAATCCCAGATACTGTGCTGTTGGCTACAGGAACTGGGATGGTTTAACAGTGGGGTATTTCAACTCGAGATCAAAGACCTGCCTCACTAGATCTGTTGTCAAGCATTCTGAATTCAGCTAGAGAGTGCAGGCCTTTCACACACCCTAATCTGCTTCTGTGCTACAACATCACTTTCTCTTCCTCAGAGTTACTTGCCCCTCCTTAATGCCAGCATGAAAGGAAAAGAGTCACAATGATTATTTTATCCCAGCAGCCACAATATATAATTCTTATGGCTTGATAAAATAAAAAAAAATATGAGTTAAAGGTTAAATAAAGGTTAGTTGATGGAAGATGGGGAAGAAAGAGTAGGAAAATGAGAGATTAAAAGCTGTGCAAGAAGATAAAGACAGCAAAAGAAGGAAGATTTCGAAAGAGAAGGCAAAGGCCATCAGCAGTAACTGCTGTTAGCACACAGATTGGCCTTGATGAAATAAGAACCATCAGGAGGTCACCACAACCTGTCGTTTTAAATTGCTCATTACAATTTTACCAGGCAAGCACTGCACCAAGGGCCCTGCCCATTTCCCCAGCCTCTTCCCTCAATATCTGCTCAGCTGATGCCTCTGAGACCAGCTCTAGCTAATTTCCTTAAAGACATCCAAGCCGGCAATGCTGGGAAGCACAGATAGTCAGGAATAACAAACACGACCAAAATTAGATTAAAATAACCTGCTGATAAACAAATTACTCACCCAAAATACACATTGGATCAGGCACGGTGGGGATCCCTATAATCACATCGCCACCGTGTGGCTCCTGCTCCCTCACATCCCCTCCAGCCTCAAGACCCCTGGCTTGGGTTTGTCTGTGCTTGGCTAGCAGGTGGCCAGTTTTATTATTCCACTGCCCCCAAATTGGGAATGGTTTGCCTGGTTTATTCTGGGGTTTGGGTTCACTACAAGCAATAGACCCCAGGGCTAGGAGTGCCCTGGAGGGCATCCCATGCCTCTGAGCACTGCTCAAACAGGCTCCAGCCCCTCCACACCTGGGGGTCTTGAAGACACAGTAGTGCTCTGCAGTGAGCTCCTCAGGCCTTCATATCTTGATTCAGCTCTGTATTAAGACACGTACAGAGAAGAAGTAGAGCAAAGCCAAAGGAGGTTGGAAAAATAGCATGTTCACTCTGGGACACAGAGAGGAGATTTTGGGAAAATTGCAGTGCCTCACCCCACCTCAGTTTATCTATAGCTATCCAGATCTGCCTCCTCCTCCTCCCCACCTGGGCCTGTAGTGAACACCTAGAAATTGAAGAAGGAAGAATGGACATGAGTAACACTGGAAAGTTTGACTGTAACATTGAAGAGAAGAACAAGTCCTGATGCTCTCACAGCAATTCAGCACTACTATAGATATTTATCAATCAGAATGTTCAGCTTTATTATAAATTCAGAGTTAACATGGTGGAGAGACAACAGATATTTAAAAAAGCAGCAAGGCAATGGAGGAAGAACTTGCTGTGAGCTGTTTGCTGTGTGCATGTGGGCATGGCAGGTGGTGAACAGCAACTGGGAGAGCAGCATGCAAGGATTGGTAAAACACTCTGGGATGTTTGCTAAGAGATAAGTCAGGAGTGAGAGACTAGCTGATGATCAGACAAGAAAGGTCTTCTCCATATCAGTAATCTGAGTATTAAATAGAAAGGTGCAGCATTGCCATTAGAAGGGACTCAAATTTCTACTCCTCCATTATTCACCATCTCTTTGATTATCCCCACATGACAATCACTGGATACAGGACAAGCAAGGTCTCATCTCTCACTGGGTTTCCAAGCATTTCTTCCCTGTTGTGGATGAAGCACAGGTTTGTTGTGTTCCATCACTTATTTCTTTAGACCATATTATACTTCCCCCTCTGAAACACAGCAGCAACAATTTTGCAGGTCCACCTGGACTGGTAGTTTTTTCTTACACTGTGTCTCTTTTCCAGGCATGTCTTGCTTCTTGCAGTTATGCACCTGATAAGTGAGCATTTAGCATCAGCTCCTGTTAGGAAGGAGACAGAAGCCAAAGAGTTTCTAGCCAGCCCATGGCTCTGCAGGTGGACAGAGTCTCAAGTAGAGCTTATGGAAGCCTGAGATGAAGATGGATGTTTCTGAATCCATCAGGGAGACACACTGCCATCTGCCTGCTCCCTTTAAAACTGCCTTCTCAGTGCAGCTCTGCTAAAAGCAAGAGGGACACTGAACCTCCAGCACAGCCCCGTGTAATAATCCCCTGCATCACTTTGGGCTGAAACACCCCAGGACAGCCCTACAGGGACTCTCTGTCTTACAGCCTTTAGCACCCATCAAAATACCACCTCCCCACCATTTCCCAGCAAGCAGGTTACTGGAATTCTCAAAAAAACCTCCCATCAGTCCACCACTTCACTATTGTAGAACTTTCCAGGATTCCTGCCTTCTGTTTAGTTTGTATCCCAACTAAAACATGCTCAGGTGCTTCTTTTGCTTTGCTGTGTACAGCTTTACCCCGTTTTCATAAGCAATTTTCAAGTGCTTTAGCAGTCACCAGGTTTGATTCTTAACTGTTCAAGGACCTCTCCACCAGCACCACTCAAATGCCCTGAGGCCAGGGCCACAAATATGTTAACTGTGACAAAGAAAGATGTCCTGGTGCAATCCTGAAAAAGAATTCATCGCTTTTCCAAGCATGGTGACTTTATCTCAAGGAACCAGAGCTGTTTCTCACATCTGCTGACCCACACTTCCCAAAAGACACAACCTGCTCATTTGTATGCAGCTACCAGAGCAGTCTGCTCCAAAAGCCTGGAGCTTCTCATGCCCTGAACCACAGGACAAGGAGAAAACTAGAATACATTCTTGGCCACTCAGAACTGCAAAAATCATCCAAAAAACACAGTTCAGGCCGACTTCTGGTACATGATGCTCTATTTGATTTTACAATATCAGCACCATTTCCTAAATTCCAGCTCCAGTACCTTAAAAAAGAAGCTAAAAATAGATTATGTCTTTTCCTAAAATCACTTTAACATTCACAACCAAACATTGCTGTTCTTTACATCTTTTTCTCTCTTTCCATGGAAGAAACAGCAAATTGGGAAGGGAAATAAGTATTTGTCACTGGCTGGAGAAATACCCCATTTCTCCCATTATATCAAGCCCCAGGTCAACCAATCCTCTGTAAAAAGTCAAAATAAGGGTCCAGCCTGGCTCCCTGGTCACTCAGGGCACCATGTCCCACAGGGCTGGGGGTGCTCCAAGAATCAGATTTGGAATAGGAGACTCCTGCCCTACTGCATCTTCCCTATGCATTGCTCTTTGGGACCAAGGGATGAGGGAATACCAAGGGAGAATGAGGTTCAACAGGATCACTCTGTCCAGCAGCACAGCATGGAAAGGAAAGTCAGAAAGAATATGAAGAAAAAAGCTTACTTGATTTCAGCAGAGCTGCCAGAGCCCCAATGGCTGCCCTGGGGAAAGAAGAGAGATGGAGAAATCATGTCAATTTCTTCAATAATTTTTATAACCTTCATCTTCACAGTCTTCTGGGCCAGGCTTCCCAGATGGTCTAAACTGACAGCTTATGATGCACTTTGACAGAACTGCAATGTTTTACACCAACAGAGGATCCAGCCTCAGCAGCTGAATCACTTATTCTAAAAGACCATTAGCCCTCTAGCTTTACTGTTACACTGATTTGTAGTGACCATTAAAATTTAAAGCAACACCCACAAAGTGATCTAACAAGTCTTTAAACTGCTGCCCCAGAGCTTTTTCTTTGTACCAGAGACTTAGCACTTGCCCACTCCAGACACAAGTGCTTCTATCTGCATCAGCAGATAACTTCCATATCAAGCTGGGACATCAGTGTCAATATTTCCAGCAAAATCCCACTCCTTTTCCTATTTTCCCAAAACAAACTTCACCCCTATCCTCCCTCCCAGCTTTAACTGAGAACAAAACTGAATTTCTTTTAATTGAAACCACTTGCATTGCAGGGGTATTTAGAGGATCCCACTCAGAGGAGGACTGGTAGGAAAGGTGCTGGAGCTCTGTAGTAAGACTGCTTGCAGTGAGTAAGGGCAGGGACACATTTCTGAGGACCACCTGTGTCATTTCATTGTGCAGGTAAGCAAGTGCTGAGCCACACAGCACTGGTCTGGCTGGGAGCTGGTCACTAACATTTCCAGCTTGAGAAGTTGAACTGAGACATCATTAGTCCCCAACTTCTGGAGGCAAGTTCCTTCATCACGTGGTAAAATCTCCATCCCACTGGTCTCACAGAAGACTTTCTTTTCCAGTCATGTTCTGCTGGAGCAAGATCCCTGTTCTAACATGGCTCACTGCTGTGAAGCTTCAAGTGCCCAGAGCTGTATTAAATAAATACAGCTACAAAAACCGCCATGTGCAAGGATTCCTTAAAATGTAATCTCTTGACAAACCAATCCCCAAATAAAATTGTGTTAAATTCCATACTGAGCCAATTATGATCCTGCAGCAAATAAGTATTTTTTGTCACCAAGCTCCTGTTTGTTGTGCCTCATAACAGCAGCTGAGACTAAGATTCAAGAGCTGGTTCTTGCTGATACTAGGTCAACATCTCTATCTAAGGTCATTCTTTCATAGTGAATCTGTCAGAGTTCAACAACAGCTTTACAAACTGCAAAGAAAACACACTCAAATACAGACAGAACAGGAAATCAGTAGCTAAAAATCTCACCAGTGGAAGCCCAGTCATTACTTCTTCAGCTCCAACTGAACTAAGCAATTATTCAGATGGTGGAGGAGTAATGTCATCCCCTAGCTATTCAGCCTGCTCAGAAAAGGAACACTCTACAGCCACTGATCACTCAGTCTCTCCAAGCTTAGAGCCTGGGACAAAGTAAACAACTCTAAGCAAGTTAAAATTCCACCCAGAGCATCTCCCAAAGCTCACGCTCCAGTATGTGTCTTTCAAAGAGACTGCTTTGCATTCCTATATTTTACAGGCCTAATGTGATGTCTCAATCACCTGCCAGAGCAGCAGAGCAATGAAGGAATGACCAGACTATCTCTGGCTCCAAGCAGAAGAGTTCTCAGAATTTCCTCTAGGCATCTGTTTTATGTTGTAGGTGGTAGGTCTAATTTATCTGTACTTCAATAGAGCATTTGATATGGTGCCACACTGAAAATTATTAGCCAAGCTGGAGAACATGGGGATTAGTGTAACAATTACAATATGGGAAAGGAATTGGTTAAAGACTCAGTGACAGGAGTTGTGCTGGAAGAGGAATTATTAGTCTAGAGGGAACTTATGTGTGGAAGTCCTCAAGGATCTTTTCAGACTGATCTTATTTCAGCTTTTCATTAATGACCTTGGCACAAAAAGTCAGAGTATACTAACAAAATCTGCTGACCGTGTGAAGTCAGGAACTGCTGCCAATAGCAGGGAGTTCAGAATATCTTTCAGGAGTAACAAGATGTTCTTGAGTTCTGAAGGAATAGAAATGTGATGAAATGTAATAGTCAAAGTGCAAGGTTAAGCATTTAGGGTTTAATAAGGATTACTGTTATGACCAGGGGCTCATAATTTGGAAATGAGTAGAAGGACACCCTGGATATATGAGCCCATTAAGGGATAAGGACAAGCATAGCCAGCAGGGTGACAAGCATGAAAAGGACAGATCAGGTCTCAGAAAACCAGTGGAGAAGGGAGCATGGATGTTCTCATAGAAGGCTTCACCTGAACAGCTGTGTGCAGGACTCAGAAGGAACCATGCAGAAACGTGCCAAGGAAATCATTATGGTAGCAGAGACATAACTCATTAGGAGTCTTAAAGATCACAGTTTAGTCACCTTAACGACTGGATTGTTCCCTCAGACACACTGGGTGGCAGAGAAGTAAACACTGAGGAAGGCAGAGAGATACTTAGGCTCAGGAAAAAAATTGGCACTAGGACAAATGGATATAAAATGGCCATGAATAAATTTAGCTGGAATTGAAAGGATGGGTTTTAAGCACTGGAAAATGAAGGCATGAAACATCCTCTTGGCAGCCATGGGACAAACAACCTAATGACTTTGAAAAGGCAGCCTGGACTGCTTATAATGGGACTGCCAGGCCCAGCTGCCAAGGAGGAAAGGGTCTGAGAAAAGTGACCCAGGGACGACTGTACCCCTATAGCCTTACATTTTAAACATAGATATAATGGGAATGAAATGAGAAACATGTATTCTAAGTGCAGAGTTAATCAGCCAGCCCAGAAAAGAGCAGCTGCATCAGCTTAAGATGGAAGTCCAAAGAGTCCAGTGTCCTGTGGCCAACAGTGCCAAGGAAAGCAGGCAAGGCCACGGCAGATACGCAGTGCTAGGACTTGCAGGACAGATTCAAACTCCAGCAGCTTTCAGTCCAGAGATCCCATAAACTAGCAATGGTGCCTCTGGGAGGGGTTTCAGCTCTTAGCTGATTCTGCCTCCATATATTTGCCTGAGAACTTTTGAACTTGTGTAAACTCTCAGCACTCATAATCATCCTGGAAAAGGACTTCACACCTACCTCTCTCACGTAGAGAGTCAACTACCTGCATTTGTTTTAAGTTTGGACTTTCAATCAACATTGTAATTTGCACATTAAGTCAGGTGTTAGCCACCCCCAGATTACCTATCTTTGATGCTGAACAAAATCAAACACACAAAAACACCTTATGGGAAACAATAAATCATAGAAGAGGAACAGAAGCAGAAGAGGCTTTCACTGAAAGCAGCAGCAGCAAGACTGTTGAAGCATCACTGGGGCTACAGCAAGCCAGGCAAACGGTGTTTGTGATAACAGCAGCACCTCTTAGCACCATATGGCAAACCAACAGCATCTTTGCTGGCATCAGGAGATATAACGGGATGAGTAAGCCTGGGACAGAAAGACAGAGAGAGGAGTTCATAAATTGTGCACAAGAGCAAGAACAGGGAAGATGAGAACAGGAGGAAAAGTTTAAGAGCACAAGAAAGATGACTTGATGAGCCATATGCCAGACCAAAGAATCTGATAGCATGCCCAGAGCAAATATCTGCATTTGTCTCAAGAAGGAATGGAGGTGAGATGAGGGGGGGAAAAGGGATTAAATCATTAAAAAAACTTGCCAAATCTGCCCAGATGCCTTCCTCTGATTTTCTGTTTTCTGTGGTAATATATCAGCAAAATCTTCTCTATTTTGTCAAGTCCAGTGTATCCCAAAGGGGACTCATTTATATATAACCAAAAAAGATGTATAAATAAAGTTGTACTATCTTATAAAACATAATAATAAATGCTGCTCCATAATCAGAAAACATTAAAAACTCCCTGTAGTAGCAGTGGAGACAGCCACTCTGAAGAATGGAAAACTTTGAAGTGTTTCCAAGTCAGCAGCTTGAGTATCTGGGCAAGAGTACAACTAGCAGACAGATAGACAAATGCAACTTCCAGATCCTGTGCTTAGGAACCAGGAGCAACAACAAAGAAAAACTCCCTGTCCCAAGCCAAAGCACAATTGGATTAGCCAGTAAAACCAGGCTGTTAAAGAACCTGGACAAAGGAGCCCAGTGCCTAGGTCACCCTTTCAGATCTGAGCTGCCAGGATATTTTTTGCTGGAAATCACAGCAGGCAGAGGAGCCTGAAAACCAAGATCTCTTCCATTTTCTTCTAATCTCAGCTCACAGCACAAGGCACTATGGTGGACAATCCTGTGCCTGTTTCTGTCTCCTGAAGAAAGCAGGAGGACTCCTGAAAATACAAAACCCCACTCCAGAAGAGATACAGGGCTGACTGCATGGAAGGATTTTAAGACTCCCAGAACACGTTGATGGTGCACAATCACCCAGGACTGGCCCAGAACTATGGACAGGGGACAGCAGAGAAGCCAAAGACTGAACAAAGAAATGAACCAAAGGGGTTCTGAGGATCAGCCCCCAAGCAACTTAACCATCCTTCCTTCTGTGAAATTGTGCCTTCTACATGCTGAAACACAGAACACCCTCTTGAAATTATTGAATGAAAGCTAATGACTTGGTGCTTTATTATTAACCTCTTCAACCTGATGCCTAATTCCTTATAGCAATTGCACCTGGATGATAACAGCAAAGCACTATTTTTATAGAAATGTAAGAAAAGGTTCTGCCCTGGCAGATCTCACTTTGCTCAACTCCTCCTGCCCGTCACCCTGCTATTTCTCCTATACTCACTTAGTACTGTCGTGTTTCTTTCTACCACAAGCAGTGTGGGGAAGGGACCCTGCAGTATGTATTTGTACAGCACCTGGCACAATGGACCCCTGACTCAGAGCTCAAAACCCCTAAGCTTCCACAGCCTGCTGCTCCAGGCAGAATTAAGTGTCCTCAAGTGTACACACAACCTGGCTGCATTTTGCCCCAAACCCCTGGGACTTGTACTTAACTACTGGGATTTATACAGTCACAGAACCACTCAGTGTAAAGATGATTGCACATTTAACAACTGAGAGACATTCAGGAACAACATGCAGGCACCACAGCAATAGGTGCTTTATAAATCCTACCAGAAGGTAGATCTCATCTGAAGCAGATGCCTTGAGAGTCATTTCCCCCATGGCCCTGAAATACAGATCTGAAATATGCAGGCACTTGCACAGTGATTTGTTTTAAAGACTTAAAACCAGCAGTTTCACAAGTCTTGGAAATACAGGTGGGGAAAAGCTGCTTATGCTGCTGGCATTTTCATAGTAGTGCTAGTCTAGGACTTATGCAGAAACACCCATCATCTTGTCCTCTTTAATTCCAGCTTGTTAGCAAGGCATTAAAACTCTCACTGAAGGCAAAGTTTGCTTACAGTCTGCAATGTCCCACACACTGCCAACAGGTGGATTTTGGAGATCCAGCTGTTGTGTACAGATGTGCTTTCAGTGTAATGCTGAAAGATGAGGGGAAAAAACCCACATGCTCCTTTTCTAATGGTTACACCCATTCCAGTGTAACCATTAGACCTGGGACCAGTATGTCCCAGTTCCCAGGTTCAGCTCAAAGCCTTCACTGCAGCATCTTCCAAACATCTCTGCCTGCTCTGGAGCATGTCAGGTTCAAATCAGTGAAAAGGTACAGCCTTCCAGCTTCTTTCATCTCTGCCTCCCAGAAAGAAGAGTGACTCCAGGCTTATCCTCCAGGCATCCTTACAAGTATCCTACTTTTTCTTGTGTACAAGTACAGAAGTGGAGACAGCTGTATCCTAAAAAGTCAAGCTATTCTTTACAGCTCTAAATTAAATTCCCTTCAAAGTAGTAACAAAGAAGAACAAGGTACATGAAATGCGCCTAAAACCTTGCCAAAAGAATGCCCAGGCATTTCTTACAGTGCACTGCAGAGCTGGCACTGCCTCCCCAGGCAGAGGCCATACCTCAGAAGATTATGTCAGCTCCCTCTCCAGGGTCAGATGTCACCTATATGGCTGAGGCAGGCTGTGACAGCTTGTCATTCACATCAAGATAAAGGGGCTGGAAGGTTCACAATCAGACAGAATTCCTAACAGATTCATCACCCAGGCAGTTCCAGGCTGACAGTGTGAGAACCCAGCTCTCCCACCCCAGGGACACATGTAAGGGGACTGGGAAAGGGGTTCAATACTATTCTTGATTGATTAAGAGGAGTGGTGAGGACTCATCGAGGCCACATCTGCTAACAAGCACCAGCAGAGCCCTACAGAACATCTCATACACAGTTAAAGTGTGTCAGGGAATGTGGTTAAATCCCCCCTCCTCCTTCCCCCAGGCAGCTGTCTTCCACTCCCAATCCAGTTTCTACTCAGTTCAAAAGAGCCTGGTGTTCTCTTGGCTCACTCCTTAGCTGTCATTTTATTTGTAGCTCATCCATTCCCAGCAGCTTTTGCTCTGGAAACCACAGGGATGGATAGGAAGGCTCTGCTGACAGCAGGGAGTGTGCTCCACCCATGGGGGAAGACACCCAGCCCCATTTTTCTTACTTCTGGATCAGTCCCTTTTCTGAGTGCTGTGTACATCCAGAGTAAGGGCAGGGAGAGGGACACAACCCATGCACCCTGCTTAGGGCATGATGAAGTCAAATGACACTTCTTGGTGACATACCCAGGAACCCCGGGCTCAAATCTCAGCAGGACAACTGGGACTTCTCTCATTAAGAGAAATTGAACTGCAGGTGCTTCACCACTAGGGAGTCTCTGATGGTGAACGATTCAGGGAGAGTTTGGGGATACCCAGGGGTTTATGATGCCAGAAAATAAGGCTGCACACACCCCATACTGCTGGCAAACCACTGCAAGATTTTCATTTTATGAATACTCTCAATTATTGGCCGTGAAATATCCGAGGGCAGCTTGTGCTGCTGACAGTCCAGGCAGAGAAGTATCTAACATGTCACTGCTTGTGCCCAGAGCTATTTGAGAGCATAAAAGGGAGGCTGGCTTCAATGCAATCAAGGCTAAGAGCCATAGCTCTTCCTGACTGCTGGTTAGTACCAACCATCTCTAAGGCAGCAGTAATCTCAGGGTACAACATCTTTAAGAAGCCTTTTGTAGTGAAAGGTTCCCTTGAGCAGTGCTTTAAATAGTCACCTTTCCTGGATGGAGCTAGGCTGCTGCGATGGATGGAAAACCTGACTTCTCATTTCAGCTTTTCCTATGGTTTTCAGAATTTTGAGGGCTGTTTTGTTTGAGGGTTTTAGTTGGTTGGTCTTTTTAACCAAAGAAATAAACATCTTTCAAAGAAGCTAATTTAAAAAAATGTGTACAACACAAGAGACTTGAAAAGGACATGAATTATGAAGCTGAAGGACTGAGAAAGCATCATCTTCCTTGATCTCTTCCAAGAAAGAAGGCTGACTTGTACAGAGGCCTTTTCTTTAAGCAAAAGTCAGATGTTTCAAAATAAAAGAAGGAATGACTTATATTGAACAGAAGATAAAAAAAATTCTGTTCTTTTTAATCTAATGGTATCATTCCCATATTACAAGGCCCTAGAAATAGATCCATCAGTTTGAGTTTATATTGCACTTCACTTCCCCTCAGGTCCTACTCAGATGAAGCACATCCATAAAGTCCAGCCAAAGGAAACTCAAAGTTTAAAATCTCTAGGGAAGAGGTCTGGATTGCAGAGGGTTTTTTGAATATGCCAGAACAAGAAGCTGTTTCATGCAGCAGGTGCAAGTGCAAAAAGACACCTACAAAATTAATCTTCTTGCATGCAATGCATTTTTCAATCCCCACGTGCTTCCCAAGGAGGTATCACTTCCCCTGTTATGCACACAGGTCAGGCTGTTTCTACCCATTACTCTTACCAAACACCAAAGGATGGTGGACAGAGATGGACCTGCCTGAAAAGCTCACATGCCAGTGGAACTTCAACAAAATATGCAGAAGGAAATGTGCAGAATAGGTCACCAAATCTTTCCTGTTTTCCAGCTATTCCCACTTTTCAACCTTTCTAATGACTGTGGTCCCTAAGTACATCCACACATATCCCTCCAGCACTAAATTTAGTGTGAATTGGGCACATTACAGTTTGTTGGTCCTACCTGATGCTGCCAAACAGGAACATGCTTGGAAATTCTGGAGTACTCATTTGTATGCCACACGTGCACACAATACTGAGCTTAATTGGCACTATTAAATCAGCCTCAAATTGAGAACAATGCAAAAACATGCTCAAGAATCACAAAGTAACATTCTCTTACAGATTCACAATAGGCATCTTGACCTGAATTTAAAAGGCATTTTTATGTCTAAACATGCAGGTAGCACTCAGCAGGATTTTTCAAAGCTCCTTTGTATACTAAGGTCAGAACTACCTTTTAACTGTAACAAGTTAATCCATTAACCTGCTGAGAGGCTTTCTTTTATGGTTACATTCCCTTTCATCTTCACACATTTAAATATCTCTGAAAATCTGGACATTCATTCAAAACATTCAGGCCTCACCTAAGTACCTTCAGTCAGTCCCAATAGCCAGTTTTAAGAAATTTTTCAAATGTGTCTTTTGTGCTAGTAAAAATGCCCATTTTACCCACCATGTGTGCCAAAACAGAGGGCTGCAAAACATACATAGAATGCTGCTAGAAATGTATAATACTGACTAGTCTTGCCACAGGTAAGCATGAAGTTTTAAGGAGAAAAATTGTTGCAAATGCAGAGCAGGGGGAAAAGCTTATTAATTTGCCTATGATTTTTAATAAGGATTTAGCAGAAAAAGCCATCCTGCTCTTCACCTCTCTCTGCCATTCTGTGGTTTGTCGTGCTGGATAGTGAGGGCTGGGCTGGGGATACTGCTGTACTGGGCAATATATCCAGAGACATCTGCAGGAAAAGGAGCCAAGGTGTGGAAAGCAGGCAGCTTTCCCACTGCCCTGCAGCAGCTTTTTGGACCTAAGACTGCCAGGCTGAGATAGGGGAGGCAGCAGAGTCACCTGAGGACTGACCAGGCTCACACAAAACAGGACAGATGCTGCAAATGAGGATGCATCTTCTGCAGAAGCTGTCCCTGCATGCTGGCTGAGCCACCACCCCCAACAGCAGCACCCCAACGCCTGCTGTGACCCTGTCCTTGTCCTGTCCTCGTCACCACAGCTCTGCAGGACAGAATTAGGACATCTGACTGCAGGGAAGGCAGCCTGCAGAGCCACAGTACCTCGAGATTTGCAGCATTTCAAAGAACAGCCTGTGTAAGACANAGCTCTGCAGGACAGAATTAGGACATCTGACTGCAGGGAAGGCAGCCTGCAGGTCAGAGATGAGGCTCTCTGCAGCCACAGTACCTCGAGATTTGCAGCATTTCAAAGAACAGCCTGTGTACAGGCAGTGGGAGCAGCATGGGCAGGGTCCTGAGAAAGGAGATGTTTGTTTATTCATTTCACTAGAATGCACGAGAGTCAGAGAAATAGGTTTAACTGCTAGATCACCCACGTTGCCTTCCACACAGCACTTTGCCCAGCTGGTGCCTGAGGTTCAACACGTAGGAAAAGACTTTGCCTCAGACTTTGAGAGCATGGGCAGGAAGACTGCCAGGGGCAGCCAGAGCACAGCCTCAGCTTCCCCCCCACGGCTGCAAGCAAGGGGATCTGAGAGCAGGCAGTTCCCACCAGCCTCAGTCACAACACAGGTCACAACAGCACCGTGGAGCACGTGAGGCTGGTGGTAAGGCACCATCTGGCTGCTGTGGCTGATCCAGCCTAACCCTAACCCTGGTCTAGCCACCCACAGACTAATGAATTCCTTCAGTTGCACATGTCTAACTCCTTATTAAGCAATAATCTGGTCACATCTTTATGCCGGTGCCTGTTCTTCACAACATTTAGCTAAAATGTTTAAAAGGAAGATAAAGTCAGTAAATGTCAAAATGCAGCATGTACTGGGTCAAATTCTCTTGATATTTGCTGTTTGAAAGCTTCAATGTCCCACTGGCATAACTGCAGGGGCTTTTTGAAGCAGTAATTTGTAGAAGCCTAAGTAATGAAAGTTAGGGGTTGGGTCTGGTTTTTTTCCCTTACTTTCCATTGGAAATGTTCCATTTGATATAATCCAGCCAAACTCTGGGATCTGAAAACAGACCATATCAAAGCCAAGGCTGGTAGAACTTAAGGTGTAAATATAATAATGAAGCAACAGGGATGAAGAATTAAAATTCATAGGAAAAAATCTGAGCATTATTGGGATGGTTCTTCCACATGCCTGTTTTGTTTTTTTTTTTTTACATAGTAAAATCTGGAAGGTGGTTAAAACTGGAATGACCACAAATTTTTAAGTGCAATTCTAAGTAATGAAAAACAAGGAGGAAATTAAGCTTTTGACTAGCCAGTGACAGCTGTTGTGCCATTGCAAAATATGCCCTACGGTCCACACAAAGCCTGAACTGTATCCCTTTAACACAGGAAATAAAGACATGGATTTGGTGTGCTGTAGTTATAGGGTGGTTCCCTCTTTTCTATTCTGCAATAATCTGGCTTCTGCTGTCTCAGAGCCATGACATTTCCAAGGTTTGCACTTCAGGGGGAGTTTCCATCCCCATCCCCAGAGCTGCAGCCATCCATGTCAGGAATCAGCAGCCCTGTTCTTCCTCACCAGCCACTTCCTCGAGTCTTCAGGTTCTCCCCTCCACATTCCAAGCCCTGCTTCCAAACACCTCCCAGAGCAGCCCAGCTCTGGGTTTATTTACAGATTTTACTGGCATTGCTGCAATTCCAAGTGTTGCCCAGCAGATAAAGAGATCGAGAAGAGCCATGCCAGCATTAGTGAGCCAGAGCCCTGTGCTGAATCTGTGCCACTGCTGTTACAAAACCTTCTCTCCCTAAAAAATTCATCTCACCTTCATTGGCAAACACTATTATTTACTCTAGCTCTTTCATTCTCTGTAATAACTGCTTGATAACCATTCAAAAGAGCCTGAAAGGCTGAAGACTTTGGCACTGTCTTTCACCCACTGGAAATGAGTCTCTTGTGTTGCCTCTGTACCTCTAAATCCAGTTACCCTGCTGCTGCTACAGCTGGTGAGGCTCCAACAGTGCTATCAGGACAGGGAACCCTGCAGCAGAAAGGCTGTTGCTAAGGCTTTGACACTGCGTCATAACTCTGCTCAGGGCAGGTCTAATCACTGCTGTGCTTTAAAACCACTGATAGTCCTAGAGACTGGCTCACACTCTACCTGCCAGCCTTGTCAGCACTGGTGGAGCTGGGGAACAGCCTCAGCAACCACAGGAAATTCTTGGGGCTGATTTCCTTTGTAGGGACAGCATTGTGGAAATTGCTTCTGTAGAAGTTCTGAATTGAGACTTATTTTCATTGTTTCTTCCAGATTTCCCTTGTCTATCTGAAAGCTTTTGTGGGGAGCATTTCACAGCTGCTTTCTACCTTATTCATAAGGGCAAGAGGCTTCTGGGTGGGAGGAGAAATGGCAATAAATCAAGTGAAAGGCAAAGAAGAGGAGATTCCTGGCTCTCACATGTGCTGACATACAAGTGAGTGCCCTCAGCTTTATCTGCTCACTCTCTGGCCTCTATCAGAGATTCACGTCATTACCCAACTCATATTTCCGAGGGGGAATTCTTCCTTTGTCTCCTTGACACAGGAAAACCAGCGTAGGCAAACAGGCAGGGTGGGCACACCTTCATCATCTCTACATGCACATTCAGATAGGTTTTCTTTGGAAATCCCTTCCCTCCAGTCCCCATCCCCCAGGGCTGCCTGGCTGAGGTTTTCTGAAGGCTTGGCACTTCACAGCCTCCTCAAACATGATTACAAGGTCACGTAAACACATTGCTCAACCCTCTCCTCACTGCACCAGCTCCACATTCACTCCACAGTCCACTTCAGCTGCATCCCACCTGAACATAAAACCTTCCACAAATTCACTACTGTTCTTCTCTCCCCTTTCTCACTTCCCCATCTATGTTCTCACTGAATGCCTCAGACAGAGGCGACCCTCACAACCCTCAGTAAGGCATGAGAAAGGTGTGGGTTTAAATGTATTAAGTGTATGAAAAATCTGATCTCGGGTGACTTGCCCAAAGCAACACACAGCATTTCAGGTTAACACTTCAGACACAAGAGACCCTCTGTCTCCTAACATTAGACTTTTTGCCTTCTTTACCCTTACAGCCCCACCACCACTGGTGAAAAATCTCCCTGCACCTCCAGATCAGGAGCCTGTGCACTCCACACCTCACAGATAACACACCAACTTCCAGAAGTCATCCCAACCCTTCATTTCTTCCTAAACTATGAAATATTTTATCATCCTTCTATCTGTGTTCTAATTTTTTAAAAATGTTAATAATTCCACTCTGGTTCTGACATGCTACTTATAAAATGCTTGGCATAACCAGTTCACACTGGTCTTGACCTAGCCTCCTATGGGAGACTATCATATTCATATATCATATAATACTGCAAGACAGTATTATCAACATTAACAATTCATCTAACACTGGGAAACACTCAGAAATGCAACTGATGTATGAAATCAAGTCACACCTCCCATTTGGATGGGAGCAACAGTAGTTTCCATGGTTACCTGGGATATACACCTCAGAGAGGTCCTAGGAGGCAGTGGGATTGCAGTGAGGCACCCAGGTGTTAGTTTTAATCCAGCTAGAACAAAGACCAACAGCGAGACAGATACAGCAACATGAATAATACTCCCAGACTGGATAACGTGTCCTAAGAAGCTTGGGTAGCCCACACTGGAGGCCCTGCTGCAAGCCTGAGCATTTGCTAGGAGAAGGAGGAAGATTAAAGCTCAGGCAGAGGCAATCTCCTGCCCAACAAAGCCAGAGTTGCCTGCAGTATGGACATACCCAAAGCCATCACATGAGGCCAGCCACAAACTGCATCTGCCATAGCCACCGGCTGTGAAAAGCCAAGAACTTGAGAACAGCAGGGACTTGCCTCACAGCATCTTTCCAAATATAGCACTCCAGCTCACCAAAGGGGAGAAAGAATGGGCAGGCAAAAAGGCCTTCAGCTGAAAGCATTGTTTCTCTTTCAAACTCTGACCTGAAATAGATGTAAAACCTAAGCTAGACCTAAAAGAAAAAGGCAAACATCTCTTTCAAAATAATACTCTCACTAAGTTGTTCCATGTATAAGTCAGTTCCTCCCTTCCCATGACATATAAACTTAAGCTCAGAAGTGAATTTTTCTCCATATAATGCTCATTCACCAAATTTTAATGCCTCAGAGGTGGGTGCATTCGTGGTGAAACATGCCATTCCAAAGGCTACCAAGAGATGGCACCAGGATTTCTGTGTGCCCCGTGTTCATCCAGACCTCTGGAACAACCTTGGGAGATGCTGTTCCTCTCTGCTTCATCAATTCCTCATCTATTTTCAAATCTTGCCTGAAAACATCTCTTTTCCCCTTGTCTCTACCTCTTAATTTTTCAATTTCTCTCATCTACTGCTATTAACAGTGCAATGCCAGTAAAGTGTAACTCTGAAATGCAACTCTATTTGTTCTGCAAAGCAGCACTGACATGCCACCAGCCTGAAATGAGATTTTGTAACTGATTATTGATATTAGAACAGGTCATTCTTTGACAGAAGCCACACAGACCGTAAAAATAATGAAAGAGAAGGAACTGCATGAAACTGGGACACCTCTGGCTCCAAAATAATTTCTTCTATTACAACGGCTCATTGCAATAAATTTGCACAGTAGGGTTTATTTACTTATCTTAGTGATGCAACCATCCCTGCTTCATGTTGTTACAGTTATCTGAGATTTCAGTCAAGTTGAAGAGACTTTATAGAAAGAAAATTTTTCAAGACAACACTTTCCTTTGTTGCTGGCATCATCGCATTCAGAATGGTATTTTCTAGTTTAATTTAACAGGACTTCTAGGATAAATCCCATGTAGATCAAGGCCAGCTGGGAAGCAAGTCATTTAGCTGTGATATAGCTCAATAGAAATGTTTTTTTCCCCTTTCCTGTGAATTTTCTACACAAATCAAGTGAACCAAATAGTGTCTGTTTATTCTCAAAATGCTAAGCATTGATTAATTCTGACCACATTCCAATAGAATCGTGTGTTACTTTCCAATTAAATATCCAGACTGCTCAACATGATTAATGACAAAACACAGACTAACAAGATGAATTAAGAATGATTTGCTTTTGAACTTCTATCAGGAACCATTGCCAAATAAACAAAGACATAAAGCTGTATATGGAGCATTCCCCAAAAAGAGCCCATCACAACAGCTTCTCTATCAGGTTGAAGAAGAACCTGATAACCTGAACTAATCACCATGTCAGTGCCTTGAGCTTCTGCTCTTTCTCAAAATACAGTCTGGCTGGGGCCAGATATGCCACATATTCTTCTGTTCAAGAAGAAAGCAGCTGGAAGTTTAGACCAACCCAGGAGATGGAATCACAGTAAATGTTTTGTGGTCTACCAGCAAGACATTATCCAGGATTAAGGATAGAGAAAAATCTAACTGCTTGCACTAAGGTCTAGTTGGATCTCTTCCACATGCCTCTCCATCATTCTCAGCAGAGGAGGTGAATCCAGTATTCAGCTCATCCCCAGCGCCCATTTCCTCTCTCTTTGTCTAAAAAGCAGAGTAATATATATACAACCCTATATTCAAAGCCTAATTTGAAGCTATGTACAGCCTCTTAACTTATATCTTCAACATTTCCAAGGTCTTCATATTCTCCTTGGTCAATCTGACCTCATATCTGATTAAATATGGCTTTTAGCTTGAGATGTGCTCTCTTGATCACCTCGGCATTTCTCTTTTCACTTGCATGAGCTCTGCTTCCTGTAGTCAGTAAAAAGCTCCTCAGCTCCCACTAGGGCAGAAGTATGTGATACAGGAATCACTTCATGGCCACAGCAACAGTGCCATCAATACCCCTGCATGTTTCAGGCTCATGAATCCCTCCCCACCTCAAACCACCCCTGAGCACTTATCAGCAAAAAAAGACACCTGTGGTATTCTCACTCCTCCCGGGTTTTGAGCCTGGACACCAGATGGATCTGACTCCACTTTACAAATCTTTCAGCAACCTTCTACCTGACCCAGCTTTAAATGCCCATTATGCCACTTCCAGGTTGCCCACTGCAGACTCATCCTCCACTGCACAGAGAGAAATAAACATTTTCAAGGCTCCAAATTTCTAGAGGCAAATATTTACCATAGGTGAAGAGAACTTGCTTCTTTTTCCCTTCAGTATGTGAGGAATCCAGATATCCACCTCAAGTGAAATAGAGTTACATGGGAGGATTTCCTCCCTTTAATGAAAAGGGAGATTATCAGCAAGCATTTGAGACTCTGGAACTATCCAATAGGAACCAAACACAAGAATTGTGATCAAATGTCAGAAGTGGGTAATGCTGGACATGAGCAAAGGCAGATAATTTCTGCATATCACATTTTCTAGTGAATTAATTTGGCACCATTCCCAGACCTTTTTTATTCACTTTCCTCTTTTAATTAAGTAGTCAAACTTTACTGGAATAGCCCAATGTAGAAAGCCAAGTATTCTGAATACCCACAGAAAGAGTTTTTATTTCTGATGAATACTCACTCTTGTAGTCTTTCATACGAGGTTTATGCGAACACTTTCCACGAGCCAGCTCTGCTCAGTATGATAAATAGATGTACTCATAGAGGTTTGAAAAACAAAGACATTTTAAAAGACTATCCAGATTGCTTTAATAAAACTGTGCACCAATCTTTTAACAGCAGAAAAGGAAAACATAATGGAGGGAACGACTCATGCACCAGTCACCCCACCATTTGCCATTTTCTAAAGCACAGGTCTTCCTCTTAGGAAAGGAGAATAAATTCTAAGGGGTTTGTTTTCAGCCTCTTTGATACTCTGTCTTTAACATGAGGAGTCCTGGAAGAGCCTGCTAAACATGTAGCTACAGACAACTCATGGCCTCCAAAGCCACTGGTGAGGATACCTGTTGCCTGACAACCTGGACAGAGTCAGGCAGAAGAGACCATCTCCTGGCTGACTGGAGAGCAAAGAACTTCCACTGTCACATTCCACAACCTACCCAAACATGTCTGAGAACAAGTCAGTTGGGAAAATGAGCAACAGTGTTGAAAGGGACACTGGAAAGTAGGAGAGGGGTAGAAGCTGTGGAACGTGCAGGGAATAATAAGGATGAAAGGTGAAAAGAGCAGTGATCACTGCACTGTGTGAGGCATCAGAAATGCTACATTAGAGAACGTGTTGATGGAGTGAAGATTTGAGCATCCCACACACACTCCTATCAGATATCCCAGCTACTGACATAAACAGAACTGAGAAAAGCAGAACATCATCTGGCTTTATTTTAAACTGTCCCTGTAAAAGGTATCAGAAAACTTTCTCTGCAGCACAGCATCATGAGGGATGGGCAAGAAAGCCTTAAGTCTTGGATTTCACAGTGGTTAACTCAAGAGTTCTCTACACCTCAAAGAGTTCCATGTTTTTTCCATGTAGCTTTTTCCTCAGATATGGATAGTTCTGGAGAGATCCACAGTCATGGCACCAGCAAGCTGAAGACCTCAAATGCCTAACTAAAGCCAATAAAGCCCATGAGTCACAGTCTCAGGGGAATCAGAGCTACTTGGCACATACCCAGAGAAGGTCAATTGGAGCATGGGGAGACTATTTCTAAATACCCCAGAGCTTTGCCACTGGGAAAAATAAATAGAACTATGTATCTTGTTTCCACATCTTAGCGGGCTAAATAAATAGCTCTCACAGGGCACTCTCCAGGGCAGATTCTTAAAGTGACCTTGGCCCTGCTGCTGCCCAGGACAGGGGAACACGGGTGTACCCACCAGAGCAGTGGTGCATTTCCAATGCTGCATTCCTGGCAGCTGATCAGAGAGCCAGGGTAATCTCAGCTCCCACAGTTGCCGGCTGTTCCTTCCCAGCAAAAAGGCAAACCATGGTGGCACATAGTTATGAGGTGGAGAGAAGGTGTCAAGAGCAAACACAAAGTGAGGGGCAAAGGATTTCTGGGACAACATTGGAGCTCTCCTCTGTCCACAGGCTAGAGGCTGGTGCTCTCTGCAACTTCCCTATTGGTAGCCAAAAAGAAGCAGATATTTTTGTGACCAAGAACAACACCAAAACACCACACTCCCAATTTCAGCATAGCCACAGCCACTTTGGGAAGAGCTGCACCAGTGCCAGATAGCTGGGAGCACATGCTGAGCTAGACAAAGAACATGACCCCTTTTATCCTTCCTCCCCAGCTCAGAAAACTCATCCACAAGCTCCCTGCCCCAGTCACCTCACAAATTTTTAGCTAGAGCAAATCAAATAATGGAAGGACACTTTCCCCACATATACCTACCTCCATTTTCTGATGAACTGCAAAGATGCTCAAGGCTTTCAGACTGCAGCTATTCCAGGCACTTCCTAATGCTGGGAGAGAAAATCCATAACCCACTCTACAGTCTGCTCTTCTGGTCTCAAGACCTAAAGTCTCACCCACAATAACTCCTAAAGCCACTTTCCACAATGAAAGCAGCTCTTCCAAGCGAACTGCAAACCAACAAAACCTCCCCTAACTAACAAGAAACCAGTGCCTTTTATTGGGTTGCAATTTTGTTTTAAAACAAAACAGGCTTGTGTGATTGTTCTGATGTAAATCAGGCTGTCTCCACTGTGTCACTGAGCTTCTCAGCTGCCCCTAGTTATGAAACAAAAGGCACAGCTCTGAGCCCTGGGCTGGCCAGCTGAGCTGAGTTATGGTTCTTGTTCATCAGACCAAGAGTAGGTGGGAGCCAAATCACCTTTTCCTGTGAAAAGATTGTGCAAAGATTGTATGCACCATTTGCACACTCATGAAGAATATGTTTTAAGAAGAGCACAAATCTTTTAGGAAATAAAAAGAAAATTAGGAAACTGAACTAGCAGTAAGAAAGCTCAGGTAGACAAAAATTAATGCACAAGACACCTTTTTTCAAATGAAAAATAAATTCAAGCTTTTCAATAATAAATAAAAAGGCTTATTAGCTGTAAAATGGGATTTACTGAGGGCAATTTTGAGTTTGCTTTTCTGGCGTTTGTGCCTTTGTTCCAAATAGAAAAAAATGTCCACAGAAGAATTCACAACAATCCTTGTACACCAGATAAAAGGAAGTAAAAGCTAAATATTGCATATTGACAATGTGGAATCATTGAAATCAAAAGCAATGTGTTTCTCTGGTTGTCTACGTTAGAACTGAGTATTTTAGAGCACTTTACAGACTACATTTACAGCAACCCCCAGCAATACCCCTTGCATCTCCAAATGTATCTCAGCAAGAAGCCAGGCTAGAAAGGAGTGACAGATACCAAGGTTTCCACTTCCACTATGGGAAACAGTCAATGGAAAATAAGGCAGTTTTGCACAAAATTCATTTTAAAAGCCTTTAGGCAGCCAGCCCCATTGCTTAACAGAAAACTGATACAGGCCCAAGTCCCATCACACGCAGATCCTGGCCTATCACAGAAGCAGAACTAACACTGGTCTAATCACAGCCAACACTTCCACAGGAAGGAAAGCAGGGAATTGAGTGGAATTTGCTCTAGTTAGGCGTGGGCTTGGACCTATCAATCACTTTTGGTTGCCTCAGAAGCCAAACCCAACTCTGGGTCTAACTCATCCTAGGCACCCCCTGTCATACATAAAGTAGTTCTCCAGGCTGCCTAAATCTTAAAGTTATTACATGAGGCCTGAGGGGAATGTTGAAGGATGCTCAGATATCCTAGGAATTATATCTCAGTAGTAATATTCTTTGAATTGGGTAATATTCAAACCTCTGTGTAGGAAACATCCTGGTATTCCCATGTAGAGGAATCTCGCGTACTCTTTCTAAGAGAGAACTGAAGGTGTGAAGCAGTTCCAGGTACCTGGCACTGTGCTAGAAAGCCAAAAGCACAGGCAAGAGTGAGTTGGCTCACATCAACAAGGCAGCTGCAGGAAGCTGTGCATCTGCTGGGCCCCCTCAGTACCTTATTTAGAAAAGCAAACTGTCCAAAAATTTGTGTATCTCCAGGCATGTAGGCAGAGGAACTGGAAGAAAGCTGCTCTTAGCAAACAACAGAACTGTGTGTTGATGTGCAGCTTCAGCACTGGTGGCTGGTGGAAATTAATCCCAATTCCTTCCCAGTTATTGTGTAGCTCATGAAATTGAGAGAACTGGTATCAGTCTTTGATGGTAACAGCAGGATGGACATTATTTAACTCATCCAGAGTGACTGTCCCCCGCCTCAACCACAGCTAAGCAAGCAGTGACCAAACTGCTACGCCATGGCTGTCCATCCTTCTCACCTTGTGCTCTGCCTGAAGCTGCTTCCTCAGCAACCACCAGCCATGGACCTCACCCATGTCAGGTCCATGCAGGAGCCAGAACTGACTGAATGCTGCCATGTCCTTGCTGACACATGCCTGAGCAAGTGGGGACTGTGCCCCACAAGACATTGCATGTCCCAGCAGGAGAACTGGCAGGTTCTGTGTGGCTTAAGCAAACGGGATTGTGTGGGCACAGCTCACAGCAACAAATTCTTCCCCCTGCTTTTAAAGAGCAAGCCAGAGATACATGTTTTGCTCTTATAAAGTTTGCCTTGAATGGCGTCTGAGGCAGTGGTCGGAACAGACAACTTGGGGACTAACATTCAGCATCAAGATGAAGATACAAAATGGACCTGATGTCTTCAGAAAAGAACTATTTGAAATATGTGGGATGGGCTTAAAAGTAGACGCAGATTAATACTAGTAAGAACTGTCATACTTCAAAAATATCATGATGACCAGGTCATGACTCCCTGCAAATGGAGGATGAGGCAGCACTGCCACAATTCCACTCTATCTACCCCCAGGCTGGTGGTGGCAGGAGGTTCTTGCTGAGTGGGAGGCAGGAGTGGCTTGTCTGCTGCCAGCACATGCTTCTCAAAACCCCGTTGTGGCTGGGAAATGAAGGAGGGTACCTTGCAATCAAACTGCCATCGCTGTCTAGGGCACACTACAAATAAAGGGCCACCAGCATGAATCATATGATGAATCACAGCATTAACGTGTCCTTCAGGGAACTATTTCTGCCTCTTTAAAAACCCTGCAGATTTAAAGTGAGTGGAAACTGCATACATTTCTGATTTCTTTGCCTCTTCAAGTGGAACCAAAATTTTATTTCTTGCTGTCCTGGAAAGATGAGTTCCCTTGGGGCTACTGCCTACCTGACCGTCCTGACGTGTCTCTTGCTGTAGGGAGTGATGACTTTGAAAAGCAGCTCCATGGCTCCATTGATGCCAAGCATAGTTCCCGTGGTAACTACGGCAATAAAAGGAAAAAAGCAGTCAGCTCTGAAGCAGGCAGCTGGCAAACATTGCTTAGAAGAGATCTGGGGAAGAGTAGCTGCCCCTGGGGCTATGAGCTCTCTGGGCTCCCATCTGGACTCCACAGGTTCTCTTACAAACACAGAAAGTGAAGCACAAAGCTGTGTGTGGACACAACCTGAGCCAAAATTGGGTGCAAAACCAGTCCTGCAGCTCTTTTCTAATTTCACCAAAGCTCCTTTTCCTGTAGACATTGTACTCTTCAGAGAACAAATCATAATTAAACAGGGTCTTTTCCCAGAAAAAAATGACAGAGCTCAATTTTATCCCACATTTCCTATATGCAACTCAATGAGGATAGTTCATTTCATAGGGGCTTAAAGGGCAGAGTTTTCTTTCTGTGCTGTTATTCAGCAGAGTGGAAGTGGGTTTGGGATTGCATTTTAATTTCATCTAGGCCAATTTTCCCTTTAATTCCTCACTTTTTAGCACACTAGGAACTTTAAAAGATAGATTTTGCAATCAGTTTCAATACCTAATGCATAGCCTAGGTGTTTAGCCAGACCTCCCCACTACGAGACAGGATATTTCTGTGTAATGAAGGAACAAATACAGCCCTGAAATATTAAATGGAAGCAACCAAGGTGAAAGGATCAGTAATCAACAGCAGCCAGAAGGAGCCCTGGCTGCCTGCCCACTGCTGGGTTTTGGCTGTTTTGTAGATATCTCCCAGTGGCCATCAGAGAGCTGCCAGAGGGCCCATCATCTCCTGCTGTCCTACCGTGTCCCTGCCAAGCTGTCCTGTGATGGAAAGCCTTGCAAGGCCTGCCAGCTACATTCACACTGGCTGGCAATTCATTAGAGACAGGGTGGTGGACAGGGCTGCTCAAACTCATCCTGCTCCAGAGAAGATGTGGGCAGCCACAAACATGTGGTGGCAGTGAAAGGAGCAACCCAGAGAGGGGCATGAGGTGAGACAAGGACTCATCTTCAGTGCTTTCACACCTAAGCACTCTCGAGAGTTTTGTATGGTTCTGGCTTCCCTTAAGTTCCGCTCCATAATTTTTAAGGCTGAGAATGTGCAATCCCCTGGTTTTATATCACACCCACACAGATTTTCACCTAACCTCCCCTGCAGCTTTCCAGCTGGGCCACAGGACCCACAAAGTCAAAGTTATTAATGGAGAGTGCTGGAGATACCTGGAGAGTAACAGGGATGCTCCAACAAAGGTGCAGAGCTGGGGTTCTGGGGTCTGACATTAACAGAAAGGAGGCCAGGCTGCCGTGTGCATCCTAAAACCTCTGCAGGAACAGCAGCTGAACTGAGTGCAGGTGCACTGAAGCAGGGAGCAAGGAAGTGGGCAGATCATTTTGGGTGAGAGGCAGCACAGGGTCACTGCACAGCTGTGAAACCCAAATAAAGGCACATTTCATCTTCTGGCTTTGGCTGCATTTTCAGCCATACTCAGACTTTCAAATACTGCTTATCAGGGGGAGAGGGGTTGAGTGTTGAGGCTTGGCTGCTTGCCTGAGGAAGCCCAAAGCATGAAGCCAGCTCCTGTCCAGGCAGAAGGGACCTGCAGGGCTGGGTGCCAGGAGAGCTAAATCTCAGGATGCACATAGCAGACTGCAGACAGGATGGCCATCAAGAATTATCTGCTGGGTGAGGGATGTAAGGAAGGAGAGGAAAGGGTTGGAGTGAGCAAAGGGAAATTTGTGCTGACGAGCTCGGTGCTTTATAGCACAGAAAGCCTGTATGAATCTGTAATGATCCCGAGGGAGAAATGGAAATCCCATTGCTTGAATCATTTAACATGAGGGCATTGCCAAGCAAGAAAATCTGGGAGAGTGCACCTCTGAGGGGATACTAGTCAGAAGACCAGGATCTAATATCTGCTTCCTGGGGGACCTTGAATAAGTAACAGATTTCTCTCTCCCTCTGCTTCTCCACCCTCATGAAGCTGCTCTGAGGATCAATACAATCAACAATAGTGAGATAGTTGGCTGTTATGGTAATGGCAACTGAATAGAGACTTAAGGTACCAAAGCCTCAGAGTAAAAGAATTGACTGTCTATATTCCAGAACAGATCTTTGCCATGAATATTTTTCACTACAGCACTTTTATTTCCATAGCTCGCAGATGAAATGCACTGTAAAGGCTGCATAGGCCCCTTGAGGAGCACCTTTTTCTAAGGTTGTTCTGGCTTTTGTGCTTTTCTGTGTATTAATGGTGCATGCAGGCACTAACCATACCAGGAATAATGTTTCTTTGCATTGAAATGACTAAAAAGAACCCTAGTGGTTGTCAAACAGAAGAAAAGAGGACAATCCTGGCACTCACCATTAGAAGCACAAACCCGCAGGACCCAGAGGCAGTGGGTGAGGTGCAGGTGGTGGCCCAGCTCTCTTCTTGTCAAGCTCAGTATTATATCAGTGGCTTCTGCCTTCTGCACTTTAAGCCCAAACTTCCTATCTGTGAAAAGCAAATGAGAATTAAACTGTTGCAAAGGCCAGGTCTTTGCAGCTGTGCTGCTGAACAAATGTTTATTAAGCCTTGTAACTCAAAATCTTACAAGAAAGGCATTCAAACATATCAATGAGTTAAACCAATATTAATCTCACTGGAAACAGAAAAACATGGGGTTCACTTTGAGTCACCGTATATGAAACATAGAACAGTCTGGGCTGAAAAAGACCTTTAAAGGCCACCTAGTCCAAACCCCTCACAATAACTTGCACCAGCCAAGGTTGCTCAGAGCCCTGTCCTACCTGACCCTGAATGTTTCCAGGGATGGAGCATCCACCACCTCTCTGGGCAACCCATGCCAGTGCCTCACCATCTTATAATGAAATATTTCTTCCTTCCATCTTATCTATACCTATCCTCTTTCCGTTTAAAACCATTACTCTTTGTCCTGTATCAACAGCCCAAATTAAAATGTCTGTCCCCTTTAGCTACTGGAAGGCCACAGTGAGGTCGTCCTTATTTTTGGCCCCCCTCCAGAAGCCCCCCAGCAGCCAGCAGTACCTCGTTGGCCCACCCTGGCCAGCAGCCTCAGCAGGGGCAGGAGGGTGCCGTGGTCGGGTGGCTCTGTCCGGGCAGCCGTGGCCAGGGCCTGCAGCAAGGCCTCACTGCCCCCTTTGCTGACCACGTAGTGAATTCTCCGTCCAGTGCCTGGGGGAGAGAGGAGACACTGCTCAGAGCACCCCTTCCCTGAGCCACAGCTGTCACAAAGCCTCGGTCTGCAGGGAGCACACGGAGCTTCCATGGCCTTCAGACGATACTTGAGTGCCATAAACGCACGAGCATTTGCAGAACTGGCCGTGAATCTCTGGTGTCCCCAGCCTGGAGACAGGGATGGTGGCTGCATGGTGGAACTCTGTGCTCTGCTGCCTGCTACCACGACAGTTGTTGTCTCTCCAAACCCACGTGCTGCAGATGTTTTTCACTGTGCATTGAAATGTGGCAGAGAGGAATTAAGCAGAGACACCGACAGGTTTCAAAGCAGCAAAAGGCTCAGTGATCTTTTCTTAGATACTGGAAATGAAACAAGGAAAGAACTGAAGTGCCACTGGGCTTCTGCCAAATGAAAAGGAATCCTAGGGAAGCCTTGGGGACAGCTTTCAAATAAATGTAGGTCTCCAAAGAAACCACACTCTAACTCTGGGAGCCTTACTGTGTTAGCAAACATTGATTAACAAGCATTGGTGCTGCTCATTCAGGCCCTAGAGGACAGCAGGACCCCCTATTCTCCATGGAGGCCATCCTTGCACCCAGCTGAGGAACAGGTGGGCAGGGCTCCAAAAGAGAGGCCCAGATGGACAGATGATGTCTCTGGTGGGGCTTCCAAGAGTGGGAGATCCAGGAGGATCCAGCACTCACCAATGCAGCCCCCATAGCCTGGCAGCTTAGTTGGGTTGGGAATTGTTTAGTAGATGATTTTTTTTGGTGGAGCAGAAAGGAAAAGGAACTTGATTATTTTTTTCAGTTCTTTTGCCAATACACTTATTTTTCCGTGAGGCTTTGAGCACATAAAGTGACATCCATTCCCTGCAGCCCCAAGGCAGAAGTGCCTTTTGGACAGAGGCTGAACCCTCTGCATTAGAGGGTCCCTGGGCTCTGAAAGGTCGGGCTCCTTTCCCTGTCGTATAGTCCTCTCTCCAATAGCACTGGTGAACATTTCCAGTTGTTGACTGCCAGGGATTAAGAAACATTTTGCAACCCATGTGCATCTTCGAAACTAAAAAGAAAAAATTGAAACTTTCTCTGAGTCTCTTTTTCTTTTCTTTAAAACATTGAATAAGCTCAGTTTTCCAAACACGGGAGTAAGGACTGCTGATCCATAGATACAATTTATATTTTTTCCACCTTGCAAACACCTGGTCAAGTTTGAATGCAAGTATGAATTCCCTGACTTACTTGAGGACCCCTTTCTGCCTCAGCCCACAGCCATTGCCCCAAATCTTTGCTTCCTTACCCAAAGACAGCAAGTCAGTGAGGACGCTGAGAATGTTCAGGATGACATCCTTGTCAGAGGAGCTCTGGAAAGGAAACACACCAATTCAGAACAGGACATTTCGTGCTGCACAGGGCTGCAGTGCATCATGCAGTGCAGAGGCACTGAGATCCTTGTTTGAGCACTGAGCACTTTTGTGCCATCTGGACAGTGAATATGTGGAAACATATTGATGACACATTTTAAAAGACTCTAACATCATACTACACAGCATTTAATACACAGTAGCATTTCTGTAGAACTTATATCTAAATTCTAAACTAAAGCTCTCTTTTTTGGTTTGATCTGGCTACCCCAAAGTTGAGGAAATTCTGTATCACATAGAAATGCTAAATGTGAGGTGGTTTTCCATGAGAGCATCTCTTATTACTGGAGCTGAAGAACAATATATTTAAATTATATTAATCCCATCTACAAGAAAATTCTCCTGTCTTTGCAGCCACAACAATGTGAAAGCCTTGAATCTGAGGAGAAGACAAATTCCTAAGCTTACTTTTAAACTAATATAATTTAATTTTAAGACCATGACACATTCTGCTTTAGAGTCGTTTTAAATTTTGCATTAGAGGAAATAAGATATAATGCATTTGAGGAGAAGGAAACACATGATATCTACCATCCATCTGTGTGATGCACTAGACCTCTTCTTTAATCCTCCTTCAAACAGTTTTCACTGCTGTGACTCAAGAATTAATCACTGGTCTGTATTGCAATTTGAGGGATTTGGGTTAAGTCCTGGATGTCTTTATTTCTGAGCAGATACAACACCATACAAATGTCTAATATAATACAAAACTTGCATTTGAGTAGCCTTGGTCCCAAAGAACCTTGGGATCACAGAAACTAGAATGGAATCACTTTATTTTCAAATAAATTATGACAATAAGATAACATCTGACAAATATATGGCTCCTATACTTCTGAATGTTGAACTTTTTCAGAAACTTACACCTACCTTGTAACTTAAACTAACCTAGTATCCATTCTAGATATATGTGACCATTTTACCAGCCAAATTGATTCAATCATTCTCTGACATATTTAACATTATGCAACTGTATGTTTAAGACAAGGAGTCGAGAAGTAATACCTAGCAAAAAGAAACTCTAGAAAGAATATTAGGGAAAATCTAATTCAGATCTGTAATAATGACTGTTAATGCAAATGGACCTTTTTTTCCCAATGGATCCCTGAAAAAGTCACAGCACAAGCTGACAAGGGGCTGAGGATTGTGTAGCTAACTAGGGAGCTGCAGTTCATAGCTCCTCCTTTCTTACAGCTGGGGAGGGTATGCATTGGGTGAGACACGGGGATGAAGCAGGAAATTGATCAGTCTGCAGTCAGAGCAGGTGAAACAGAAATCCTGTAGGATGCTTGGCAACACCCTGCAACCAAATCTCCTTATGTATTGGCAAACCATACATGCCATTTTCTGCATGGAATAACTACATTAATGGCAATGTTTCCTAGCTTCTGTATCCTAAACCTTGCGTGTATTCTTAGATTTCTTTTTTTTTTTTTTTGGTCATAATTATTAACAAAAACCAACTCCAAATCTCTGAAAAACAAGGTTTCCCATCATACCATCATACTGGTTTTGGTCAATTAGCAGTGCTACCACCCATTCCCTGCTCAATATATATTCCAAGTCAGCCACAGGGACAAGAGGTGTCAGCAGGGGAATGAGAGAAAAGAACAAGATGTGGTCAGGGAAGAGGAAGGAAAGAAGAAGAGTCAGGTGAGGATGAGATTGGAGCAAACAAGCAGAGAATCACTTCTGAAATGGGGGCTCAGTGGAGGAGGGTCTGTGAGCACTGATAGCTTCCTCTAGGCTCAACTTGCTTTTGCTCTTAGCTAAAATCCACAGGCAAAGTGTCTGTCTCATCCCCACCTCAGAGCTGGCCCATGCCCAGAGAGACAGCCTGCTGTTTCTATTCCTTATTAACTCAACAAGCAGAGATCTCAGCACTGAACATAAAAGTTCAGCCCTTTTATGATCCATGTTGAAATCAAAAGGCTCGGTGTGATAGGATTACTGCTCCTTCCAGAGCCAAGACAAACAGAATGTGTGGCTTTAATGAAATTCAGTAACTCTCATCTCACCAAGTATTGCCACCCTTGCCTTAGAGGAGCCCAGATTTGTGCCACTGGCTCAAGGGACCACACAGCAAGGAAAGTCTGCAGCAGGGCCAGAGCAGCTCTGAGCAGCATTACCCTTGGGTAAGATATATCATTTTAGTCCTGTGTTAATGTTCCTAATTCATGTCTTTGTTCATTTGAGCTGACTCAAGTCCACAGACTAAACAAAGAACATTTAGAGCTCTCTTCCCAAGAGTTTCTTGGCATTTTTTAGCATAGGGACTTAATAGTCAGGGGCAGGTTGTCAGGAGTGATGAGTATCCATCAAATTTACTGACTCCAGAAAGACTTACTGTTCTCAACACCTTTTTAAATATCAGGGTTGCCTAAATCAGACTGTCCTCTGGTTTTGTCTTGCTGCCTCTCAGTATCCCTTTCCTCTGTAGGTGGATGGATTACACATTAAGGTTTCAGTAATGAAGTCTTCATTGATTTATGCTCCTATTACACTGGGTTGTTTATTTTAACTGATTGGATTGTGGGTTCCTAAGCCATTAACACAAATAGTGATGACATAAGATATCCTCTGACTTTCCATGCACTTTATCCAGGGACTCAGGCAAACAAAGAACTTGAGGGAACATGAAAGATCAACCTTTAAAATGTGAAAATTAAAGCTGGGTGATATTGCCAAATATTTTACCTGAGTGTTTACTCTTGATATTTTAACACTAAAATTCTGTGTTGGTGCCTCATTGCTCCCCTTCCTCCTGCACACTTCTGAAGGAGTTGGATGACTCATGTGTTGGCTGAAACAATGGATAAAACCTCAGTCCTATTACAAATTCTAACATATTTCCTACTAACTTTAGTGGCACCACTGAATAATACAGACTTCTGCAGAAGAGCACAGCTCCAATTTATAATAGCAAGACAACACAGAAAAAACAACCCTAAAGTTGCTATTGTCTTGCTAGATGACAACTTGCCTCTTGAAAAGAAACCGCTCAGATTTCGACTAATTAGCTTCAGGTTTTCAAAGTCATCAAAGATATTTGAACATTGAAATCCATTAGAATTGATTGTTTAAATTAATACACATAACAAACTCCTTGAGGATGAACTGCCAACATATTCATTCATAAAAGATATTCAGTAAATCTTTTTGAACAGTAAGTACGAATGAGAAAATCACAACTTGTGCCTGATCTAAAAAAGACGAATAGACTAATTTTTTTTAATGCAAATTTCTTACCCAGCTCTGGTAAAAATAAACACATTAGTTATTTTTATTGAAAGAGATGTTTGATAGTTTAAGAACAAACCATAACCAAAGAGACGAAAAAGCAAAATTCCTCTTACTAAGTAGTTTCCTTTCCTGCCAGCACTTACAAATGTTAGATACAGCATCTACATGTGCACAGACTAATGAAGATGCATTTGTTGTATATGGGTGGAATAAGAGCAGAGAAAAGTTCCCAGAGGCTTAAGTTAGATTACAAAATCGCTGACCTCCTGCAGGATTTCACTAAAAGGATTTAAAGTTAGAGCCAAATTGTTACCTATTAACAACAGCCTGTAGTTGCCTTTCACAGTTTGTGGCTGGACAAAGGCTAAAGTAGCAAAAACATCACTTTAAATACCTAGCACGGCTGTGCTTTTTGGTCAGAGCCCCTCATCTCTCTTAGCCTTACTCCAGCAAAGCATCCCATCTTCCTCACCCAACCAGGAGTGTCACAGGGCAGAGCTCAGATGCATTTAATCAGCTCCTGGCTGAGAGCTCCTCTCTGAGCTTTTTCTGGGAATTAATCCCTGAAACACTGGGGTTAGCTTGGCAGAAGCTCCTCAGAGATAAAGAGCAGGAGGATGAAGAAAGCCAGGAATAAAAAAATACCCCAGCACATCGTCATTGATACGTTACAGGCAGCAAGTGATTAATTGGTGACATTGGGCTTGGAGGACAACAGCTCGATCCCAACATCTCTGACTGGCAGCTCGGGTTATTTCACTGACCCACGATTAAGCAGGCAACAGCTCCTGTCTCCTTGTTCTGCTCCTGGGAACGTGCCAAGACCAGCTGTCATTTACTCAAGACAAGATTATAAAATTGCTACTAAGCCACAGTCCCAGGTAACCTCAGGGAAGTCTCTGGGGATGTTTTCCACAAGACTCAGAAACCCAGCAGAGGTGGGATTTTTTGTGTCCTGCCTGGAGGATAGCAGCCATCAGTGCCACTCCCCTTCCAGCACTGCCTTCAAACAAAAACTTCCCATACACTTTTGTCTTTTGCCCAAAGGCAGGTATTTCCCTGAATGAGACACACAACCTACTGAGAGGGTTTGTTGGGAGTCTAAGCATTAATGCTGAACAAAGGAGGACGCCTAGAAAGAAATCAAACAGCATTAATTTGTGCAGTGTGAGATTTACTAATAAATATTTTATTTGGGGGAAGAAATACAAAGCAGTTATTGCAATCACAGAAATAATGAATGCAAAATGAAAGAAGTCACTCTTGCAAGACAGCGGATAACATGGTTTCTACCAATACGTCTTTTAAATTAATTGTTGAATTGTCTCATAAAGCTGTGTGACTGCTTAGGAAAAATCTCCCAAACACACAACAAAACAAAATAGTCTAATTTTAAAGAAAAGGTGTTGCTGCACTGGGCTAAAAATCTTCCAGACCAGGTTTTTTGGGTCTTTTTTTAGTGAGACTAAGGAATAGGATATCCAGTTCCAGGGTTTGTTTGTTTATTTGTTTGTTTGTTTGTTTTGTTTTAAAATAGCCTGTTTCTAAATACAGAAGCAGGGTTTGACCTGTCCAAAATATATCCTCCTCTCTTCTCTTTCCCTTAATAAATTTGCTCACACAAATAGCAGTCAGCAGCCCAACTGCCTGTGTAATGAGACTTACATCTGCAAGTCAGATTTCTCACTCTCTGCACTTGAAGCCTCTTGAAGAGAAATTCTGGTGCAAAATTAATACTGGCTAAAATCAAGAGCAGGTTAGAGGCTGAGCAGCATTAGTCCTCACTGTCTCCTGAGACCTCTAGAAAATATTGGGTTCTAATTACTCTCTTAATGTTTAAATCAAAGAGTCCTCTGCCAGTGAGGTAGAGGTGCCTACCAGCCCAAGCTGCTGGGCACAGCCACTCACCGCTGGCATTATGGATTTGCCAGCTGGATATCTCCTTCCCACAGCTGACTATCCAGCCTTACAATAACTGTGAAGCCAGGTTTGGTGCCTTATGTTCTGTGCTTTGTCAGAGTAAATTGCTTTTTCTAATTTAAGAGGAGCTAAAAATTCACACCTAAATAAGAGAGCAAAGTACCCTGGAGAGTTTCTTGTCTGTGTGCTCCCATCCTCAGCCTCAATAGTCAGCCAGCTAAGCGTGATTTCTTCTTGTTGGAAGGTCCACAGTATTTGTTACATGGATGTTTATGGGGGGGAAAACTCATTATTTCTGAGGGAGGAAAAAGGGTTCAGAGACCTCTGAAATATCAGCAGGCAACCAGAGTAAGGGAGGATTCCAATAAAAGTGATTATAGCCTGAATTCTGGCATAAGTGGAGCACCTTCTTAACAATACTACCATTGTGCAGCTTTAGAAGGATCCCAAGAAATTATGGTAAGGCTGCCCCTGCTCCCAAAATAACCATCCAAACATCCTCAGCAGCACCACAGGAGTCACCATCCTCTGTGGCAAACAGTACATGCATTTCTTTGTCCAAATCTGGATTTCCTCTTCTGAGGAGTCAGATAGGCCTGAGCAAGCCAGGAAACTCAGAGGAGACATGGAAGGAAAAGGGGCTATTTAAAGCCTCAGAGAGGAGGACCTTGCTGCTCTGGAGTGTCCTAAGTGACCTCTTTAATCCTGGGAGAAAGGCGTCCGCAGCTGTGGGGGATCACGTAGCCCTCAAACTGTACCCGGGGCAGCCAAGGGGCCTCCAGGGACAGGACACGTGGCCAGGCAACTTCTTGCTCCTGTTCCCAAGCCTTGGAGACAAGTCCCTCTCGCTGGCCCTGGCCACCCCTGTGAGGCATGGCAAGCACCCCACTGAGCCAAGCAACAGGCATTTCTTTTCCTACTGATGCTTCACACCACACCAAGTCCAAAGCAGAAATTATGGGGTTTATATCAGAAAATATAGCAAAGACTCATTAAAAATGTCCTCCCTCTGGCCTGCTACAATCAGGTGGGTGCTTTTTTCATGGCTTGCAATGACCTGAAGGTCTGGTTTTTTCTCACCTTTGTTTGCACTTGGGTGTGATAACCTGCAGCATCTTTTTCAGTAACACATCAGGTCACAGCTGGGTGCTATGATTCCAGCCCTTCACAGTGGGTGGCAGCTCATCCAGGTGAGCAGGAGTAGTGCCTCAAAGCACACTTCTAACATGCTCATGGACAGGGCTTTGCTCCTATTCACTGAGCTTCAGGACTTCTTCTCAAAGGATACAGGCTACACTCTGCAGGAGTGAACTGCTTCAAGGCAGAGATAGGAAAATTCCAAACTTACATCCTAATGTCTTCAAAACACTGAAGGTGTTGAGATGAAACAGCTTGGCTTAAGCTGATCTCTAGCCAAAATAACTTGGTGAATAACATGGTGAAAATCATCTGTGCCAAGGAATCTTACAAAATTTACTGCAATAAATTGCACTAACATAACACCTTGCATCAGAGGATCACAGACTTCTACACAAATATTAGCTAACACCTGCCCAATAGCATCCTTCATCACGATCAGATTGTTTCTTATTTTCCTGGTGGGAAATATCACCCTGTGGTGGGGAATTCACTTGGTCAATACCTAAGAGGATAGCTGGCAGAGCCAGGATAGCTATTACAGCAAAATGAAGCAGAAACACTGTGTGCACAGTACTGTGGCCCTCAATCACACACTTACTTCCATCTATTTGTGAGGAGTTCAAAATTTTCCTTCCCTGAGATCAATCTTCTCCTCCCAACTTCCCAGAAGTAAGTGCAGCAGAAAAATCTATGCCCTGCGAGGAATACTGATGCAGGTTGGGAGAAGAAAGAGCTACTCCCCACCAGTGGGTCCCAGAGCTATTTGAAAAGAGATTCATCTGTGTGGATGAGGAGGATACTACATTTAATTAATCCATACAGGAATTAGGAAGCACATAGACAATGACCTGATCTTTTTCCAAAGGATCTTTTACCTGCTGTGTCAAAAAGACTCAAAGGTGTTTCCCCTAACTTCAGAGCAAGGTTGCTCATCTCAGTGCCACGTTATTAGTGTGTCACTCCAATAAAATATATTCACACCAGGATATCTGCAGGAATTATGACAGACTGCAATATCCTGGATACTGTTGGCAAAAAAGCTGCTTTTTTTCTCTCTTTCTTTTTTCACGCCAAAGCTCTCTCAGTGTTCTCAAAGAAAAGCTTGTCCTTGTGCAGAAGTTCCTCCTGATACAAAGTTCCTTTGTGTCACTTGTTCCTCTCACTAATGCGCCTCTAATAGAGCAATTACTTTATTATGCAGAAATGGTGGTAAAACATTATTATATAACCCTCAAATGCTTCTGTCAAATTGGAAGTGTTAAAAGAATGAGGAAACTTTGAGATAAATCAAAACACGTGATACTCTGAAAAAGGCTTTTAGACTTTCTTTTGAATATTTCTAATGTTCTTTCTGTAATTTCTACTGCAGATAAATTCTCCCAGGTTTTATCTCTTATTTCACAATAAGTTACCTATGACACTGAAAGATTTTGACTGGATTTAATGTTATATTATTCTCTTTTTTGCTCTTTTTAATCTATTTTTATTTTAATGCCAAGATTATCCTAGCATATGGCTTTCACACTCTCTTATTAAGTTTCTGTAAGGCATTAACCATTCTTGTACAAAGAATTCTGAATGCATGCCAGCACCTACTGTTTAGTGCTGTTTCTTGGATTTATTCCTATATTTTATATTACTTTTGCTGTTACTGAACTAATTTAAAATATTAATGTTTCATTCAAATGCCACTCTGTTACAGATATTTAACTCAACTGCCACCCAAATTTAATAGGGAGGGATGTTTTCTCTATTGAGTTTTAGTTTTATTTTCCCCTACCAACAATGAAAAAGCAGCATGAAACATGCTACTCTCTTTCTTTTTTGTGAGATTTGATGGGTGTCAATCCAGAGAACACTTTGTCTTTCAAAGATGAAGCACATTTGGGAGTTGACAAACTTTTTTACAAGCAATGGCATTTCTCAAAGTACAAGTGAGTCTGGAGAATCTTGGAAAATTTCCAGATGTACTCACTTTTTAATGAAACCACAGATTTTTGAATGCTATAGCAAATGTGAGTATGTGCATGTGGAAATAAATAGCCATAATGAAGGTGCTGCTGTCCTTGCCTTCTCTGGGATGCTCCTGCTTGGACCACATATGATAAAGGCCAAGAATCCCTGGGTGTAATCTCAGTCTGCCCTGGCACTTGCCTGTGTTCAGTCCAGGCTTGTCTCTGTATTCCAGTGCAAACAATCCCACTTGCTGCACGTTATTCTGACACTGACTTGTACAGGCCAAAGATGAGGATCACTCTCAGGTACTCCCTGGTTTAGAAAAACACCAGTCCTTTCTCTTGCCAAGACAAGTGTCCTTGTGTGTCAATCCACCCCACTTCTAAAAGCTCCTTCTGGAACAGCCATGCAAATGCTTTTAATCAATCACATTTAATAACAATGATTGAGCTATGGGCAGCGGAGACAAGCCACTAATAACTATTGTTAGTCACAGCTTATTTTCTTCAGAGATGGAACCTGAAAGTGAAAATGATGAACCTATTTTTGCCATCCAGTCTAAGTGAAAAATCAAACAACAAACGAAACTCGGCATCCATAATGAATAGCAAACTGTGTTTTGAAATTCTAATGATTTAAAGTAATATTAACAGTAATATAAAGCAGAACTTCAGTTTAACTGCATTGCTGAGACCCATCTGTCTAGATTTAAACAGCAGTCTCTCAACAACAAAGCCCTCAGTTCTCTGAAAAGGTTGCCAAGTTTTTAAGAGGCATGATAGGGGTATGTCATTTTCTATCTAGAAGGTAAGAAAGATTTTTATCTCCTTTATCTTCAGTCTACACCCCATGCAAGACACCCAACAGGAGCAAGCCAATGCCACCAATGCCACATGCCAAAAACAGGCGTGTTTGGGGCTTTATTCCACCCTTGTTACTTCATCCAGTAGCTCAGAAGCACCTGCAAACTAAGTGTTGGTCAGTCAAGCTAAAAGGCATTTTATTAGCTCCATGAAGGAGCCCATGTCTGTGTTTGAGCTCCAGGAAAAGGGACAGGAGTTATATTTAAAAATACCCAGCTCTACACATTCTGCTGGGATCCCCTGTGGAGCTCACCCAACCAAACCCCTCAGGCTGTCTCTTCTGAGACTCTCTCACATGGGAATGGGCTGAACATGCAATGGCACAGTGGGCTGATCTCAGAGAAAGGGGAATTCTTCAGTGAATATCCAGTAGGAGATTTGATCTATGTCAGAATCTACCTCTGGTGCCTGCATCCATTGGTGATCTCTGGGAGAGATCACCAAAAAGTTGTTGTTGTGTCCTGTTTTGTTTAGGCATGTTCCCAAGGAGACCTGTTGGTGTAATAGTGCTCTACAGGCTTTGTAGGACATAGCAGGGGACTCTGAGCTAGGGAGATTTCCAACTGTTTGATCACCCAGCCATGCAGACCTTTTAGACAAACCCTCCAGAGTTTTCAGTCAGTGAGGTACAGCTGCTGCTGCGAGAGCTTTTGAAACAAGCTGTTAATAATCATGGTTTTCATCTCAGAGAGAAGTCATTTTAATGCATCTCTGCATCCAGCTGTCCCCTTGAAGTCCCCGTGCATCGTGGGGAGATCAAATGACCTCAGCCATATGGGAAGAGAAATTGTCAAAGAAAACAGAGCCAGGCACACATTCTCTTTCTCCTTTGTCACCTCCAGCTCTCTCCCCCACTTGAGAACTTTAACAGGGAGCCAGAGGCTGTTCAAATTGCAGAAGATCGTCCCAAAGAGAAGGTCAGATAAACCAGGGCAGTAATGCTGCCTCCCCCTAGCCTCTCCAGAAACTCTTTCCATATGGATGGTGCTGGTTTATTCCTGGAAGAATTGAGGGTTGAAAGAGGCAGGTCAGTTTGTTCCTCTGACTTCATCAGATCAGCATTTTAATCATAGGGAAAGGTCAGGTGGTCCATTCTCCCTCCTCCCCTCCTTTGAAGTGAGACAGGTGGGCATTCACCATGCCAAGTAAACTGCTCATGGGAGGATATCTCTCTCCCTGTCAATCTTCTGCTTGCCAGGTTAATCCTGAATAAAATGGAGGGCCAGCTTTATCTTCACTGTAAATCTGCTGCTTTGGCCTTTCATCAGGAATCCCATAAAAACCACAGAACAGAGGCAGAGGACAACAGGCACTGCACTGATTTCACCCAGGCTGCATGAGCGTCACCTGCTCAGGGAGTGAGTTGTTCCACCTTTGATCTGGGAAACAATGTGAGCTAAGATTCCCTTTGCCCTAACTTGACAGATGAACCTTATCTCCATCTACTGTCCAAATGAGGAAAGCAGAAGGCACAGACATTGAATGAGTTTGATGGGGTTTGTAACAGTTCTGAAATAAAGCGCAGCACTCCTGCTTCATCCATCAATAAAGCATCATTCCCTCCTTTGAAAGGAAAGGAATAGGTACCAGAGTGCACTGAGCTGATGGGCCATGGGGAGAAGAATCTGTCTCAGTTTACTACAGGGATCAAATTCCCATTAGGCCCAGTGGGAAAGCCTTTGCCTGTAAGTTACACCAAAAATTACTGTGCATAAAAGGCTTCTCAGAAGCTGATTGCAGTAAAACACAATGCTGTGGTGTTTCCATGTCAGAAAAAAACCCCATATGTTTTGGTTTCAAAGCATCCCTTGTTGAAAGGCAGGGGGAAAAAAGCCAAGATTTCTTTGGTAGAGTAGTTATTTCTCCCGCAGGAATTCTGTGTCAGAATTACTCAATTTTCTAATAAGAATCATCATGAAAGCTTTACAGTTCTCATTAATTCCACCTCAACCTACACTACCTTTTGAAAATCAGGCCATGTTCCTCCACGAGAAGAGACCATGAGAAGAAAAACCCATCCGTGTTCTCTAAACCCCCAAAGGGAAGGAGATTCAGCTTTGCCCATGTAATTTCTTATCAAGCAAATGTTATTCTATTAATCAATAGTTGGTCTAAAACGCTAATTCTCTTTTTTGTAGCTTAGTAGTGCCTGCGGGCAGAAGAATCTCTACTCTGTTATCTTTGTCCTCTCTAGAAGACACCTTACGAAGTCAATGACAAATTCTTGATTTCTGAGACCTTGATTTCTGTATGGTGTGTTTGGTCTCCACTCAGTAAAACAAGAGTCAGAACATTACACAGATCAAAGGGAAATACTAAGTCATGGATATGAATGGACTCTGTCTCCATCAGCCTCTGGAGGAGAATGACCAAGTTTCCCTTATTTTAAGGGATGATCTTCATCGCATTAGACTTTCCTTCCCAAAACTGTACTAAGATAAATTGTTTTGCCTGTATGAAAAGGAAAAAGGTTATCCAGTTCTTGGAGATTTGAATTTCTACCCAAAGAATCCACCTAGATTATATTTAGGTCAGCTTCTCATAAAATGAAACAATCAGGGGAATAAACCCAGATTTTTAATAACAGAAAATATCTACAAATATTTTATTGATTTGGATTCATGTTCTTGCTTCTTAGCCATCTTAAATTAAACTGTATTTTCTGAAATAAACTGTCTCTTCTGAAGCAGCAGCACAGTAATGCTCTCTGTGGCAGACAAAGCTTGGAGGATTGCAGGCACCAGTGTTAACTGGGCTGGACAATGCATTTGCTCAAGAACCGACCACATTGCTTACCCTTAACACCCACTCCTCACCCCCTGCAGCAAATCTGGTTTTGTCCGGGGAGAAGGCAGGCTGGCTGGTGAGCTACTGCTCCTGGTCTCCTTGGAGAAGGTTGTTACTCCCTCTCACAGAATGCCTCACCAATTCCCAGGAGCATTCTGACCTCCCAGTTCCCTGGGGACCGAAATCAGCCTGCTTTGCCTGGGAATCACAGCTCCCCATCCTTCCCAGAGGAGGTTCCGGCTCCGCTGGTGTGGCAGCACCTCTGTCCTCGGGCCCATTGGGCCCTGTGGGCAAACAGGTGCAAATAGCCTGTCCGTGAGACAAGTGCTTATTAAAAGAACAGGGGAAGGCAGGAGGGGATTATTTTCTGTCCTGGTCTGGTGAGAACAGCACAGTCACGAGACCAGAGTCTGGCAGAGCCCGTGGGCACGCGGGGTGTGAGTGGATTTGGGGTTCTCAGAGCCTGAGGGTCCCAGGTGTGCACACACCAATCCACCAGACACAGGAAAGGGACACCTCTGCCCAGGATCACAAGCAGTCCCACGGGCAGCAAACACTTATTCCACATTCCCACCGACTGCTCTTGGAGCCCTGAGGAAGGAGGGGCTTTTACCTGCACTTCCAGAGGCTTAAATCCCCCCAGATTTCATTGCAAGAATAATGATGGTACAAGTTGTGCTATCTATCCTGGCACAAACAGGAGTGATCACACAGAGGCAGCGTGTCTATGATAACAACAACTCCAGGAGCAATTTCCAACCCTGCTATCCCAGAACAAGCAACACAAAAATGCCTCCCCATCTCTTAAACTCCCGGTATGTGTATGAAATTATTTTCTTTCTGTTAACACACGTCAGTAAGATCTCTGCTGGTGCTGGTAGACACTGCTGGAGTCAACCATTATCAGCCCATATGTTTTTCAATACAAGCAACTTTTTGTGTGCACTTTGCTGAACATAATAAACTTAAATTCAAAATGCCCATGAACACATTTTCTACTACAGACATTTTTTTCCTATTATAGATAAAACCAAGAGGACTGGACCAATGCATCGGACAGAAAAATGTGTCTAAGCCATCACAACAAATGCAGCATAATATACTGAAAATAAGATTATGCTACACAAAGAAACACTAGCAAGACCTATTCAGGCAAATGCCTCTCTGTACAAAAACATCTCTTCTTATATTTCAAAGAGGGAAATTATTGAAACCTGAGAAAAAGAGAGGGTGGAAATTTTCCATTGTCATAAAAATATTGATGTAATGTATAAATACATCTGTAGGCATAGAAAACAGCTAGGGAGGCTAGATAGCTACCAATAATTATCCTCAACTTACAAATAGATAAACAGATGTTTTTTAAATATATTTGCATACTGTATGTGAAAGATAAGTAGTTTAAACAAACCCATATACCTCTTTCCATAATGTGGTTTATTCTATTAATTTGTTTGTGTCTACAATGCAGTACCAAAATACACAATATTGAGTTGCATGACATGGCATAATGTGCCATTATATTACATCCAAATGGTCTAAGTTAAACAGCTTGGCCATAAGCATAAAGTCAGCCCCTCAACAGCTAAAAAGCACCAGTTTTAAAGCATCCCTGATATTTCATTTGGTCCCCTGGAGTAACTGCATTTTTTAATTTCCACATGACAACTTGTTTTATTTCACAAAACCTCTGCTTCTGGATGAGCAGTGCCTGTTGCCTGGAAAATCACCCCATGCAGCATTTTGTCCTCATCATTTAGCATGTGGTTCTGTGCATTATTTATTGTGCAGGATCCAAGCCCTGCATGAAAACAAATTATTAATTTGCTTCTCAATTTTTTATTTTTTTTTACTCTGTCGTTACCAGAACTTCAGGGTTTTTTTTTCACCATTGTTCATCACCTAGTTTCTCAAACACGGATGTGAGGCATGGTGGGATTATTTGCCATGTTACACATGATTAACTCAGAAGCAGAGGTTTATAATCCATTTTTCCAGACTGGCTGGAAAAAGACCCAACTGATCCAGCAACATGGCTATCCTGTCACATTTGCATTGCTGAAGGAAGGGACCAAGGGCTCTCCTCGACCATTCATGACACAGCCTCTTTTGTCCTCAAAGCACAAACCATCCTAGACAAGGGTGAGGGACAGCAGAAGACGAACAGAACTTCACTTTCCTCATCTGACACAGAAAGTTCTGCTGAAGCTCAGACTGTGACACAGCCTTGTGCTCAGCTCAGCCATCACTGCTGCTGCTCCGCTCAGTCTCTGGCTACATTTTGCACCCTGAGGTCCTGAATTCTCATTAATTCAGCCACAGAAAATTCTGGCTAGCCCATCTGGAGGCGTTTGCAGAGGAGCTGGCAGTGTGCTCAGAGAAACAGCTGTGGCCAGCCCAGGGACAGAGAGCAATTCTGGTCCCAGCTCAGTCGGTGGAAGGATTTCAGCAGAGTCCAAGACCTGTCACAGCTTCCTCTGAAGGCTTTTAGTGCTCTACACTGGTTCACAAGAGTGAAAAACCTCACTATTTCTTCTGTGGCCTGGCAGGAATTTGGGATTAATGTATGGATGATAGCCTCCTTTCTTCTTTGTTGCTTAGCAGTGTCCCATGGTGGTGAGCCAGGGGTTGTAGGGAAAAGCTCTGGGTTACCTTCAGGTTCTCCTTGGACAGGGAGGAGATGACATTGGAGGTGGGAAGGAAAAGCAGCCACCCTGAAAGCTGAGGTGGGGACCTGCACTACCTCTATAGGATTTTTTATGGAGGATTATGCCTTTTCTTCCATGGTTAAAGCCAAAACCAGGCTCATGCAGCCCAAGTGGCATTGGCAGTAGAGACCTGGAAAACTTATACCCACTTTTTCTCCTTGAACCCTACAAGCCAAATGTTTCCCTGTCCCAACTGCACTTCTTCTGCTGTTCCAAAGCTGAAACAGTTTTTATAAGGAATAGCAGGAATAAGTCCACTGCTGCGCACTTTAAGTACAGCAATCTCAGTAAAACTCAGTTAATGAACCACATAAAAATGGCCATCTGGTTTTCAGTTTATTTTTGTTCCCTCTAAGGCTATTCCACTAAACCCGGCCTGCCAGGCTGCCTCCTAAAAACACAGATCCAAACTTTGAGCTCCTCCATCTCCAACCCAAATGAGTGGCCATTCTGCTGCTACCTGGGATTTTTTGCATCTATTTCTCCCAAAGCCAGGAATCTCAGCAGCTCTGCTGACAGAGTGAGTGCAAGGATGCAGAGCAGACAGAAGTGTTTTGCAAAATGCATTTCTATTCACTGTCACTGGAGCAGCACAGATACCTTCCCACTTGTCCTTAGGATAACAATAGCTCTGCCTTGTCAGCCAGCCAGCACGACAGCTCGGAAGGGGCAGCGCAAAGAGCTGAGAGCCTCAAGTCAGCAAACAGCAGATCCTGTTCTGCTGGACACTGTGGCCACTCACAGATAAAATCCCTTTGCAAAAACAACATCCACCACTGATACATAAGATTTGCATCTTTTCCCTGTCAAACCATAGCATTTGGGAACCTGTGAAGTCCAACACAGTAAGACACAGTTTGAGCCAAAGATCTGCCAACGGCCCCAGGGGCTGCCAGCTTTGCAGAATATGTGAACGGGGACTGTGGCTTTGGGAAACATGTGAAAACCACACTGAGAGCCAACAGGAAATCTGGGACTCCTCAGGCAACACGATGTATCCTGCCATGGAATAAGATGTTCTCGGGGGTAACCAAGGCATGGGCAGTGAGGAGGAGGGCTGAGAGAAGGAAGGGGAAGAATCAAAATGTTTCTTATTTGTCTAAATGATCAGAGGGTGGGGTGAGATGAAGGCCAGGGCAATGAGGAGGAGGAACTAAAATACTCTACAGTCTCAAGGGATTCAACAGTCTGGGTCACAAGGCAAGATGTTGGCTCCGGTTTTCTATTGCTCTTCTTAGCAAGTACCAGCTGTTTTTAACTAACACCCAGATACCTCCTCCTGGCATTAAAATATCCAAGAGATATAATCCCAAATCTCTTGGGATTTTGCATTGAAGAGGCTGCCCGTAAAATGAGACGTCAGACTTTTTTGCCTGGTCAAAAACCATACATGGGGAGGGTGTTCACTTTTGCCATGCTGTGGCCAGGGACCAGGGTGAGAGTGGCAACCAGCCCAGCCCCGACTGAGGGACTGCATTGTCCGTGTATGAAAGACAGAGCAAGGCTGGGTCAGGGCTGAGGAGCTCCATGTCATGCAGTGAGGATGGGAACAGAAACAGGCAACACTATCCAAGACACAGGGATGGGAGGTGATAATTGTAGGATCACACTGGCGAGGGAGAGTCGAGAAGAGAGAGCAAAGAAGGTAGCAGGGTTAGAAAGAAAATGAGAAATGACAGTAAAATCCTCAGAGCTTGGCTCTGCCATACTGAGACAAAACCTGTGAGATGGGGAGAGGGTTTTCTTAAATCTGAATTTCACATTTTTAAAGCTGCACATTGTAAGCAGTGAAGCACTTTTTACCTAGAGATCTGAAATGTCACGTCTTCCTTGCAGTGACATTTTGGTGACAAAATGCAGCTGCGCTTTGAAATGAGTTTTTGCTATTACCTTGTCACTTTGCAGAACATCCATAGCACGTTGCACTTCCAGGGGTTTGAGCTGTCTTTGGAGGATCACGCTCCTTCATAGCACTGGGAACAGTTTGGAAGAACTCAAAAAATGTGTTTCTTTCCGTGACTAGAGAAGTTGCTCATTTACAAAGTGCGCAGTGTTCTGGATTTTTTCTGCTTGATACTGCCCTTACCAAAGCCAGGCTGTGAGTCTAGGAGTGAAAGTGTCCGTGCCAGGAAGAGATGGGGGAGATCCCTCCATCAGCAGAAGGTGACAGATCCTATCTCAGGTCTGGACATTCCTCCAACTGGGAATAAAAATCTCTGCCAGTGCTTGGATGGGAGGTAGCAATTTAGCCCTGTGTGAGTGACTGATGGAGAAAGGATGATTTTATTCTGAGTTTATAAAGACTGGCTGAATTGTTCCCTCATTCTTCACCTGAAAGCTTTCTGCATTCAAAGCAATATTATGTGCTAACAGAAATGGAAAATACCCAGTAATACCCTGCAGAATAGCCTGCTGTAAGCAGCAGATATGTTCTTCATGCCCAATAAAAGAATATGAACCAGCACTGACAATCCAGCAGGTCACAAAAACAAAGCAACGATGTTTTGGACAGCTGTTGCAGAAAATAACAAAGTGTGGAGAGATGTTATCAGCAAAGGCAAACATCAACCAAAGTTATTATTTCCCAGGCCAATACTTTCCAACTGTGTCAAGTAAAGGTCTTTTTTATCACCTGATTTTTTAGCAGAGATAGGTAATGGTATTACAAAGTTATGCTGGTAATTTTTTGGCTGAAACTAGAGGAAAGAGGTGAATCAGAACATATAATTGTCATAAACCACTTACTTTCTGCCCTTCAGCACTCAAGCCTCCGCATCAAATTGAAGATATAACAAGAAAGATTTTTGATGCCCTCCAAGTGAATTTAGAATTTTTAGAAATACGGGTCTTGTACCAGAGTGGGATTTTGTGGCACAGGGAATGAATGCTGTGCTACCTTATGGTTTTACCAATACCATGCCTGCAGTGCTCCTAGCCTTTTCTAGTTTAGACCTCCATGTAGCTTTGTCAATGAACTGCATTTGTGATTTTAAACTATAGGTTCCAATTTAGGTCTGGGTCTTGTCCAATTCTGTTCCCAGATTATGCAAAGAACAGCAGGACTGTTATGTTAGAGAGCATAAGAAAAACAGATGTGCACTCAGCTCTCAGTTATCCAAAGAAAGAGGGAGAGGACTAAAGCCTAGATACAGCACAAGCATGATCTACTACAAAATATGAATTAAATAAGCTGTAACAACATGGGGCAAACAAGTTACACTGCCAAAACATAAAAGGACAGCAGGATAATTTTCTTCAGCATGCCCGTTTACCTGCAGAACTCACTGACAGAAGGGACTACAGAGGGCAAACCAGTGTTTGATATGAGAAGTAAAAGTTGTTGACAGTTACATAAGCTTGGATAAATATGTCAAGGTTGATCAGGCCCCACAACTATAGTTTCAAAGCCAATTGCTATCATCGGGTTTTATAACCTCCTCTGCACACTTGTAGCTGGTCACAGACACCTCCTGAGACACAGGGCCGGGACATGAATCCTTGGGCTCACCCAGATGGGTCAGTATTTTTGCACACCCTCTCCCTCATTTTCTGCACCTGCAATGTGGGAGGCTTTGATGGCACATGTGGAAGTCAGAGGATGCTGCTGCCTCAGACGTGAAACTCCTGTCCCCATAGGGCTCTGGCCTGTGCACAGTTGCACACAAGGGTTCAGGGCACCTGAGGAGTGCACACAAGTGCATTTCACCATGACTGTCTAAAAGCTGCTTTATATGCAAGTAGTTTGTCTTGGCAAAGCAGTTCCCACCCATCCCTCATGACAAAACGAGGCTATAAAAGCACAGGTTCCCTCCCAAAACACACTCCCTATTTCATAGGGTAGTTCATGCCACAACCTGGGCATCTTCTCCTGTCAGGAGGAACACATCCTTGCGGTGGGAAAACAGACTCAGAGATGCCTTTCCTTCATCCCATGGCTGAGCTTGTCCATCAAGTATGATCCTGGACTGGGACACCTCTCTCTGGTCCTCGGGACCATTCACCGAGCACACCCAACACCAGCACCTCACCAATCTCAAGAGTTTTTGTCACTTCCCCGGAGTGCTTGAGGGTCCCGGGCAGACAATTTGACAGGGAGGAACTTGCTCCTCGCAGGCAGATCTGTTTACTCGTGCCCCTCAGCCCTGGGACGTGCTGAGCTCAGCCTGAGAGCGCTGTCAGGTCCCATTCATTTCACAGCAGCCGATGCCTCACACCTCCCTGCTGCCCTGCTGAACACAGCGAGACCTCAGCAGCGGAGCTCTGCCCTCAGACGGGCCGAGACTGATGCATAGCAGTAATTGCCAGCACTCATCGCTGAGCAGTGAAACTTCAATTCAGAAAGGCTTTTCAGGGTGGGACGTGCAGGTCAGGGCTCCCACATGCTGATGCTTTTAGAGCCAAGCCAGCCAGGAGCTCCTACCGACAGCCTCAGCCCAACAGGTCACTGATGGGGGGTTAAAGAGGAAAACAAGCCCAAGCGCCTCTCTTGTTAGTTCAAGCTGTTCTTACCTGGAGGGTGGAGAGAAGGACTTGCAAGCCACTGGCTTCTTGTTCTGCCATGCTGCTCCCCACTCACACTCCCTCCTTGTAGCAGCAGACACAAAGCAGCTCGAAAGCCAAGCTGCCAACTTGCCTTGCTGCTGCCCCTGCGTCGTTTAAGAAATGAAGAACTAAACACAGATCCCCAGACACATGCACACTGCTACCACCAATAATCACAGCAATGCAACTCTAGACCTCAGCAGGAGAGATAAATGTACCCCCTCCCTCCCAGCTCTCCCACTGTGACGAGAAGATTAATTCCTATATAAAGAATCCCGGGGATTAAGTAAAGTGCCCAGGAAAGGTCTGGGTGCTTGATGTGTGGTAGGGGGAGTGTGGGGAGGGTGGCAATAGCGACAAGAAAGCAGAAGAGCTACAAACCTCAAAGAAAGCCAGGGAGAAGGGAGGGAGCAGCGCTGGCTGCCTGACAGGCATTCCCAGCTGACCTGCTGATCCGTTCCAGACCCCGCGTGGACCCGTCTCCGTTTGACTCCGTTCCAGTGAAACCGGAGACGTGGAGAAGGCAAAGCGAGCGAGAGAGATGCCCTCGGTCTTAACGAGCGCTGACAACGAACGGAAGATACACCCGGCATGAGGGACAGGTGGAGCAAGGCTCGGGAGGGTTTTTGGCTTCCAAGCCCGATGATTGTCCCAAGTGGCAGCTGCTGTGGCCACAGGCAGTGCCCTGCGGGGCAGGGAGTGACCGCAGAGGGGCAGGGAGTGACCGCAGAGGGGCATCTCGTGGCTGCACAGGGAGGAAAGCCACCTCTTCAAGGTGTGGTTTGGGGGAGAGCTTGCTCCAAGGGCCCCCACGGTGATCCACACGTATGTATATCTGTCTATAGGCACAGCAGCTCGGAGCCTGGTTCACTGCCTGGTGCACAAGACACGCTGTAGTACAGTTGTAGTTGTAGCTTGAATTCCTAGGAGGGCACGGAGTCCACTTTTAGCTTCAGCCGAGTGATATCAAAGGGCTTGGTAAACAAGAAGGAGCAGATAAAGAAGTTGAGGAGAGGGTTAGATGAGGATTTTCCAGCAAAATATTTCCAATGTGAAAAGGTCAATCAGTCCCACAATACATATTTTTTCAGCTTTCTCATCACCAGAATGGCATTTTGGTCCTGAGAGGCATCACCCCAGGATGGTTAGAAGCCTGTCAGTTGAGATAATTACTGGATATGAAGAAGACAAAGGTTAACTCTTATCTTTCCAATTTAGGGACACTAATTTCAGTCTTTTATGTCTAGAATAACTTTATTCTGGTGTGGTTCTTTTTAGTTCATCCCTTTTCAAAGAATAACTAAGGATTTTTGGAGCAGTAACATGAACCTGGGTCTCTGGGCCCAAGGCAGATGCTTACAGAATTCAGTGCCACACAAAGACATACCAGACACTCAATGTGCACACACTTTCCTTTGCTGATGTCAGTATAAAACCCTAATCTTCCAAGAAGCAGTCAAATGAAGAATAAAACACTCCAGTCTCAGCCAAGGACTATTTTCACATGATGAACCTTCATTGATAAGTGCTTTATGCAAATGGTAAAACTAATCCTCCCCAACTCATCCCAGCAATGTGTGAACAAATGGCACAAGCATGACATTCCTCAGTTTCTGTGTGTGCCAGCAGGGTCCCAGGATGTCACTACCAGGTTATAAAATAAAACAGATTAAAATGCCTTTGTCATAACTATGGAGACACATCAGTCCCTTTAGAGAGAGTGCTGTGAAGACCATTCATTGATGGACAAGGCACTCTACAGACAGCTAGGCAGAATAAGACAAGAAATTTCCTTTCCTATGAAAATTTGGGTTTAAAGATTTTAATTTTCTTAAAAACATGTTTTATTTCAATTAAAAAAAAAAACAACCTCTCACACTTCATGAAATAGCATGTTTTAGATGTAGAGCTGGTGTTCAGCCATTAGAACACTGAATTTTTGGGTAAGCTTCAGCATCTTCCCACAGAAGTCACTCCTGTATCCTCCCACAACCAAAACTTTGCCACACAAACAGAGTATAGTTTTGGGGGTTCTTTCCCATCTTCAGGATTCAATAAAACCTGGTAAGAGGTCACAAATAAATGGGGGGAGAGAACCATGGCAATGCAGGCAGTGTCCCCAAATGTGCTGGGTGGGAGGAAGGTGGGTACTGGGTTTGTGAGCAGTGCCAACACATATCTCTTTTGCAAATTATTACAGTGACAGAAAACTACTTCAGAGCTAATTAGAAGCTGTTTAAAGAAGCTCTTCCACATTGACACTTCGTTCTCTTTCTTGTGACAATTGTACCTGTCAGCAGAGCTGTGTGGAACTATTAATTCCTGCTGTGTGGATGTTCAGAAGGCAGCGAGAGCCGATGGATGTAAGCAGGCAGTGGCTGCAGGCAGCCTGGATACCCCAATCCCCTACCTAAAACACACCTTTTGCCTCTGTTACAGGATTCTGTAACAGATTCTCTGACTCCCTAGTGGTCTGGTTCTTCCCCTCTGTGTGAGCTTCAGAAATAATTGCAAAAATTTCACTGCAAATACGCCAGCCCAAGAGGAAAGGGACACCAACATCAAAGCTTGGGGTAGGGGAAAATCTCTTAAGTTCCTTAAAATTTGGAGGTATTTAGCTTGGTTGTACTGAGAGAGTAAAAGAAAATATTGTATGCAGAAACCTCTGGAACTTGCATTTGATTTTGAAAAAAGAGACAATTGTGAAGAGTGATTAAATAATAAAACAATCATGAAAGACCCCAGCAGTGACAGTGATGTTTACGTTGATGTATAGTGTACAGCAAAACCCCTTTGAAACCAAATTTTAAGCTATAAATCATGGAGACTTCTAATTATTCACCATTCCCAAGCCATTTCCTCCAGAATTTGTTGAATTTCCAATGTTGTTGCTTTCTAAGAATAGGAGGTCCCCCACCTCAACACACAAAGGCTGAATGAATTAGGAAACCTACACAGAGCTAAATGCCACAATTAAAGCCTTCAGGTTCTCCCATTCATATTACAATGCAAACTCAGTTTGAAGATTAGCTTGTTAGTTTATATTGATGTCGTTGTTTTTTCCCCTGCACCCTCAGGATTATGGGATCCTTAAACAAAATGAAAATTAAACTCCTATCTCCAGCTTCCTGCTAGTGCCAATGTCCTTGTGGGGAGGACAGAGGGGATTACAAACACAAGGGCAGGACCTCTGAGCTCTCTGCAGGTGCTGCACACGCTCAGATCAGTAATCTTTCCTTGTGCTCCAGGGCTCAGACACACAAACAAGCTGGAGATGTCATCTGATCTCCTGTAAATATGTGTAAATACATGTAGCCTATAGCAAAGGGAAGGTAATTCAGGATCGTTTTACCTACATTAAATGAGCACTCAGTCCAATTATTTCACATTTTATGAGCATATGCAGAAACAATCACCATGGATCAGCTGACATTAAGTAATACATAAAGCACAGAAACTTGTTCCTGTGACTAAACCGATGTTTTCCCTACCTGTGAAAGCTTGAAGTTTTCCTCATGGAGATGTTGTACAGCTAGAAAATTGGTAAGCCTTCATCCAGAAGCATTTTTTTTCAGACAGAGCATTGCATTAGAGTGATATAAGGTCAGAAATCTTCCTGGATAAGATAATCTGGAAATTGATGAGAGGAAGACAGAAGTCCTCTGCCAGGTATCTGCAACCATAGTGTTATTGGTTTGATATTTATTAAAAGTAGAAAAAACATACAAAGTGATATAACATATTTAAACAACATTTTACTCTGTTATCATCACTTTTCTACTTATTCTGTCACCTTCAAAACAGAATTCATGCTTACCCATCTGAACTCTGCAGAATCCCATTTGAAAGTAATCTACAGGCTAAATCAAAATTAACCTAAAGAAGTCTTAAACACTACAAAAGCAGCACCAGAATCAATACCAGTGGAATAAAGTGACCAGCCACAGCCAAGCTGCACATTTCCTGTCCGGAGTCTATACCAAAGAACTGAGGAACTTATTCAATTTTTTTGGCATTAGCATTAAATGAAGTCCAAATACCAAAATCAGCTTGGAAACCTGCGATTAACCTGAGGATATTTTCCCTCCTCGTTCTCAAAATATTGACACCAATTTTGCACTCACATTGCACACCTGATTTCTAATAGGATTATTTCAATTTTTAAACCAGTGAGATAGATAAGAGAATGGCAAGGTTCTATTAAAAATTGGAAGGAAAAAAATCTAATTGGATAAATTATTCATTCCAAAGCCAGCCTGAATTTTATGAAATGAAATTGAAATATCACTGTGTAAAATACCCAGTTAACTGTCCATATTTCATTTATATTAAATAGAGGATAGACTTCCCCTGTCAAAATTATGTGTAGCCAAGAAATATATATATTTTAATAAAGGGATATTGCTTTTTCTATTTGGATGCTTTTCTCTCTAACAAACCCTTCATTTTCCTTCTCTTTCATTCAAGCACAATGCTTATCGTCAGTGATTGCCAAAACAAATTTAATACATTTGAATGTGGAGGACTGATGATGTTGCATTTGTGAATGACTATGCAGAGGTTTACTCCTCTGAATAATGTCATGTTGCCCTCCCCTCTGGAAATAATTTACTCCTCTACACAAGGGAAAGGGTCAAAATTGAAGTGAAAACACAAGTCATGACAGTGAAATTAATTTTCAGATTCTGCTGGAAGTGACTGAAGGCTTCTGTAGCCACTGGATATGAAGATAACATCCCCTGGGTGAAAACCAGACCCCTGGAAACTGCTGGTGTTACTGGTTTGATGGGAGGCTGGGACTGTACAGAGCACCAGGGGCACAGAGGGGAACAGGCAGGCTTAGTCAGGGCTTTGTTTCTCTGGGAACATCCCCACCCAGCCTGCCTTCCATTTTGTCACTGCCCTGTGGCGTGTCCTGGGGAGGGGGTTTTGACAAGGGCTTGCAAGGATAGGACAACAGGTAATGGCTTTAAACTGAAAAAGGGTGGGGTTAGGTTGATATAGGAAGAAATTCTTCCTTGTGAGGGCGCTGAGACACTGGCACAGTTTGCCAGAGAAGCTGTGGCTGCCCCATTCCTGGAAGTGTTCAAGGCCAGCTCAGACAGGTTTGGGATGGTGGAAGGTGTCCCTGCCCACGGCAGGGGGTGGGATGGGGTGACCTTTAAGGTCCCTTGCAATTCTACGATTTTATGGCTCTATGGAAAGCCTGTCATACCTAAAATACACATACACAACTCACCTTGAGAAAGGTGTATTTAATCACTTGACTGCTGTGAGATGTTCCCACTTTTTCCCTACGGAACATCCTGCTGTGCCCTTCAATGCCTCAGATACAGCAGGTGGAAAATACCTGCCCTTTTCCTGAATGCTGCAAGTGTGTCCCAGTCAGATCTACCCATGGAGCTACTGATTGCACCCAGTGCCCTGGCAGAGGGGACACCTGCTATGCCTGTGAGACTGAGGCAGGCAGAGCCCCTGCTGGGCTGCTGCTCTTCTGGCTGGTGATAGAGCCCTCACAGCATGAGGCTCCCTGTCCCACCCCTGGCCAAACAGCCCATAATGCCACCCCCGTGTTGAATGATAACAGTAAAGATGTACTAAAGAAGTAAAAGAGGAGGATGAAATTATAGAAAAATACTTAAATTAAGAGCTTTGATGCTTTAATCCTCTTTGGCAGATCCCTGGGCAGCAGTACAAGGCAAAGCTCTCTTTATCCTGATGCTCAGTAAATGCTTCTGCTGGACAAAACATCTTTTCCCACAGACATAACTATATCAAGCTTTTCTATTGCTTATAACAAGAAAACATTTTTTTCCTACCTTGACAACCTTTCTTTGCCACTTGTGCAATCATTTTTATTTCTGCTAAAAATATCTCTGTTCTAATTTAGAAGTACTTGGCACTCCCATTGCAAAACTGAGCACAGACACATGCAGGAAGAGGAAGAATCTGGTTTGTTGAATGTTTAAGGAAGTGGACTTTACATCAGCCAGATGCAGCAGTAGACAAAGCCTTCCAATTAGCAGAACAAATTGTGTTGTATCTGTCTTTTCTGTTTGTCTCATGTTTAGCATCTCTGACACACACAGTATGCAAAGGTGCCAGAAAAAAAAGGTGGCTCTGAAAGGGTAAGAAACAAAGAAAAAAAAAAAGAATTCAACCCAAATAATCCCCCAGTAGCAGTTTAATGAGCCCTGCAAGTGAAGTAGAACATGGAAAGTTGGGCTGGTTTAGGTGATACCACCTGGGACTTAGAAAAGTAACTCCAAAGGTGGTTCCCCACCACAATTTTTGTAGTAGTGCATACTCCTTCTTGTTTTGCTTTGAGGAGTGATGAATATCAGTCATCTGTCTCATGAGGAAGCAATGACAAAAACAGTGATGATGGGAGAATCCCTATCCTGTTTCCCCTGGGTCCATCAAAACTGGCTAAATCTGGAGCTGAACTCTCCAAATCTGGAGGAGTCTCAGTACATACACTGAGATTTAGCCAAGACTGAATTTGAATAATGGTTTGTGACCTAATAAATTTATCAGTGCTATGGAGGCCTTGGAAGGAGCTGTCATCATGAGAAACACAGCTGGAACTGAGGATGGCCCATTGTTAGCAATACTTCATCATTAAAATCCTCTCCATCCTGAATGATGAACAGTTCTTTATAGGAATACAGAACAGAGCAAAATTTAAAATGCAGGGAAATTTATACTGTGGGGAAGGAAGTCATCTCAGAGACAGAGAAGCTGTAAGACGAAGGGACAGCATTTGTCTACATTTTGCTTTGACTGATTGAAAGCAGGCAGGGCTCCCGGAGACTTGGCTGTGGAAGCATCCAAGAGGACCTCTTAGGAGATTAGGTCCTTCTGACTTTCCTCAGAAATACGTATTTACACTCTCAGCCCTCTGGATGTGCAGAGCAGTGGCTTTTTGCAAACACTCCAGGAAGGAAGCGGTTCAGAAAAGCTGGCCCAGTTTCCCACATCCATGAACCCAGTGAAAACACTCACTACTACAGGCCATACTGTGCCCACAGATCCTACCTCTGGTTGCAGCTTCTGCTTCCTCTCCCCATCCTAGGGGCTTTTTCCCTACTCTGCCTCCCTGGAGGAGCCCCTGCAGACATGCTGAAGAAGATGGTTTGGTACAATTTCAGGAGAGTCGTCTTGTCAAGGCACAGACCCTGTGGAAATCATCCGGGGCAAAAGCTATTTCTGGAAGCAATAGAGCTACTGAAGCTATGCTTCTTATTGAATGCAGTTTCACAGCTGACCAGCTGTGGATGAGAGCTCAAGCTTTCCAACTGAAGTGCTTGGGGAAATCTTTTCCACACTTTCCTGGTCCACAGAGCCTCCAGAGCGTACTAGAAAAGCCTTTTCCTCACTGGTGGTACATCGCGCATGTCTCACTTATACCCAGACACCTATTTTTCCTAAAATCCTAGGAACTACATTATCTTTGGGATTTCTGCTTCTCTGTAAAACTCATTTTCAAAAAGGCCAATGAGCTTGTAAGTTTTTAGGGCAAGGGAACAAAACCAGAAAGGGAAGGATTTTCTCAATCATGTTTCCAAATGAAACTAAATTAAAGAACAGCTGTTGGAATAATAATCATTCGGTGCCATTTCCACATAATCTCTGAACACATCAATAATGTGACCCACCAGTGCTGGTGTGGTGGTTGCTATGAACATGACACAATTGCTAACAAACCCCAGGCTGCTCCTCTTGTTCAAGCTGTGGCAGCTCATCCTTTTAGCTGTGGATGTGCCTGGTACACTCCCTGGTGTGCCTATCAATAGCTCTTGACACGTGCAAAATGCAGCAACTATTAATCCATCAAGCTTCACAACCCCCTCTTGGGGAGTGAGACAGTTTTTTTCCAGCTTCCCAAGCCAGGGAAGAGTCTCTCAAGGACATGTCCAGCATCAGTGGCAGAGGCAGGGGGACAGTACAGGTCACACTGCCCCCAGTGCCACCACAGGAAAACTCAAAGCAGTAATATCTGGGATAGAAAGGACAAAATGTTGTAATCTATTCAGCTGTTGCATTTTTCCCCCAAAAGTCAAAGAGGCTGTGGCCATGTGCACATTTGTCAGTGTTTCAAGCAGGCAGAGCTTATTACTGATGCCTGAGCGTTCATTTGAACATCTGCCCCCTTTTGTCCTTTGGGCAGCATTTGGCGAGCCCTTGGTTTGTCCCAGCAAGCTTCTGTGTGCATCTGCCTTGTTCTGGAGACAGGCTCAGGGAAATCATGAGGGTTTTGACTCATTTCTAATGAAAACTTGCCTCAGAGACACCTGCTTCAATTAAGAGTGGCCACAAAGGTTCATACCTCCAGCGTTCTCAACACAGCGTGGAGCCAAGTGTTGATTATTCCAGGACGTGTCCCTGCAGGCTGCTGGTGGGACAGTGCTGGCACTGACACAGACTTGGGCTCTCGGGTGGAAGTCTAAACCTTGTGAATTCAGGCTTATCCTGGTGGAAGTGGGGAAACAAACAGAGAGCCAGGGAGAGCCACAGGAAACAAACTGCCTTGCAACTTCATTATCATAAGTGTTTCTTGTTCAGCTCATTATGTGAATCCAGTTCTCCATGTATTCCCTCCAAAATTTGTTAGGGGAGGGGAGCCCCGTGGCTTGATATATCCACTTCACCTCCCTCCTCCAACCAAAAACTCATCAATCACTGCTGACTCTTTTTCAGTAAAACCTTCATTTCATTAAAATTTAATTATTGGTTTAATTAAAATAGGCAAGCAGCAGTGTGAGATGTGTATGGTTTTTTATGGCTGAAGGAGATTGTAAAGTCCTCATTCATTTCCCAAATGAGCTTCCTCTAAAAATTGGGCTGCCTTTTTATAGGCCAATTCTCAATGCTGCTTTCAAATGGATCCCACAGCCATTCATATAGATTAATTCGGGCAGTGAATCAGATCCTGCTTATTGGCTGTCTTTCAGAACACACTGATGATGCTCCAGGAGCCCTGTGGTAGAGCCCTGGGAGCCCATGGGTCTCTCAAAATGATTAATTAATCCTCATATAGGAATTTTTCAGTTCTGTCTTAATTTATTCACATTGCAAAACAAATTTAGTCTTGGTGGAATGGGCCAGATTGACAAGCCTTGTGTGACTGACAACTGCTCTGTTATTTCTACAGAAGGTGTGACATGGGGAAGGTTCTCCTGTACTGGTGAAACTTGTCCTGTGACACAGGAGACAACAATTATCTTTTTTTGTTTTAAATACAAAAATACAGTGGTCCTTGTCTCTTCTCTCAATGGCTTCTCCAGCACCCCTGTCCCCTCATCCAGCATCTTGGGAACACACGTCTGTACACAGTGAGAAACCAACACAAAGCAGACAACACACAAAAAATTGGCCTGGGTCACTCTACAAGGAAGTTTCCAGCTGTCCCATGGAAAAAGTGGGGAAGGGACAGTGACACACTGGAGTGCATGGATGTATTTCTAGGGGTAGAGCACAAGGACTAGCAATGAGACATCCTAGTGCAGTCATGGCTTCCCTGAGAACCAAGTCCTTGAGTTGCTAATGATTTTCAAGTAATAAAAGTGGTTTTCACCTCACAATAGAGATGTGAATCTTTAGACTCTCTCAAATCCCCAAACCATCTGGTATTTGGATTTGTTTTAATCACTCTTCTCTTTGCACCAGTGAATTGGGTTTCAAAGAGATGTGTAGCTCTTTGTAAATGCTGGTTGCAAAATAATCACAACAAAAAGAGGAATATTGAAACTTCCAAATAATTTCAGCTCGTGCTCCTAGGCAATGCTGGGCTGCCTTCCCAGGGCTTTGCAATCTTCAGATCTCTTTGGCCACGGTCCGTGAGGAAATGAGAGAAGCAACCTTTCATTTTGAAGCAACCCCCCAGACACTTTTGCAAGTACCTGCAATGACCTTCAGTTACCCAGCCCTCTCCAGCAACACTAGCCGAGAAAGCAAGTTAAGTACAGGGCTGGGAACAAAGTGTGCTGCTTCAGAAAGCTTTTACATCTCTTTTGTACTTGCTCTAGTCTCATCATTTTTCATTTTAAATATCTTCCTACATATGCCTGAAGGTTGTGGATCTCTTTTTATAACAAAAAGTATAGATCAATCTGCAGGTAGAGGTCTAATTTTCAGCATTGTCACCGAGTTCCCGGGGAGCCTGGAAGCACTTGAGAAAATCAGGCAGCAATGCTGGCACCCTATATCTTTCTCCTAAAGGTAAGAGCATTGTGTGATGTGAAATGGAAGAACTTCTTTTCCACTTCACATGGCTTGACTGAGCAATACCTCATAAACTCCTTGTTGTGGATGCTAAAATGATACTTGGCTCCATGGATCCTGTTGGATCTTTGTGAATACATTAATAGGTTGTCATGGTTGCTGTTTGGAACAAATAAAACCACAGCCTGGCAAGAGGTTTGAAGAAAAGAATAATTGGGGGATCACAAAGTGTTTCAAACTGTCACGCCCACAGGAGAAACAAGGCTGGGCTAGACAGGCTTTCATGTGACACAGCAGATCCATAGGACATGGCTTTGTGCTGTCATGTTCAGCCTGTTTGGGCACTCTTGCCTTCTGCAATAGCATTAGATTCATGTCACAAGGTCTTGTGAGGCTTTGCAGCTTTGAGCTCCTCAGCTGAAAGGAGCCATGTAAGTGTGGACATAATTGTATCTTATTGAGGAATGCTGCTGTAATAAGCAGCCTCTATTACCAACTGCCCTGCTGTAATATTTGTGTTTATGTCAGCACTTAAAAATCATTGATCTGCAATAATCTCAGTGTGGGGAAAAGAATCTGATCCAGAGGTCAGAGAACAGAAATTCAATTTTTCCTTATCAGGCTGGAGAGCTCAGCCAGGGAATGTGGGATTGCAGGAAGCTTTGCTGCTGCTCCCTTCCCCGCTGCTAGAGCAGCTCTCGGGGAGATGACCCAGGATCAAAGCTGCTTGCAGCAGCAGCCTGGCTGCAAGGCTCCTCATCATTACTCTGCCTGGGCTGCCAGGTTGCAGGTGACCACCCACTGTGGTGTTTGCTGCTGTGCCAGAGCTGCACAGGCACTTTCCAAAGCCAGAGCCTCCCCAGGCCCCTGTGTGTGGCAGCAGCAGGGTGAGCTCTGTGGGTATCTGCTAACAGGTTTTGCTCCTCACAGAGCCTCTGCACCAGGAACTGCCTCACTTAATTTCTCTGGGAGCAGGAGGGCTGCTGAACAATGGGTGTTATGGAGAGCAGTAGCCCAGGTGGAGCCTGCCCTGGGCACACAGCAGTGTAAAACTCTGCTCTGCAGCACCTGAGTGAAAGATGTTGCACACTTTTAGCTGCCGAGTGTGTCTCTCCCCAAAGACAGACCCATTATGTTAAGAGAAACCCGAAAATCTCCTCCTCAGGCAGCTCCTGATGTGTTCCCTTGCTCATGAGTAGCAGTGACCATCCTGCCCCATCCAAACAATTCTCCTTTCTCCCATCTCCTGCAAGGCAGCTTCCCTGCTTGACTCCCCTTCCTTCAGTGAGGGACTCAGAAATCTGGTCCTTGACTCCCCAAACATCTCAACAGTCCACTCAGGATCAGTGTCTGTGTCCTCCTATCCCAGCAAGGACCTGGGACCACCCCTGCTGTTCCCACCTACCTTTTATGTCCTTTTTTTTCCTCACTTTCCCCATTCTTGCTCTTGAAGGCATTAAAGTTACCTGGAAGGGACACCATCTCCCAGTAACTGGGCACTGTGGAAATGGGATTACTGGAGTGCAGAGCGTTCCTCCCACCTGATCTCCCTGGTCCATGCCTTGCCACCTCCCTCCTCCGTGGGCTGCAGGGGGTTTGCACCAGGCCCCAGACAGAGGGGAACAGAGCAGGAGGCAGGAACTGCCTCACTGGCTCTGTGGCAGCTTCAAGGCTGCTCAAGGGTGAGCAAATCTGCACTCAGAGGTCAAGGAGCCTGCAGTTCCTCTCTGAGTCTCCACTGGCAGGTTAAATGGGATGAGAAGTTGGTCCTAGCTCATTACAGAGAAACTGCAGGAAAAAAAATGAGAAATTAGACTGACCATGCCCTTTCCAAGCATGAAGATGTGGGAGAAGAAGGGGTGATGCAAGGGCAGAGAGCTGGTGACAGGAAACTGAGCTCATGGAGGGTGCCAGGGCTGGCTTCTGTGCTAAACCACAGTAAAACAGCACACTATCATCACCTGCCAGCTCCTTCCTTTAATCCTTCTGAGCCTGCAATCCATAACTGGGGACTTGTCTCTACCATCCAGGGCACCTGGCAGCCCAGAGCTCACCTCCCTGGAAGAGAGGTTTGTGATCAGATTAAAGCCCATTTCATGTTCCCCTGCGCAGGTCCTTGTCGGCTCCCTGCTCCCCCTGATGTTTACACCTGACGCCTGACTCATTTCCACATGAAGAGCTGACATTTCCCTCTCAAACCCAGCGCAGGGGTCACGGGTTGCTGTGTTAAAGGGAGAAACTACAATGAAGAGATTTTTCTAATCACTGCATCAGATTACAAAGGGATGTAAATCACCGAGCAGTGGTTTTTGTTAGAAGAAGAGCAAGGTTACTTCAGGTAGTTCTCAAGAGCGTTTTGATATCTCACATGCTACGCCCACGTGCAGAAGCTCACACGAGTTCACACGAACTCGGCTGTGGCTGGAATCCTTGGGAGAAGTTAACCACGGCATGGGAAAGGAAGATGCTCTGATACTGAGGAGTGCCTCCCCCCTGTGCTGCACCCCAGAGCTCCCACTTCATCTCCACAGGGTCATTTTTTGCTCCGTGCCCCTGTCCAACTTGTGATAAACTGGGGCAATGTCCCCTCTTGGCAATGGACAAGTATGTTAAAAATACAGCAAGTAAGAGAAGGCAGAGCAGGAGACAAGGCAGATATGGGACATACAACCATCAGCTGGGACCAGATTTATCAGCATATAATCTGATAATTATAAATTAATAATTATAATGGAAATAATTATCTTGTAGTGTGGTTATTCACAGAAATGTCACTATAGACTTGCAAAAACATCACCAGAGAAGCTGTGGCTGCTCCATCCCTGGAAGTGTTCAAGGTCAGGTTGCATGGAGCTCTGAGCACCCTGGTCTAGTGGAAGGTGTCCCTGCCCATGGCAGGAAGGTTGAAACTTAAATGTCCCTTCCAATCCAAACCATTCTGTTATTCTATGATTTAACCCCAGTTTTGTCCTCTCCCCCTAATGAAACTGAGGTAGTTCAAAGGAAGATGGGGAGGAAACAAACCAATGAAAGGATATAGCCAAATCGTTCCTCTTTTGTGACAATTGTTGGAGATGGTGTAAAAGAGGGTAGAAGTTGTCCTGTCCTTAGAGATGTCAGGCACTGCCTGCAATGCTTTTGCAATAAATATTGTGAATATATTTTCTCAGAGTGTTTCTCACTCTTTCCTGTGATTTTTGGAGACCCTTCTGTGAGCCACCTGCTAAGGTCCTGCTTCAGAAAAAGTATGATAAAAATGGAGAGCAGTTAAATGTGACCTGAACCCCACTGAAATGCTGTGGAGGGGTCTCCACGCAGCCCTGTTCCAGCCCTTTTTTGTCTTGAATGAAGAGACAGTGAAGAGGAGGGGAGGACAGATGGGAGCTGCCTCTCTGGCAGCCAGCAAACTGCCACCCAAATCAAGCAGCAGAGTCAAGGAAAAAAAATAAAAATAGAAAAAAAAATAATGAAAATAAAAAAAGGCAGGAGCCCATAATCATTTTATGATTCTAATTTAACTTTTATGAACGTGTTTTGAGCTCCCCTACTCAGACTCTGGTATTGATCTTTTCAGTATTGTTAACTCATAACCAGACCATATTTGAAGACATAAACTTTAAGAGGGATAATAAAGAAGAGCCAGACTGCACCGGCTTTATTCTCAGCACAGGGACTGGGAGCTGTAAATCCTGCTGGAATCAGTGAAATTATGCAAGTGGAGATGAACTCCTGGCTGTGTCAATTTTTTAGATATTGGGCACCAATGGCATCAGTCTTTATTTCTACTTCAAAGTGGAATGGTCTTGGGATATAAAGCAGTGGGAGAGTAAGAAGCTAAACAATGGAAAAGAGCACTGACTCCTCTGTCTCTGTGTGCTTTTGAGAGATGGGCCAAATTGCATCATTTTGGCCCATCTCTGGACCAGCTGCAGATCCTCCCAAAATTATTCATTTCTTAGATTCGGGTTCTTCCTTCCAAGTCCATTAAAGATTTGAGCTAAGCAGGAACATTTAGATCTTGCAAATGCTTATAGGGTGAGCTGCCCTGAGCACTAGCACAGGGTGATGGGTCTCCTGGCTTTGCTGTACTGCATGTCTGCCTTGTGTTTTAGGTCAGGGACATTCGTGTACCTTGCTCCCTGCTTCTGACTGATAACATGAAAAGCCTTAATAACAATGTTAATGGGCTTTTTTCTCTCCATGGTAACAGTACAAGAAGGACAGTTTTCCAGCCTCTGTCTCCTTCTTGAAAAAAAAAAAAAAGGACATGAAAATATGAGACAAGTAAAATAAATAAACATGTGGCATATTTCTTTTCTTTATTAAATTAATCCCAGTCTAATGAAGTGAGGGAGGGGCACTACTTTCCACCCTGCTTATGCAAGATGTGAAAGGTGTTCTCAGTTTGAATAGCAGGCTGAAAAACCTGGAGGTGTGACTTACACAATTCCTCTGAGGCCTAAAATGGTCTTCGAATTTAGAGTGCAGGCTGGCAAACAGTCAAGATTAGGTGTGAACCTGCAGCTGTCAGACTGAGTGGTCCTTGTGAGACCTTGCCTTACCCTCAAGCCACAGGGACCTGCACGCTGAACCTCACAGGCTCAAGGTGATGCTGAAATCTCTGGAATTCAGCAATGCTTTTTGTTAAAAACGATCCACAGCTCTCAGTTTTCAGTTCTGAACAATGCCCCGAAACAGGTGAGTTGTTCTAACTACAGGTCTTGTTGCTAACACTTGAAATAGAACAACTCTCTTCGCGCTCAGCATCTCCAATCCCCTCGACACCCTGCAGCTCCCCAAGCTTGTCAAAGCTGGAACCCATCCCACAGCCCTAATTCTGCATTTTCCAGGACTCACACCACCCAGCATCTCCATGCTGTCCCATGCTAGTTGGAATGAAAACACAAAGGGGATCTTCAAAAAACTAAAAGGCCGTGGGGCGTGTCCTGCCAACAACTTGGAGGGAGCTCAGCGAAGAGCAGCTGGAATGATTGGGGTACTCAAGGCAGTGACTTTGGAGGAAAGATTAACATGGCTAAAAATAGCCCACATGGGTAACCAACAACTAGCAGGATCTGTGATAAAAGTCCCTGTGTATCAAGGGGTATAAATAATCAAGGATGGAATTAAAGTATTTAGAGGGCACAGAGGGCAACTACCCAAGTGCACTGCTAGGAGTGATGATATTAAATAAGGAAAGTAGGAGAAACAAAATAGGGACATCACCTTCTCTCTCCCTAAATGAACTCTCTTTAACCAGGTCTTGAACTAAAGCCTACTGCAGTCCCTGGAAATTTCCCTCCAGCACAGCAGTACCCCCTGCAAGAAGGTGACAATTCTAATTTACAATTATCTCATCAGGGTCTTCTTTTGAGGCACATGGAACCCAGGACACCAGACTGGGCATCCCTCTTTTTCTCTCAGTGGCCTGTCTGCCCTGCAGAACTGACAGTATCTGTATGGAGCTGGTCTCTTTATCCAGAAGCAGCAGCTCACTGGCAGAGTCACAGCCAGAAGGGTTCACCAGGGAGGATTTTTCTGACCCAGTGCGAGACGCACGGTCCTTCCATGCTGTTTCTGCTTCCTTGGGTAAGAGAGGTACAAATCACTGAGCAGAGCACACGCTGCCTTTGCTGCTGCTCTTGTCTCTGTGTGTCCTTAGAGTTACCATGGTACCAGCACAAATCACTACTACCAGCTCTACATTCGACTCACAGACAGGGAGAGACTTGCTCATCCCTTCCTCACTCGTTTCTGCCCATCCCTTAGGCACCCCTTCTCTCTGGGGTGCATCCACACATTTCTGTGCCAGGAAATTCCCTCTTGCCCTGAGATCCATTCTGCAGTTTTCTTTCACTGTTGGGGTATTAGCAGACATGGACTGTGTATATATGTTATATATGTCATATATGTTAAGAAAGTCATATTAAGTTATTCTATCCTTCCAGAATAAGAGACTCTGTACCTAAGCAAACACAGTAGCTAAGCTGTATTTTCACTTTCTAAGGTTTTAACTGTTGTTGCTCATGACAAAGTAAAGAAACGTACTCATATTTTTTGTGAAGAGCTGTTTGAAAAGCCATATCCAGAATAATAAATGGTTCATTGTTGGAGTAGCAGGGTAAGTCTCGTGGAGGATTTACACGGTGCCTCTTAATTCTGGTGCTGCTCAATATTTTCATTAATAACCTGAGTGATAAAATAAAAATGAAACTTATTACATTTAGTCTCAAGATTCTATTCAGAGCAAGTAAGTTTACTCCAGAGGACAGGCTTAAAATGCAGCAGAGATAAGCAGGGATGGTCAAAAATATAAGTACAAAGTGACAACAACAGTTTAAATAACTGTATGGAAGGGGATCTGGAGTGACCACTAAGCAGAAAAAGAGGTTAAAAAATGTCACACTGCTGAGAGAGGGACAAACCATGCTGGGATACCAACAGCAGTGAGGCCTGTGGGAGGCACAAAACCAGCTTTTTGTTGACTTTGGGCTGGTGCAGGCTCAGCTGAGAACTGCAGCCTGTGACAGGCACCACCTGGATCAGCTGGGGGAGAGCCCTGACGTGAAGGAAATGGGGCTGTTTGACTCAGAGGACAAGATAAAAAGAGAAAGAAAAACCCACTGTCCTGCTCAGTACACAGACTGGGGCATGAGCAAGGGGCTGGGGGTACTGAGTGGCCAGCTGGGGTTAAACCACAACAGAACCCTGCTTGCAGTGACCTTCATCTGTGCTTGAGATCTGCATCCTGACTCCTCTTCAGTTTATAGGGAGGTGACATTGGAGCTCAACCAGGAATTTTTGGGATGCCATTTTATTTTATTTGCACAGGAGCAGTATTTATTTTATTTCATCTGACAGCTGTTTTAGACCATTTCACTCTGCTGGAAGCATGATCAGGTCTGAAATGTGGGTTGTAAATAGCTGGGAAACTGCACATTTAAGTCTAATTTTATGTGTAGCATCTTTTATTAATGTTACAACATTTACTGTGTATTTTAAGTCATCATTGATTTTTATTAAAAATATATTTTTATTATATGTGCATGCTGCCAGCAAAATAAAATATTATGGTTTTCCCCCCTCAGTATGAATTCTCATTAATCTTCTCTGAGACCATAAGAAAGTAAGAAGACAACTCTCTCAGTTCAAGGCAGCATCAGTGCCTAAGCTCTGTGGCTGAGACACTGTCGTGTTTTCATTGCACCAGGATGCAGAAGAGCTGCTTAATTGCACCAACCAGCACGTGCAAGGTGGGGGCCGAGGCAACAAAACACTCCCTTGTGACTTATTACATCTGGGGCTGATTAGTGCTGTTAATATATCATTAAGATTCAGAGGAGAGGGATAAAACAGCCAGTAAGGACACAGAGATTTCTGAGGTGTGTGCAGGCAGCTGAGTGAAGCCAGCACAGGGAAATTACTGCATTTTGCACTCAGTCTCCTGGTGCTTTCTCAAGTCAGGCCTTATTGGGTCTCAGCAATGACACAAAGGTTTCCCAGCAGTAGAGCAGTGCAGGCTGCAGAGAGCATAGCCCACCCTGAGAAGCCTCACTCATTAGGAATTTTATTACCTAGAACAGGTAAAAGTGTAATGAGGACAATGATTTTTGTTTGATTTTCAGCTAGATCAGGGAACATTGCTTTGCTTTAATTGAACTTTGACCTTGTATCACCTCAGGAGCAGACTATAAAATCTGGTGGCTTACTAGAGTAGAATGCTGGTAAACAAAACCTCAGACAATTTTTGTTCTGGGCGTTTTGATAAGACACCTGCAAGCTTCAGCTTTAATAATAATGAAGCCATGACAGTGGGGTTAATGCAAACATGGCACAAATTTTGTGTTGCAAACACTGTTGCAACTGAAAAGGGGTATAAGAATGTACATGATTAGGGAAATTTATATGTAAACTGGATACAGGGTGTGTGAAAGAACACATAGAGGTCTCTAAAACTCTTTTCCTCTTTTCTAGCTTCAGCACTGGGGGACCACTGTGTCATGCCACACCAAGGAGCCTGTGAGCACATGAAAGGCAGAGCTGCCTGCTGGCAGGTTTTGTGTGTTGGAGCATTGCTTTGATTTTAATGATAAAAAAGGGCTCCTTTTCCTCTCATTTATCTTTTACCATGCAGGTGTGCAAAAATCAAAGTGCTACTTTCAGGTTCCTGTTCAGACATGTGAGCCTGCACAGGGAGGCCACCTGGCCCAGATGCATCCAACCATTTGCAGTCCCAACCACCTCCCTCAGCATCACCTCACAGGGAGGGTGTCAGCTGAAGGTGCTGGCAGCACCAGGATGGGGCTGCTTGTGTGGGCCTAGCTGGGAACACCAGATCTATGAGAAAAACCACCTCCATTTCCCTCCCAGAAAAACATCTTCAAAAAAGTGGCTCATTTCTGAGCTTACTTTCACCCAAACACATCTCAGCACTTAGGGAGCATCCATCAAGGAGGGAGAGATGCTGGTCCAGATGCCATCAAATGCTCCACAGAAACAAGGCCCATCCTCCCTGAAAGTTTTAAGGCTTGGTGGCTTTTTAGCCCTTTTCTAGCCCTCACAATTAAAGCCCCCTAATCAGCTGTTCAATACCACAATCAGCCCCAGCAATCAGCCTCCTGCCTCTGCTGCTGATGAATGCCTGGAAGGGACCTCAGAGTCAAGAGACTAATTGACCACTTTGGTAAAAAAAAACCAACACAACAACAAGAGGCGAGGCTGGAAGTGTGTTTATTCCCCCAGATTTGGGGAGCCCAGGAAGGAGGCTGATACTTTGCTGATGCCTTCACAGCTGGTCTGAATTTGTTGTGAACAAAAGCTGCATTGGCTCATGTCACCCAAGAGACTGATTTGATCTAGCTCTGCATGAGCCTGAAAGGAGGAGCATGGTTGTTATCCTAGGCTGTCACATGTGTTACTGAACTATATCAAAATTAGTATCAGAACTCTCTCTCAATTCAACATTTTTTAGAGGAACCATTTCAAGGAGTCAGTCAATGGACAACACTTGCTTCCTCTCTGGTGGTTTAGTAGGAATAAATCTAGGATTACTGAGCTCCTGTTACATTATTTATTGTAGGTATTTTCATGGTCCTTAAAGTCCAATATGTGAGCTGGGTCACTGCTTTGTATCCAAAAGAGAAAACAACATGGAATGAAGACATTTTGCATATGAATCACACCGGCTTCCCCAATTTAGTCTTCATTTTACCCACTCTTAACACACTCAGCTCAGTGCTGCTGATTTCTTTGCCCAAGGCTCCATGACAGAGGCAGATGAGAAGTGGCTGAGAGGCAGAGGGGCCATGCTCCTGGTGTATTTCATCCAGACCATGGCTGGAAATTGGCAGTGTTCCTGCCTGAGAAGTCATCTCCACCTGAGAGCTCACCTTTAAAAAGGAAAGATTTGTTCTCGTGTTTCAGATGCATCACTCAGTTTGTTTATTGACCCATTAATTATGGTCTGTGTCTTTCAATGGTCAGGGCAGAGCAGCAAACTGGGATTACAGCTCCAGTGTGACACTTAAGACACAGAATTAGCAAAGCTATTCAGCCCAGTCAGAGTAACAAGGTTATAATGTAAAGCACTAAACAATTAGCTGGGAGATTTACCTCCCTGTCTTAAAAGCATTTTTATTACTTAATCAATCACAAGCAATTTACAAACAAGGCTGAAATTTTACATGGAGCCATAAGCCTGTCTTATTTGCTTCCACAACAAAGCAGGAAAAACAGACCTGAAGTTTCAAGAGACATTTGATCAATTAAAAAAAAAAAAAAAAACAACAAAAAAAAAAGGCAAAACCAGCTCAAAATAAGATAAATGATTTTTCAAAGGAGGAAGGACTTCAGCAGAGGCTGGAGGAAAGCAAGTCCATCTGTCTGCCTATTTGCTAGTCTTTAACATCATCCATAACAGTGGCTTGAGGTCGTAGTAGAGTTGTAAAGTGAAAATGTGAATTGTTTGGGGCAGAGACTTTGTTTGTCTGTGCATGCCCTCCTCAAGCCGGATAGCAACCACTGAGTGCCAGCACTGTGGGATTGCAAAATAAATGTATTAAGAGTGCTGAATCAGCAATATCACGTGTGCTCCAGGTGCCCTTTTTGCTTTAAGAGCTTCTGACTCAGTGCCAGGACAGGGTTGCATTAAGAACCTGTTAGGTAGAGACAAGATACCTGACATGTCCAAGGAGAGCTTCTCCAAGCCACAGGAGGGCTCAGACTGTTCCCATTTTCTCTTTTGATTTGCCTTGTCCTTAGGGTGGGTTACTGGCAGTAACTCACAGGCAGGATTCGTGCAGACAGAAGCAGCTGGCCATGGGCTGCACCACAGACAAAGGTGCAAAAGATGCCCCAGTCTGAATCCTTCCCCAGCCACGTGGCCAGGAGGCTGTTTTGCATCCTTCGGCACAGCCCTCCAGCATAACTGGTTGGACCAGTTAGATTTCCACGCTGCGGTTGGGAGAGTTGCCTTGACAGAGATGGAATCAGCACTTGCTGGCTGAGTGTGTTCTGGCTGGTTTGGCAGCAGTCCCAGCTCTGCCAGCCCCTGCACCTCTGACATTCAGTGCCTCAGCAGTACTGCTGACTGCTGCGAAACCGGGGCACCGACACGGACGTGAAAGCCCCTCTGGAGCAGGCTGCTGAGGAGCTCTGTGCTGCACTACCTGCAAGAGCTGCACTGGAGGCTAAATTCACCTTGGCTTGCGGTGATCTAATTCTTCCAGCATCAGCTTTTTACTGGCTTTGACTGCTCTGATCTCACAGCTCCCAGTCCTGATTATTCTGCCATTTCCCACCCCACCTGTTGGCTCTTGATTTACACCTTTCCAGAGCAGAAACACATTGATTTGATTCAGAGGAGTGTTACTTCTATCTACCTCTTACTTCTAGTAACTACCCAAGATGCAAATGGATAGAAAAGCAACCAGCTTCTGATGGGGTGATTTTAGGGGAATAAATGGGGTGGATGCTCTTGTGTTTGTGTGGGGAACACAACGCAGTGTGGGAAGTCCAAAGCAGGTTCACCTGGGAGAACGTGGGGAGCTTCACCCAACCCCACTCCACCACATCTGCAGCTGAGGAGACACAGAAATCTGTGCTGCTCCCCATCCCAGGACAGCAACATGCTGCTGTGAGGAACAACACCCTTCCTCTTCCCAAAGGCAGTGACAGGACCTTGAAATGCCCTGACAGACACTTGTGCCCTTCACTCCTTCAGGAGAGCCCTGGAACCACCCACCCACCTAAGGCCTTGCTTGTATGGCTGATGACACGAAGCAGCTCAGGGAGACACTTTGGACTTTGTAGGTTTCCTCCAACTCTCTGCCCCATGTTTCAGGTTCATATGTACAGGGGGCAGCAGCAATTCTCTGCAGCTCCACGGAGACAGGAGGGAAAAGCTGCCTAATGAACAGCCCTGTTTCCAATGTATTCTTGACTGAGATTTCCTCTCCCTGAGCCAGCTGGGAGTCTCCTGTGTTGGGCAGGCTCTTTGCAGTTGCAGCTCATCCGTGGGCAGGTCTGTGGCTGAGCCCCCAGGACCCCTGGGTGACAGCAGGGAGAGCTGCGTGCTGGCATCACAAGTGGGTCTCACGTTTCAAGGCCTGGTAGCAACAAATGTGTCGTCACATTGTTCAGTGATTTAACAGCTCTGAGTGTTTTTGACAAATAGGGGCTTCCTCATTTCAATTAGTGCACTTTTATGCTGATAATGAGTCAGATGCCCACTAGTTTAGGACTTGCATAGCTGAATCAGAGAGATTGGGAAACGTCACAGTCAGAAACTGTCACCCCTGCACCTTTGGGGTACAGATTCCCGCCCCATCCTGAGATGCAAGAACATATTTAACAAAAGAAATATCTGTCATAAAAATATTGCAAAATATTTTGAATTGAGGAGGAGAGAGAGTGTTGTCCCAACTGATTCTTTCCACCATAGCAATCACAAGTAGTACCTGCACGTAGCTCCTTAGCATGGAATTATCACTGGATGATTTAGTGTCCTGCATGAAATAAATACTTCTAACTGGCAATGAAAATGCAGGTTAATTTTCATTGCATCCTGGCACTTATTATCAACATTATTTATTATTGATCAAGTACTGACAAATGCTTTCTATGTTCTACAGCCATAAGGAGATAAAGCCCCTGTCCCATTAAACATACACACAGTGTTTAACTGAAGGCCACTGAGAATCCCACTAAAGTCAATACCCATTTATCTTCTCAGGGGACTTTCCACAGACAGAATAATTTAGACATGTGAAATTCTGTTGAATCCTAGATACAATGTTCTCTGAAGGAGATTGTCCCCAAAACTGTGCTCCATCACAGATTTCTTCCTCTGGGAGGGTATGCTGGGATTTAACACAGAGAGGCAGGGAAAAGCAGGAGATATGTAGCAACATCCATGTTCTGATAAATACTCTGGGAGACAACAGGACCTTGGTATCCAGGCAATCTAAATAACATGTTTTATTGCTACAAAAAGCTCTGGCTGTCCATGCCAAAGAGAGAAATGTGGATAATGTTTCACTAGATTCACTGAAAAGCTTTGACCCATTCCTGTTCCAGAGCACCCACTAACTGATGGGTCCACAGCAGTGTGGGTGAAAGTTTCCTTTTGAGTTTGTTCCAAATAAACATCAGCTAACTAGAAATTTTATTCATAGCCAACACAGATTATTTAATTTCTTTGTAATGCAGAGGTGTTGGTGGTTTAAAAGCTGACTTTCTAGTGAGATTCACAGGGAATGTTCAAATAGGTGATAAAAAATACTGTAAGGTCGAGCTATTGTGGCATCTCAGCATTTGTGAGTCCAATTTTTCTGGAGACTGAAAGTGAACTTTACTTCGCTGAGTATATCACAATACCCAGGAAGATTTTAGTTGGATTTTATTGAAAATTCATGAACCTCTTTGAATTAGCCAACCCATTTCCTACACCACTGCTGCAAAGTCTGGCTGGATCAGCCGAGATTTCAGGGGTGAATTTTACAATTGGGTGCTGCTTCCAGACTCAGAGATCTTCAACACCACTTCAGCTTGCAGGGCTTGCATTTCACTTCTGCAGATGTTTAAAACTGCATGCAGGATCTAAAAAGAAATATTCCATTTATTTATGTGCACCTGCACTTTGACATTTCATGAACTACTGAATTGAATTCAGTGTGGAAGATTTAACATATTTCCACTTTTTTTATAGGATAAATGCTATTTCGTACTTCACCCTGTTTCTTAAGCCCAGACTGGCTTCAGTAATGATGCACATCCATCCAGAGTCTTTCAAATGATGAAATTTAGATACATTTACTTCCCATCCCACTTCTGCCATTTTCTGAGTTGCAGGCCATTGATTAATACAATAAGCCTCATCAACTGCAAATGCAGTACAGCAGTTATTGAGCTAATCTATCTTATTTCTAAGCAGTATTTTATCATGTAATTATTGTAATTACTTTAATAGACAAAAAACTTTAAGTACTGGGAGCTTTCTTCTCCACTCAAGCCAGAAATTAGCAAAAAGAGCTTTTCTCTTGTTTATTTAAGCAGCATCAGAAGTACAGGATTTTCAAAAGAAAAAGAGGATATCACAAGTTTTACAGCTTCTAAACAAGCATTAGCTTTAAAGTGTGGAAGCAGATGACTGAAACGAGGGATAGTCAGAAGAGCAGTTGCTCCATCTAGGATGGAAATCTCATCTACAACTTGTGAGTAGCAAATGTGAGCAGTGAATTTTGCTCTCAACTTCCATGAACAAAATCAGAGGGTGTTTTGTGAGAGTGAGGATGAAATTCAGTTCTATGAAAACTATTACATAATCACAGAATCACAGAATCGTTTAGTTTGGAAAAGAACTTTAGGATCACTGACTTCAACCTTTAACCCAGCAGTGCCAAGCCCACCACTAAACCATGCCCCTCTGTGCCCCGTCTTTGAAATATCTCCTTTGCAAACCATACTTTTATTCTTCAGGACATAGTTTCATTGATTTGATTTTTTAAAAATTCTATATGAAACATTCAGTTTTAATATTCTTCACTTTCTCTTTTCCTTCAGTTTTCTTTTTCTGATATATTTTTCTTCATGCTTGCTTTTTTTCCCATTTTTCACAGAAAAGGAGGCTCAAAATAGGAATAAACAATACATATGGAAAGACTTAATTGACCCAAATATTCACATATAGAAGAAAGAAAATGTAATCAAGCTCAACAGATATTATCAAGAAAAAAATTCATTGTTTCTCTGGGAAGGGATTAAACATTGAATGTAAATAATGTGCACCCTTGGCAAGTGTGTTCATACTTCTGGCCTTACCTCAAACACATCATAAACCAGCACAGCTGTGAAAAGCTCTCTGGGGACATTCAGTTTAATTGCCAAAGCTTTTCTCCTCAATACGAGGTTTGCAAATGCTGCAAAATGTGTGCCTGAAACCCTTCTGTGCAGCATTAATTCCCAGGGCTTGGTGTCACCAGGCAGTGAACAGCCTCTTGGCTGTTTCCAGCTCTGTGCTTCTGGGATCCACAGCAAGGATTTGGGCTCCACTTTCTGGGGGCACTGGGGATGCAGGCAGGTGTGATGTGACAGGGCATTGCCCCTCCACCCTCAGCCCACCTGAGCACACAAATGCTCACCCTTGAGCTTACCCACCAGCCAGGACAGAAGTTTGTCATTGCTAAGGGAAGGTGTCCCTGCCCAGGGCAGGGGGGTTGGAAACAGGAGATTTCTGAGGTCCCTTCCAACCCAAACCATTCCATGATTTTATGATGACGATTCTGTGTTCACTCCCTTCCCTGCAGCTGCTTGGAAAATCTTACATCCCTTCCCAGCAGTTTGATCTTCAGTCAGCTTAATTTCTCTCTTTTTCACTGTTAGATTCTTCCCAGCTCTCTGGGCAAGGGCAGAGAGCAAAGCAAAGGGACCAGACACTACAGGATAAACAGCAGAAATACTCAGCAACTTGCTGCCCTCCCTGACACCTGCTCTCTTGGAGGTGCATTTTATCCTATAAATCACCTCTAAATGGGACAGGCATAGTTGTGCCCACATATTTCTGCCTTTCAATGCCTGCTGCACCTGTAGAAATCGTGCCTTTTATGCCATGGGCTAGTTAGCCCAGCTAGCCAGTGTATCGGGGAGGTCCTGGGTAAGCACACCCCAGGCTCATAAATTAGGTGCCAGCAACTTTGGAAATTGGCCCTTGTCACCTCCAAGCACGTTCCCTTCCACGCCACTGCTGCAGAGCTGTTGTGGGATTCACCGGGGCAAGAAGCATTTCCAGGCACTCTCTGAGGCAGCACAAAAGGCACATTGCTGTACCTTGCACAAAAATAGAACTTTCAGTGTGCAGGAACTTGCTGGGCCAACTTTGTCAGAGGTGGTTTCTTCTCCCTGCACCCTGCTAGACTCTTTCCTTCAGAGCAGAAGATGTGATGTTTCTAGGGAAGTTCCTGCCTCATCATCTCCAGTTCCTTTCAACATTCATTTTAAAATTAATTTCCTCTCTTCTCCTTGCATCTACCTCTTAATTTGGCTCATACACTGTTATGAGTTTTCTGACTGAAATTTATTCACCAGACAATGTCTTTATGACTACTTTGCCTCATTTCATTCTAAAAAATACTTTGCAATCCAGTTTCTCTAGAAGCCTCCTTACAAAATAATTTTTGTTTTATGTTATGGGTGAAATCTGCAAAGCTCTTAGATTGCTGCATGCAGGACATTAATTCCAGCTTGTGAACATGTTTTTTCTGGAATCCTGCAGCTCTATAAGTGGAATTACTTTGATGAGTAAACTGCGAAATCAACACTTGTCTCACTCTCTTTAAAAAATAATTAAATCAACTCTCCTTCACCTGCCACTGAAACAAACAGAAAACGGAAAACAGAAAACAGAAAACAGACAGATCTCTTGTTGTGACTCAACATTTTCAGCAGTTACCAATAGCTGTCATGATTACATTTTTCTCTTCTGCAAATAGCTTTAAATTCACATTTTTTGGCAGAAGGAAGAGAGGTAATATTTCCATTTTCTTCCCACTTTCATGTGTTTCTGAGACTTGAAAAGATTTCAGAAACTGCAGAAATGGATGGATTAGCATTGCCAATGGGACAGAGGTGACAGATAAAGCTGGGTCACTGCCTAGCCCCTGTCTGCACGAATGGAATAGCACTGCTATCTGGTGGCTGCTCCATGACTCATGGAAAATGCCTTGGTTGTCTCAGGCCTCTATTTGGAGGCCAGGTATACATAGCACAGAGGTTTGCCATACAGCTGATCCCAGAAAAAAAGCCAAGGATTAGCCAGGCTGCCAAGCTTACACTCACTTTGACTGACAGGCCAAAAAAAAAAAAAAAAGAAAATAAAAAGGAAAAAATAAAAGCAAAGCACTGTTGAGAGGGGTAAAATGGGAAGAATATATTTGCCAGATTGCTGGGGGACAGGGAAAGGTTTTCAAAAGGTTGTTTCCAACATGACAGCTTCCTGATTGTCATCAGATTTTATTCTGCAAAAAACGAAACAGATAATATCAGCATGTCCCACTTGTAACAATCATGGAATTGAATGCTGTCATGTTGTTGCTCAAAACATGCTTTTGAAAAAAAATGGATGTTTCTCTTGTTAAAAAGAAAAATACTGTTTTAAAGAGCTGACATCTGAACCAAATGTTCCAATTGTGTTGAAATGTTACATTTTGACCCAAGATCAGCGGGGATGTGGAGAGGGTTCCTTTAGTTCTATGATTCTGGTACAGTATTTCCAGTCTTTCCAGTCCTATCTGAGTCTGGTGACAAAATTAGGCTAAAAAAAAAAACTCTTTTCAAGCAGAGCATCAGGATCCCAGCCAGATTTTGTCAAGAAAGTCATTTGGAAGAAAACTGTTCCATTAGATACAATGCAGACAATTGCTGCTGTTTAGATTTGGGATGTACAGAAATGAGCCAGCCATGGGGTCTGGATCTGAGGCACGTCCACGAGTGGGGCTGCTCCCAGCAAAACACCCTGTGGCCATCCAACACCATCCATCCCAGCTGAGGATCTGCAGTTCTGTACTGATGAGCAAAAGATGTGCCACAGAGAGGTCTGGACCCAAGAGCTGGAGTTGCTAATTACAACAGACCCTCACCTCACCTTGAGCTTGACTGCCAGAATAAACACTGGATTGGCCGAGGCGGAATGAAGTGGCAAAAATCCATCCTGCAGAAGTTGTTCAGGGACTTTCAGGCCCATCTAAGGAAGCCTTGCTTTCTCCTTGACAGTTTAAAGACCAGCCGTGAACAACTGCGGCTGTGACTTGCTGCTCTAAATATAGAATAACACAAATTATCACATGCTGACAGGTTTCAGTTCCAGGGATGAGTCTGCCAGCAAGGCCTTGAAAGCATCTCCGCTCGGCCGTCTGCAAGCCCAGCAGATGAGCTCTCTGGGAATAACATGGTCAAACCAGTAGTTTTCTTCTCCCAGCTCATCTCATGCTCTCCCCCATCCCTCTCAAGTTAAACCCAGCCTACATGAGCAGCCTTCTCCTTCTCCTCTCAGTGTAGATGCTTTGTCACTGACATAACTTGATGGGGGAGAATTACAACCCTGGAATTAGGCAGCACCCAGTTTTTCTTATAGCAACAGTAATAAATCTGTGCCTGGCACTTTATCACGAATCTGGCCCTGCAGACCCCCAGCCAATGTTTTTTTCCTACTTCTCACCCAATTAAAGGTGCCAAAGCTTTTCTCCCTCTTAAGTCACACTTCTGACAATTTCACGAAAACAGTATTATGGAGGGAAAGAGTCAGCATCAGACCAGCAAGTTGTGAAATGTAACAATGTTTGGATGTTTGCATTCTGGCGTTTCCTGCAATTAACCTTCTTCATGCAAATTTATTACAGTTTTGTAATAAAAAACCTTGTTGCGAATAAAAAAAGGAAAAAAATCACAGCAAGTGTTAAGAAAAAAGCATTCCGACCACTTCAGTGCTATTTCTTAAAATATTAGTTGTGACATTTGTAATACAATAATTTGTGGGATCTCTTTGTACAAATTTTACCCATTGTCTGGAATATGCACTTTGTACTCAGCAAAGGCAGTATCTGCTCATCACCAAAAAGGACTGTCATTATGATTCAGGAAGGAGTAGGCACATTTAGCCCTCTAAAACAGAAGAATTAATCCTTTTCCCCACTTTTCCTGCAAACCTAGGTCTAACTGAGATTACCCCTGAAGGAGCACTAGCACAAAAGCTGTTGAGAGAAAAACGATGCTCGCCTTTTAATTTCAAAAGGTTTATTAAAACCTCAGTAAAATACAACAGGAGATTGAATAAGGAGAAACAAACAGCGCTGGCAGCAAGGGCTCAGCCACCATGTGCTACAAAATGGATGTTCTACTTTTTAAACCCCCAGCCCCTCCTAAAGTCTTGTCAATCGGCTCCTTCTTCGCTGCTCACTGCTGGAGATCACTTTCTCACACCTTGATTGGAACTCGGGAGTTGCCAAAGGAACAGGCCGACCCTCCCAAATACCCCACCTGCTAGGACTATCCCTGGTAACAATGTATGGGGGAGGGAAACATTCCTATCATCTACAGAACCTCTCTTAACATATTCACCCCTTAATTGTGAGAGCCAACTATCACATTATTTACCTATAACACTGTGAAAAGTGGGGTCTTCATGCTGGAAAACTCACCAAGCAGCAGAGATGAGCAATGAGTTTGTGTTGTCACAGCACTGGGGATGGCACCTGGCTGTGGGACCAGCTGGAATAAAAAAAGCTGAATTGTAGGTGGATGTAGGGGGCAAAAAAAAAAGGTGGTGATGTAAAGAAACTACATCTGCAAAGCAGACTCAGGACTCAGAAGGACTCTGAGCAAACACACAGTGACCAGGAAAAGAGAGCAGGCAAAGGCAGGCAGCGTTTATCCTTCGGGGCGAATTGGTTTGTATTCTTCACATAAAGTTACTAGGAGTGCCTGGAAAATCCTGGGCTGTTTGTTTTATTATCATGTGTCCCTGGAGATGTAACTGCAAACCCCAAGGGAGCAATTCATACCACCAAAGTCTTATCACCTGTCCAGATAATCATGGAAAAGAGAAAGGGCACTTCAGCTTGCCTAGGATACAAATTACACTCCAGAAGTGCTTATCTGTCACCGCTGGTTTTGTGGGGAGCCTGGGGCCATCAGAGCAGAGCAAACTGAATCTCCCTGATCCCTGGGGACCACAGGGTAGTCATGGCAAAGAGCAAGACCTTAAGCCATGGGAGAGCAAGTGGACCACGGGCTTTATTTCTGTGATGGCAAAGGAGCCTCTTCCCAAACGTGTGCGACAGCAGGACACTCCCAAACCTGTCTGAGGTGTAGGATTCATGTCTTTGACTCACCATGGTCTGACCTCTTCCAGTGTGAAATTACTCACCCAGCAAACTCCCAGCCAGCAGCCTCTCCCTCCAAGTCTCCTACACAGAACGTGGCAAGCCCCAGAGGTTTTTTCCTCTCATGGTGTTTCATCTCCTGAGAGAATCAGCATTGCAACAGGGAACGGTTTGCTCCCTTGATCCTCTCCCTGCTGATGCCTCATTCCCTTTATTTCCATGGCTCCATTAATGCCTTGCTTTGAGCACATGAATGCAGGTATTTTGTGAGTCTCCTTCACTCTGGGGACCGGGATAACTTTTTATTCGGGATGGAAAAGGACATAAGCAGAATATTTAACAAAATGACTGTAAGCACCAGTTATATCTGAACAAAGAACTGCAAATGGCCCTGTAATGTACTTTATACCTGCTTCTTCTCCCAGATTGCACTACAGGCTATTTACAATTCACATTCCACATACCCTTGCATCTGAAATGTCTTTCTTTCTCACTTACATGCTGATTAAGTGACAGAGTCTAATCTCAGCACAGCCTTCAAAGCCGCAGCAAACACAAATCTTCCCGGAGATAACTGAAATATCGGATTTATTTATTTCCATTCTTTTGCAACTCAGTATTTGCATATTAGAGGGATTATTGGGAGGAGAAAAGTCACAGATGCAAATCTGACATTCAGATGTCAGCTTGTCCATACATAAGGTCAACTCTGATGAGGACACTTGCTAGTCTCCAATTATAGGTCTCCTAATGCGTAAATAACTCTAATGAATGGCATCTGCCATGGAGCACAACTCATAAAGATGTTAATCAAAGCCAACCCCGCTGAAATTTGCTCCTCTTGCTGTTTCACGGCCTTTTGATTCTCAGGAGATTAAGATGTTGACTTGAAAGTGGTTTGAATCACTCAGCACACATAGCTGGGGTCTGCCCAGCCCTCCTGGATAAAAATGCGTCCCCTGTCACCTTCTCCCTTCCCCAGGCACCCTTCCCAGCCCAGAGCAGAGTGGCCCAATTTTACAAATTAGGGTGACTCCAGCTCAGGTTCCAGCCCAGGCGTAACCACCTGCAATTCAATCCCTGTGGAAAGAAGATCTTGGTCCTTTCCAAAGAGGACGCTGGTCACTGCTGCGGGGACAAGTCCTCTCAGCCCATCCTCAGGAGCTGACAGGGTAGACGAGACTTCAGTTGAGTGCCTTGGAGAGAGGGCTCTGACACAGACATTGCGTGAGCCTGGCAGGAGTGCCAGCTCTTGACCCCTCGCTGTATTTTCTCAGGCAAATAACTCCCTGCAGGGCTGAATGCTTCCGATGGCCCAGCACTTGTAGCCCGAGCTAATTGGTGACTCCTTTTTATCACCTCTCCAGTATCATCTGGATAAAGTGGCTCTATCACTCTACAGCCCCAGAAACGTGAGTAGGGTAACAGGCTAAAGATGAGAACACGGGGCTGGCTGCCAAATGCTTCTGGGGCTTGTTCTTCAGGCATCTTGGTTCCTCACTAATACTTTTATCCTCTCCCCATAAATCTCTGTTTTCAGGTTGGTATTTTTTGCTTTTTTTAGAGCAGTGCCATGGCAGTTCCCACAGTTGGAAGCCCTGGTGCAACCTTCAAACAGAAAGTGAAAGGCTCACAGGACCAGCGAGGTGACAGTGGCACAGGCAGCAGCACACATGGAGCTGCTGAAAACCTGGGTTCTTCACCTGGTTTTGCCTCGGCTTTCAGGGGAACTTAAACAAGCTTTTTACACCTCAGTTTTTCAGGAGCTGCTTGCAGCCATCTTTGTAAAGTACTTGAAAGCTTTGTGGACGGGAAATGCACAGCAGCAAGGACTCACTAAAATCAGGGTGAGATATTTTGTCTTTCTCAGATCAGGGCAATAAAGTACCAATGCAAAGAGAAAGGCAGCAATAGTTAACACTAGGAAAGAATTGACTTCCATCTGGAACAATAACTTCCTTTCGGCTTTTCTCCAGCTCTACCTCAATAATCTCCCTTTTATTACCCTTTATATGAGTTTCAAATTCCCTGGCTGCAGAGGCTGGCAGGGAGGGAGGTGGAGCTGCTCTTCTGAGACAGATCCCTTGGCTTCCTCCAGCCTGGTGGCTGTAAGCTGGAGCTCAGAGCAAAAGCTGTGGTGAGAAACGTGGGCAAAGAGCGAGTCAAAAATGCCCAGAGCTCTCCAACCTCCAGGTCACTCCACGTAGCAGCAACATGCACCCATAAGCCTGGAGTTACCCCAATGCACTTGTTGGGGCCACTCCGGGGTTGAAGAGGGAGATTAGCAAGTGGGAGGGCAAGGGGCTAAGAACAGAGGGCAAGACAAAGGCAGGACCTGCAAATGCTAAGCACTTACAAAGCTTTGTTTATGGGAAGCATGAAAGAAAAAAGCTGTGGATCAAAGTCGGTCTTTGGAGTAGTGGTAAGAGAGCAGCACCGCTGTGAAAGCCGGTGGCTCCCAGCGTTAACAGGAGCTTTTTAGCCTTTTGCCAGCCTTGTCAGTAAGGGGCTTATTTACAGTTTCCAAAGAAGAGAGAGCTGAGAGATGTCTGGGAGTGGTCACGGGAAAGGCAGAAATTTTCTCCCTTTTTAAGAGGCACCAGTGAGCTGTGAACCCTGGAGCATCTGGCATCTTTGCTTCCCTTGTCCTGTGTCACTGTAAGGGCTTCCCTCAGCACTCCAGCAAAGTGATCCCTGGAGCTGTCCCTCCTGCCTGGGGAGCATCTCTCCCTCCATGCAATGAGACACGTTCAGTGTGCAAGTGAAGACAAGACCAAACCTAGATGAAGTCAGTGCACCACCAAACCTTGGATTACTCACAAAATTAGTACAAAAGTCTGGGAATTTGTTTTAAGACCTTTTTTTCTTTTCAAGCTAGCAGATAACCATTCAGGCAGGTCAATGATCTCTGTCTCTAAGACCTTTCTTCATTACTACATTTAATGAAAAAAATTTTAAATCCTCATATCCATCACCTAAAACCAATAAAGAAGAACAGCTCACACTCAGGCAGCAAATTCTGGCTCTGGGAGTTGCCTAAGACCTGAGACTCTCTTGCCTTATACCAGGGATTTTCGTTTTTAACAGGAATTCACCAGCACAAAAGGAATTGCTAACAACTTTCTGATCAAAAAGTTTCTCTTTTGTATTCAATGGAAACGGGGAAAAGCAGTCATACAATATAAAACTTGCTAATATACCATCATCTGCTCATATATTATAAGACTTGCTTATTGCTCTGGTGATTGATATATTTTTAGCATGCAAGAAGCTGAGCATCGTGTGCCTTCCAACTGCTTGAGCACAATTATTGTATTGATTTGATGTGACAGTAGCTCTGTGTTTAAGGTGGTTTATGTTTTTTAATTTGCAATTAAATAAAAGGATGTCTACTCTCCAAGATGGCTGATGGTTGTTTATACCCTGCAGTAGTTGATGAAGCAAACTTTTATTTGCCTTCATAAAACATAGTTGTTCTGTCACTCTGAAGCACATTAGCTAGAGTTCTCAGAGTGGTTTCTTACCTAGCAAAAGATAAAGCTAAACTCCAATCTATTTTAAAGTAGGCAAGGCAACAACATCAATGTTGCAATGGGACTATAATGAAGTAAGTGAGCTGGCAATATTGTACTATTGATAAAAGTAATGGTGATAATATATTTCTATAGCACCTTTCATCTTGAAGTGCTCCGGGTATTCACGTGTTCCTTTGCTCTGCCCCCTCTCTCCCTTCCTTCCTCTTTCACTGTATGTATATAAAAACAGTCATATATACATATATTTTATTTAAGCCCTCCTCTTCTCAGCTTTGCAGAAAGGAGGAATCTTGGCAGCTACTTAAAATCAGGTGCTGCACAAGAGTTTCCGAGCTGTGGATGAGATTGCTCCATCGTCCATGACTAGAAGGGAAGAACCCTGCTGTGGAAGATCCCCAGTGCCTCACCCAGAAGCAGGTTACGCTCCTGCTGCCTGACTGCTTCATAAATCTGAGGTGCTGCACAAAAAATAGGAAGACGACATTTTCTCTCTGTAAATGTGCACTGTAGCTCTGTAGCTTACAGTCAGAGGAGGAGCCATAAATGTGAGCTGGGCACATCTCTGGCTCTGTCTCTTCTCCACAGACCATGTGTGACAATGGCAGAAGATGACTGATCTTCCTCCCACACACACCATAATCTCACCTCAATGTCCCACTCTTAAAGCTGGAAAATTTCTCCACCAGGGCTGCCCAAGAAAGAGAAAAATCTCCGAGTGCTCCCTTGAAAACTTGATGCATTATCTCTTGAAGTTCATAGAAGATTTTCTACCATCTTCAGTAGCTTCGAATTGATCCCAATTCAGTACAGAGGCACTGGATATTTGCCAGCACCACATAGTTCAGCTTGGTGCCTGCCAAGCTAAAGAGTTAAATCAGCTGGGGGGACATTTAAAACCAATGCATGTTTCAAGTATAGATAAGGCCTGGTCTTGCTGACCTCCATCCAGCTGGCCTGTGCCCAGAGCTGAACCCTCCAAGAGATGCGATCGCCATCTCTCCATTACCTTCGTCATTCCCGAGATTCTTCCCCACACGAATGTGGCAGGCAGAAACACAAAACACCAGCAGGGTCAAATGTTTCCAAATGTTGTGTAGCACATCTCTCCAGCCTCGGGTGGGCCTCCAAAAATTCCACAGATTCTGGGCCGTCCATTCATCAACCTCAATTGAGTTCTCGTGCTTGTCGTGCCACATGAAACGTGTTGATTATCATATGATGTACTACAGCACAGATACAGCTGAATTCCTGTGTCACCTTGTGCTCCTTCAGACAAAATAATCTATAAATACCAGGTCCAACCCTGACAATGGATTTGTTTTGACTGCAGCAGTTCCACTTCTGCATGAATATTCCGGCAAGCAATTACAACAGGAATGTAGCAGAGACTAATATTATCAAACACTCCCCTCAAGGAGACTATTAGACGAGTCATCACGTCATCCTTTGCCATAATTCAGTCCAGAGATCTGACATAAGGAGTTGGGTCCATCCAGTGTAGGAACCAGCTTGTGCCATGTGATCTCATCTACCTCAAACATCCAAAGTAATAAGTTATGAAAATCAAGTACACCAAACACTGTTGATGGCCAACATTTTTAAGCAGCTAAAATGTGCATTCCATTGTCTGATCAATTATTAGGGCAGAGAGGACAATTACATCATCTAGCTACCAAATAGGAGAGGCCATTATACCTCAGTTTATCAGCTTTACATAACATGACACAGACTGTCATTTTGGTGCAATGCATTGGTGCACACACCCCAAACAAATTTTAGTAGTAGTTGAAGGCACGTGCAATGTGAGTTTATGACATGCAGATGCATTTCTGGCAAGTTCTGCCATGAGTGAAAGTGAGGTTAACACCAGATTGGCTCCACAAGGGGATGGAGAGGGACAGAAAGGGACATTTACACAACAAGATTAAAGGGGAATTCTGTAATGCATTAGTTATTTTGTGTGTCATTTCTGAACTTGATGCCTAATCCCAAATCTTCTAATTTTGTGGGGAGAAGAGACAGCACATGAAGAATAAATATATAGCACACAACATATAGGTAGTCAGTATTGCAGAGTAAAAGAATTAAAAAACAATTTTTTTTCTACCATATATAAAGCCTTTATTCCAAAATCGCTTTAGCTTGACATATAATAACCTTTTATTTAACTACGGGTGATGCTTCTAAATGACTGATTTTGGAGATATTAATTTTCCAACAATTTCATGTTGCTCACAGTTTAAAACATATTTAAAGAAACACTTTAGGGGTTTGTGTTATTTTAAAAGCATTCTCAAACAACTCAGCTTGTAAAAGTATATAAATTTATTATTTCTTTCTTAACAGAATACAGGTAATCAGAACATTGTAATTTACATCTTTTTCAAACTCCTTGGAGTAAAAAACCTCCATAATTAATGGATGAGTGTAGGAGAACCAGAAGAAATATTTGGAAAAGAAGGAAGCCCCCCTAGAACAGACCCACTGAAACCTGGAGTGTCACACAGACCTCAGACAAGCACAGCTTTGTTCCAGGATTTTTGAACTCATAAAAATAGGAAAGGCTACGTAAAAAGAAGATTTCTTTCATGCTATGCAGGTGTCTGAGAGAGATATATGGTGTTGGGATTAATAATGACACAGCCCTTCTGGTGTGAAAGAGTGACTGAATTGGTCCCAATTCTCTCAGCTCATGAAAATGTTGTGGCAAACCTTGCCATGATAAGGAAAGATTGAATGATGGGGACTTTGTGGTTTAAGGAACTGCAAATTTCCACCTTGCTTACTTAAGTCTGGGCATTTTCCTTCTGTAGAAATGCATGTGGCAGTCTCAGATCATACCTGAAATACAGGTACAAGACCTGGCTCCAAACCTTTCAGCAGACCTCTGGCAAAACAATCCTGGGACTGCTTCCCAAACAGCTGCTGATAGGAACCACGTAAATGTAGTTTCTGAGCACCCTTGTAGGTTAGATATCAGGAAGGAATTCTTCCCTGTGAGGGTGGTGAGGCACTGGCACAGGTTGCCCAGAGAAGCTGTGGGTGCCCCATCCCTGGAAGTGCCCAAGGCCAGGCTTGGATGGGGCTTTGAGCAACCTGGTCTAGTGCAAGGTGTCCCTGCACTAGGAATCACAGAATCAGAGAATGGTTTGGGTTGGAAGGAACCTCAAAGATTATTTACTTCCAATCCCTTGCCATGGGCCAGGACATCTTCAATGAGACCAGATTCCTCAAACCTGGCCTTGAACCACAGCAAGGGGGGTTGGACTAGATGATCTTGAAAGTCCCTTCCAACCCAAATTCTACGATTCTATGTTTATAAACTGCTTTGTGACACAAACCAGATTCAGATGTCCCTTTCTAGGAACAGAGGATTCACAAAGCACATTAAACAACACTGTCTCTCCCCACAGGAGTTTAAGACTACAGCAAGGGCTTATGTAAACACAGCTTTTCACACATCACACCTCCCAAAAGTGCCAACAAGATCCCATCATCCTCCTACTTTTCACACATTACTCAGTTTCAGTGCTGAAAGCAAGGCCCAAGACTTGGAGCCTGCCCAGAACAAAGCCACCCTGATACTGTTATGTTTTGCTGCTCCAAAAAACAAACTTCAACTCAGCACCAGTGCAATGTTGTAATCACACTGTGAGATGCAAGACCACAAACAACAGGCGCAGAAAAAGTCTTTCCAATCCTGCAGAAAAATTTCCAGAACTACAAAGTCGTTCTCATTCCACGCTGAGAAAAACAACAACCCCTTTTGAAGAGAGCTGATGCCACAAGAACCATAATCCATATCTGATTCAGTGACTGGAATCTCAGGGCTTGCCTGTGCTGTGCTCTGCTCCTGAAATGAGAGGCAGCATATCCGTGTCAGTGTGATTCCCAAATTAATGACTGCTTTTTAAAGAGGACTATTCCTGGCCAAGGCAGGCATATGGTGCTGGGAAGGCCAGTGCTGTGCTGGATACATGCACAGGCATATGTGGGTGCTAGGATGCCTCTGCTTCAGGCAGCACGGTGCACTGGCCATGACATATTTCCCACAAACCAGTTTACAATCCAGACCAGAACACAATTCACTGTTTTAAGGAGACTGCAATTCTCTCTCCTGCTTTTTCTCTCTGTCCATCTCAGAGATCTTGGACTCAAAATTGATGCTAACAAAGCAGCTCTGAATGCTACAGTGAATATTCCTGTGAATATTTAAATTTCTTTCCACAGATAACCTATACTGCGAACCTTCCATTTTTATTGTATCTTACAGCACCAAAAGTAGTCATCTAAGGCTGTGCAAGGAGAGAATCTCCATTGCCAGGAGCTGTATGACAAAATAGGTCAGAGAAGCAACTTCCTTCTTGTTCACAGGAAAGCTCATTAATTGCACACAACCCTTCAGGTCATGGGCACGGGCACTGTATTTACTGGAATTATTTCAGGAATTTAGCCCCAGATAGGGACAACTGAGCCCCTCCCAGTCAGTCAGGGATGGCCAGTGAAGCCTTTGGCAGTACCACACGTGGGGACCCTCCTGGGGCTGGTGACCATCCTGTGCCCACCCCCTCAGTGACAGCCTTGAGCTCTGTATTGCCCTCCCTTCACTCAAACCCAGATTTCAGCAGCCAAGAGTCACCTCCCATCTCTCCCTAGGACGGGCATAGGGGTCACCAGAGGTAACCAAATGAATTCTGAGCATGAGTCCAGGGGGCAAGAAGAGCAACAGAGAAATGGGAGATGTTTTCTGGGTGTGCTGTGCACTGAGTACATCTCCAGACACACAGGCCCCGCAGCATGTGGACAGATTGCAGCCAGATTTTTGTGGCAGTTCCTTTGGGAGCAGAAGCTTCTATTTGTGAAGAGATCACAAAGGCTGGGAGTGATTTTAACCTAGAGAGGACACATATAAAAACATGAACCTGCTATCATTGCAGTAACTAGGTGCTTTATCTTTAATTTTAAAGAATTTAAAAGATTGTAAAGTGAGAGCTTGGCAGTTAAGAAAGAAAATTAACTGTGTGGTGAATCCTGACCTAATGCTCCTCTTCTCCCCTCCTCCTAGAGTGATGGAGAATTTTTTGTTAAATTAAAAAGACACATAATTTGGAAGTCACAGGAAGAAAGCTGGTGGGGTTTTTTTTTTAGCACGCTGCAGACACCCTGTGGAATTAGCTATTGCAGCAGGTCAACAAATCAAACAGTTTGTAAGGATTCAAACAGACTCAGTATTATGAAAACAGACAATCACTGTGAGAAGCACAACATCCACCTAAAGGAGACAGGGAGAAAATCAAGCTGCCTTCTTCAGACTCAGCTTGTTGGCCAATCTTACCCACAGAGAAGGCAAAGGAATGGCCACTAATGCAACAGCACAGGAGGAACAGCCTCAGAGAAGGACGAGGCATCCATCACAAAGAGCTGCTAAATCTCACCCACTGCGTCTGTTCTGCTCTCCCTCCTCGGGATGGTGAAATAACTCCCCCCATCAGCTCCTGCTCTCAGCCTCATGGGTTGACAGAGCTCTTTAGGAGAAAGAAATCTCATCTGTGGGAAATATTTTCAGACACAAAAAAGCAAATCAAGTTACATTTGGAAGGACCAAATGAATTGTTTCCACACATCACATAAGGCTGCCTCTACATTAGCATTTTGCTTCAGAACAGGAGTGGGATTTTGAAGTAAATCTCCCAGTCATCAATTTACCATGCATTGGCTCCATTTACGGAGCTGTTTTGATGCCCATGAACTAGATTCCTTCCAAAGAAAATTAAACCAGAAGCTCCAACCAAAATGTGCAGCAAATGTGCTCCAAACCCTGAGGCAGACACAAGACATAATGACCAAGTTGATGTCTGGTCCTCCAGACAGATTTGGATCCCATGTATGATGGAGACATTTGGTCCATGGGACCAGATGAGGTCTAGGCAGAAATAAAACTCCCAGACTTCATGTAGGACAGCAGAAGTGTCCCAGCACGAGCTGCTCCAAACCATTCTTGCTCCTCTATTGCCCTGGTTTGCTTGCTGATCCTGTATAACCTACACATTAGGGGTAAGTCTACACAGCCAGCTTTCCCCATCTAGCCAAAAGAAGAGAAATCCAAGCACACAGAAGAATTTCAGGCATCCCAGGATAAATAATGAAGGCAAATAGGGGCAATTTCTGCCTGGGCAGGAAATGCCAGTCTGTGTCCTTCAAGAAGTGACAGGGTGACAGCACAGGCATTTTCTGCAGGTCAAAGCCATGCCCAGACTCCAGTCCCTTGTGTCCCCTTCTGAAGGAAATCTCACAGAGCTGAGTCATAAACCCCATAAACATGCTACCAGATAGCAAACACATTCATGACAGGCAGCTCCAGATACAAATTTAAAATGCTTTATTTCAGCACTGCATGTAGAACTATGCCAACCCTGAGCTCTCTCTTTGCTTTTTTGAATAGAGAAGCCCAAGTCCAAGCAAAAAATAAATCTACTTATTAACTAAAATATTTCTTATATCAGCTTGGTATATAGGCCTTCATTCTTGCATTCTTTTGGGTGATTTCAAAACTTTAAAGAGAAGACAAATGTTAGAAGTAAAAAGATATTTTTCATTTTTTAAGAAATGAAACAGCCATCTAAATGTTAATCTAACATGTTTTTCTAGACTCAGGTCAAATCCATCATCTTTAATCCTTGGAGATCATCATCCTCTGATTTTTTCCCTCAGCTTCCAAATCTTTTTACTTAATAGAATTTAAACATTCCTTCAAAGTAGTTAAAGAACATTCTCTCCTTTTTTCCCTTCTCTTTTTTTTTTTTCTTCGTTTTCTTTATTTTTTCTTCTTCTATCAGGACTTGCCAGCAAGGAGTACCCCTGTTGCTTCTGCTTTACTTATTTGCTGGAAATAGTGGCAATCTTATAGATGTTTGTAGGCAGAACGGAACTTCAATGGTTTTGATCTGTCAAATCAATTTAAAAGGTGCCAGGTGGTTTGTGGACTTGGTGTGACAATACTTTCTTCAGATACACGGTGGATAAATACTGAAGAAATGGGTATCTCCTGTTTGCTTACCTTTTCCTACCCAATAGTAACAATTCAGAAGTAAGCTGCATTTTGAAAGCAAGCCATATTTTCACCCTGTTCTAGTCAAGGAGAAGATCTGCTGCTATGGCTCCTGCTGTGAGTCCGAGGTCAATCCATGGCCTGTGCAACAAATCCAGAGCAAAATGATGGAGGTGGTTTTCCAGCATCAGAGCTAAATTAAGCACTGCATTCCTTTATCTCCAAAGCTTCAAAGCTGAGCTAGTCCAGTCTAGGTTTGGACCAGAACCCTGGGGAAAGGTTAATTTTCAGAACTCTGAGGTGTTCAGAAGTGAGGTTCCAAACTCTGGCTCTTCTCTAATGAGAAACAGTTTGTTTCTCACTAGAAACATACTTCTTCACACATCAAGGGAATATTGCTCAGCTTGACCCCCCTCCAACTTTATGATTGGAAGGAGTATGATACACAGGAAGCAAAATCTCCAGACTGAAGCACTGCCAGAAAATTCCCCCACTGAGTGTAAAAATGAGAGACAAAATTGGATCTCAACCAATTTAAAGTTTCAGGAAAAGAATAGACTGTGGCCTAGCATATCTGAGCAACATTATCCCACTGATTCACTCTGGCAGCTTGACCAGGCTCTCATTAGTTCCAGCACAGACATATAAAAATCTGAATATTGTCTCCACGGCAAAAAAAGAAGTGAATGGAGGGGAACAACTGTGTTTACAAGAGATACTGACTGGTCTATAAAGTCATCACTGAGTGATGAATGGGTGCCACAACCCTTCCTTACTCCTGAGGTGACCTTTCTTGAGACAGCAGTGATACAATAATGTGGGGGGGGGTGAGATTGCCCCACCCCTGCCCATCCTATGGGCAGTGCAGCTGCTGGCCATGGCTTTCCAATGCTGTCACTCATGCCCTCTTTTCCACTCTGGGTTGGCACCAGTTTCTCTTTCCTTTTGGGATGCTTAAATACTGCCAAACTGGAGTCCTTTAAGCAGTTCCACCCGTGATCAGTGAAAGCAGAGTCCTTTTCTCAGGACTTGCCTGCCTCTCAGTTTCCCTCAGGACTGCAGAATGCCTGGGCATATTGTACACAGCACCCAAGTGCATTTTAAATAGCAATATTTATATTTAAATAGGGTGTGGGTCCCTCCTGCAGAGCTCTGAGCCCCTCTCTGCTTCAGAGGAAGCCTGCTGCACTGTATCGTGCCTGCATTGAGTTGCCACTGTGGTTTTCTCTGAGAGATTAAGCAGAGATTTATTTCTCCACTTCAAGTGGGTTTTTTTTTATGCTGCCACCAAGCTTGGATTTCAAACTTGAGCTTGATTGGGCTTTTGGATTTTCTCCACAGCATGGCCATTGAGCACCTCCCGCGTATTCGGGAGTGACTTTGCTGCACGGGGATATGAAGTGCTTCAATGGTGCATGGTGCTGCCACCCACCCAGCTACCAAGGTCTGGCTCTAAACCACATCACAAAATTCATCCAGCACTGCTCTCCCTGATAGCACAGCTTGCAGGAGCTGGCATCCATCTTTTCAGCTCAGGTTAATCAGCACCAGAAAATGTTGTACCTTAGACAGTATTTATTCATTTGTTACAGGGCTCAAGCAGGGAGCAGCTCAGGCTGTCAGGCTGCCTACCAAGAGTGCCTGCTTTGGACTGGGAGTAAGTAGAAACACAGAGAAAATCAGCCCTTGGTGGATCTCCACCCAAGGAGGAGCTTTGCAACCTTTTCTCCAGAGAAATGAGAAGTGGAAAAGAGAATCCATGGGAAAACTCAGCTGAGAGAGTGATGCAGTAGTGGGAGAAAGGCAGGAGTTTGCATAATGTCCTGGATATCTGGACTGAAACCTGGGTTCTAAAAGCTGATTTTGCCCGATGAGAGAACCACAAGAGGATCAGCTTAGTCTGACTGTCAGTAACAATTTTGGCATGGCAGAACAGGGCTGGTCAAGAGGAGTCTGGGACTGAGGAGTGTCACCAGAGGACACGAGACCCACCAGATGAGGGGACTGAGGTGGCATCAGCCATGATGGGGCTTCAGAGCTCTGGGACATTAGTGCTGTGGGTCAGAGCTGTGTGCTGGGCTGACCCAGGGCTGGCACAGCCTCTGCTTTCCACATCACACTCAGAATCAACAAGTAACTCCCCAGCCCACAACCCGCCCTTTGCAGATAACCTGTACATAACAGCAAAACACACAGGAACTAGCAGCTTACAGGGTTTTTTTCCTAAAAGAAGAATCTAAACAGCCTCTATGGATATTTTGATTATCTCAGGTCTTCCAGAGCTGTGAAGAAATTGAAATTTCCCCTTTAGTGTTTGCCCATTGCCTCTCCAATAGACACAAGCTTCACCAAGCACCCACACTAAATCTGCCAACACTTATTTTCCACCATCTGCATAGTAATTGCACTAGGAGCTGAGTTTAATATCCCTAAATTTCCATTTTGACATGCTGGAGAGCTCCTGGTGTGTACAAGGTGCAAGGGGATATTTAGTCTCAGATTATTGACCTGGAGTGAAGAAATCCAAGTACCAGCTTTCCTCTCCTTTCTTCCCTCACCTCAGTGGCTTCATCAATTAAATGTTCCCTATCTCTTCAGTGGAGACAGCTCTCCTATCACCCTATTCTTATTTGCTTAGAGTCTCCTTCCAGCTGTATCCTACTGAGTTTGTTGCATGATGATCTGTAGTGGTTGTTTTCCCTCTTCCTTCACTTTGCCCAAACTGTGTTTATCTGACATATTCCTGTGGTTTTGGGCAGGCTCTCTGTGATCCCCTAACAAACTACCAGGGAGCAGCTGGTCTGTGAGATAAACTTCTCAGCTGCCACAAAGGAGCCCCAGGCCTCAGTCTGACTATGCCCCCAGGAATCTGAATGAAACTGCAATTTTTGCGGCTCAAACCTATTCTATCTGTACTTAAAAAGTGGACCATTTTCTCAGAGCAACCCTCCTTCTGCTTCCACCCAAAGAAAGCACTCTTGGAGGCTGTGAAATAGGCTGATTTGCCTGTGGAGGTGGGGAGGCCCTGCTGTAGATCACTGACCAGTGAAGACCTTGTTCCTTCATTCCTGTGAGCTGTCCATTAAAAAATGATGCTACCTCGCCTTATGGCACTTAGGACTGAATGTAAAACTCATCTCTTTGACTTTGCACTGCCGAAATACCCTACCAATGCCCACACAGCCCCTCAGGCACACCTCTGCCCCGATGGAGCTCCCTCAGACCTCCCTTTCTGTAACTCCTGATGCCTTAGGATCAGGTGTCTTGATCTCAGGTTTATCCTGCCATCCCTACTCATTCACTCAGAAATTCAAAACCTTCAACAATACAAAAAACACTCCACCCTGGAGTACCCTGAGATAAAATCTTATTGTATGAGATAAAGCGTCCAGGGGCATTGGTAAGGCAGGGAACTGATTCAGCCCCATCACCTCAGTGCAAGTCAGCATTAACAGGGAGTTAACAGGGAGTTAAGGAGATGCTCTGCAGGGCAGGAGTGTCTGAGCCTGCCCTGCACGGCAGGCCAGCGACTGCTGGAGCAACTCTGACATCGTTTTTCCATCCAGCAAACACAAGAGCATAAATTTGCAGGCAGTGATCTGGATGACAGTGAAGCATTGCTGGCTCCTCCACGTCCATACCGTGACTCCTCCAAGGCATCACCTCGCTGAGGGTGGAGCAGTGCTCTGTTCAGTGCTTGTAATCTCATTTTTAGAGTCAGGTGAGGCTGCCTCAACACGAGTGTCTGTGCTATAAAAATACCTGCCTGAATAGGTCCCAGGTAGGGTTTGGCTCTGTTTTACACTGTGGAAAAGCAAGCTGCTGATCAACGTATTCCTCAGCCTTCCCTGGTGCAAATGGTGCAGCTAGCTCAGAGACATCAGAGAAAATTATTCCATAGTGTTGGATCTTCCTGGAAGATTCCTTATTGTTGGAATCCTTCCTAGAGCTGGGCTGCAATGGGGGATCACAGCCCCAGAAGGCTCCAGCCATGTTACATGGGGGAGAAGCTCGGAGCACAAGGATGCTCCACAGCCGAGGTCCTCCAGCACCAGCAGGGGAAGCACAGACCTTTGGTGGGTTTGCTCCGTGTGGCTGTCAGCAGATATCCCTCAGGGAGCCACACGTCAAAAAAAAGCCCTTCCAGGTGAAGTCTACAGGCTCAGTCAGAGAAGAGAAATTCGGCCTTGGACAGGAGAATAGATGGAAAGCTGCTCTGCTCTTCAAGGTTGAGGTCAGCACAAGACTTTTTGAAATGCATCTTTTCTCCTAAAGTGAGAACTTTTTTTCTTTTCTAAGCATAGTGAATTCATCTTTAGTGCAGACAGCAAACCTCGCAGCACTGAGAACAAAGCAGCCTGGACTATGTAGCACAGTTGCTTTTTAGGACTTTTAGTAGCATGCAATGACACAAAAGCATTTAGTTAAAATAAAACAGTATTTAGTGTGAAAATAAGCCATGAAATACACTACTGGGCTTATATTTTGTTTGATTTACTAAATCTATGGGAAAGACAAAAGCTTTGGGGGATTTTCCATTAATACAAAATGTTATTTACTCTTTGTCAAGGGAGAACTCTCACTTAGTGTTTTAAAACACAACATTACCCATAAAAAGCATGAAAACTTCTTAGATTTTCTGAAAGTTTAATAGTTAATGACATGTTATTAAAAATAGCAAGCCTCCCACTTTACAAATTCTGCTGTAACTTTTAATATAAGGATCAGATAAATATAATACCCATAGAAGAAAATTCAGATCTAGTTTGGAGAACCAGTTGCCAAAAGCAATGAGGAGCAGATACCAAAACTGACATGAAACAGAAATTGAAACAGGTTTCTCAAGTGCCTGAGCTGACACAAGCGCATAAGTATAGAAATATGGTGAAAAAAAGAAAAAAAAAAGTGATTTAAAATTATTTTGGTTCCCTTAACATTGAAAATTATCATTGATTTAAGCTACATATTTTTGTCTACCCATCATGTTGTGCAGTGACTATGAATAGTAAATGTGTAGAAATGTAATTTTGGGGTAAGAGGAGACCTTACTAACTTTAAGTTTATCCCACTGAAAATTTATTGCAATTCCCAACCTGCCTAAATCAGAACTAACTTCCCAAGTTCACACAAACCCTGGAATCCACTTTTACGATCCAATCCTCAAAATCCCCCTTTTGCTTTTGCAGTTAATGTAAGATTTTTCAGAGATGTAATGAAAGCACATCCAGAGGAACAGCTGAACATTCAGGCTCTCATCTTCCCTACACTTTTGCACTCTCTATCAAGTTATGCAGGTGCTTGGGTGCACATATAACCCTGTGGCAAAAATAAATGCTGCTCCTGCCTTTACACAAGTTGCAGATGAAGCAGTGCCCCCCATGAACGCCTCTGCTGCTGCTCTAGGAAGACAGAGGAACGGATTATTCAGAGGTTTCCTCTCTTCCTCATCTGTATGCATGTTGCATAATATGTAGTACTTTAACATCAGGACCAAAATTTTTATTATGCAAACTTATTGTGACTATCAAGTCCTCATTGAGCATTAACAAGCTCTGAAAGATACTATTAAATGTGTCACTTTAACTTCAAATTGAAGCCTATGTATTTTTAATTAATAAGTAGAAGTGTGTGAGTGTAGCAGATGCTGCCATTAACCATCTTATCGGGTTAGGGGATGGCAAGAGTTCTTCCCCAGCACTGGCTGGGAGAGCATATGCTCCTTTTATAAGCTTGGAAGCCATTGTACAACCATGTGCATCACAAAACCCAGGCTGCAGCTCCAGAGCAGAGGGCACATGTAATCAGACCTTTTGTTTCATCTCTGTGTCTGATCTCCACCTCCTCACTACCACGATTTTGCCCTTTTTCCTCTCTCGTTCCCATCTGCAGCTGGAATCAAAGGGTGTGTGTAGGAGGGGTGGTGTGGGCAGGATTTCAAGGGGATGGTAAGATGCTTCAGCTGGCTGATACATAGGAACAAATAAGCCACTGGAAGGCTCCCAGAGCCTGCAGGACATGGCCAGAACATGGTCAGGAACTGGGGGAAGAAGCATTCTCCCACTGGTTGTTGCTTTCCACCCTCTGAGCCTGTCCCTCACCAACTACACATGGGAGCAGGCCTGCCTGAGGGAGGTGAAGGACAACACTTACAGGAGGCACAGATTCCGTTTCTAACCTTCACATCCTCTGGAAATACACCTTCCTTCACATGGTTATCTGTTTTAGCTAAAGTTGGCTCTGACACAGATGCTTGTCATCCCTCAATTCTGTAAAAAGGGATGGGATATTCAGGACCCTTCTTCATGGAAATCCTGAATCCCTTAAAACCCTCCTGGCTTTGGTCAAAACTTGCCAGGGGTACGAATGCCTCAGGCACTATACCCAGTGCCTGGACTTCCTCAGCTCTTTAAAGAGCAGGAAGGGGGACTGAAGAGAAGCAAAGTGATGGTTATCTTTAATAGCAAGCTGTTGCTGAAAGGTGGGATAAGCTGATTATAGTGCAGCCTGGGTGTAATTTTAAATAATTGACATGGCATTCAGAACTCATATCAGGATGCTTTTTCACTGTTCACGCATCAAAGGGAATTAAATACATTAAATAAATGTATTGGAGGGGTGAAGTATATCAAGCTGGTAAATGGATACAATCTGATATTATGCAAATTCAGATCAAGTAGCAGGAGATGATTTTGCTTGCATTGCCTCTAGCTAAAATGAACAGTGGAAGGACGTTGTACCTACTCCTTCCTGCCTTTGCTATTGGGCTTTGTTATCTGTATTTCAGAGCCTGCTGCCCTTCACACCTAAACCAGCACCCAAAATAAGGGGGGAATTTGCTCTTTGCTCTGATCCCAGTAACTCTTGCACCTGGTTGTTCAAGGTCAGGTGTGCTCCTTTCAAATAGGTTCCTGGGTGCCATTTGATCTATGTCAGATATAAAACCAAGAAGATCCCGAGATCCTTAACTGAAGACAGGAAGTATCACTGTCTAAACTCCCCTAGATTGCAGACCATTGAATTCAACCCTGGTATTTCTGTTGAGTATAAGAGTTTTTGCCTGGCATAGCTGTCCAGGCATCTGGTCTGGGAACTGAAGAGATTTTAAGGTGAAGAAACAACATATTCCTTGTTAGTGCATTCCAGTGGCTAATTTTCCTCATTACCAAATCATAGGTAGCTAACATTTCTGCCAGCTTTAGTGTGATATTGCCTTTTAACAATTTGTATGAGAGCACTTCATATGCTCTTGTGCTGCTCTGTATTTGTGTGTCTGTGTTGTCTCTTCCCGTTTTTAAAGCTATTTAAGCAAAAAAATCTTAGGTAAGACACTAGTTGAGAGATGAAGCTGTCTCCCTAAGTTTAATGTAGAAAGGGAAATCTAACCCAGAGAGGGACCTCAGAACTTCAATTGTCTTAAATGCCCATTCTGGAAAAGCTAGTAAATTTTAAGGGTATCTCTTCCCTGGCAGGAAGAGCAGGAATTTAAATCAGTCTCTTATGGTCCCCTTGGTTTAAGCATCCGTATCTTGTGGATGTTAGCAAAGCCAAACTGTTCTACTAAATTTTTATAATCTACCAGACCACTCCAACATAGTCATGGTCCATTGCTCTAATCTAACATGTCACCAATTTCACCAGCTGGCAAACCCAGAAACAGTGGTTTTGTCTGCTTTATAGATAACGAGCATCTTAATAGGCAACAATTAAATATTCATTTAGGAACTGATGGAAATCAAGTCACTGGGGATTCTGCCTTCTAAAAAGCTCTATTCCACCAATAATTGCCTCACCCACGTAAAAAGTTTGTGTCTCCAAATTAAGGCTCTAATCCTGGTTGCCTCAACAGCTGGTAGAATTTCTACATCTATATTTCTCTCTCCCTCCCTCCCCATCCCTGTCCAGGGTTACTCACAGTAGGAGATGGAAAGGAGAACACCAGAAGTTCACTCTGTCCAGCCATAAAGCAAAACACTGACTGACAGCCAAAGAGGGGAAGAAAAACACAAATCAATAAAGGACTGAAGCAAGAGGACACTTGTGGGGCATGAGGGGGCATTCTCTTACAATGAATTTCCTTTACTCCAGCTATATCAATAAAATTCCCAATGCACTGTCACTTCATCTCCAGTTCATCAAATTCTTCTCTGATGGGCAGTTAGTTGCAAAGGATCTCTTTCATGGCACGAGGTGGGTGAGAAAGAGATTCTTTGTCTTCAGAAAGAAACCATCTCTGCTTTTGAACTACTTCCTTCAACACTGATAAAAAAGGCCTTTCATGCTCCTGTCAGTGCATCCATTTTAAGCTGGAGTCAGTCAGCTTTTCAAAGTTAGCACCACTTGATCAAAACTGAGTTTGCCTTGGAAACTGCACATTAACTAGAATGTGATGTTCGATTAAGGAACCAGAGGAAAAGTACAATGAGAAAAGTTCTCTGACTTTAAATATCTCCTGTAGGAAGTATTCAGGCACTACCTCATCTTTTCTGCAACTCAAACAGGAGGCAAAGACAACAGAGTGTAGCTCTTATTTAATAACCTGGGAGGGATATGCCAGCTCAGATGCTCCCCTACAAGAAGTCTGACTGATTTTCTGAGTTTTCATGGGAGTATAATTAGTGCTGGAAGCTGCTGGAGGAAACTAAGGATGCAAGAACTCTGCTTATCCTGCACCTCTGTGGTAAAACCACGTTTTCCCCATGGCACTTTTACCTTCCAGCCTGACTAAAGGCATCGTGGCACAAAATACACCAGCTAAAGGACTAAGAAATTATTTTGGCTATTGTATCTGAGCAAGTGTTGGCTTGTCAATTCAGCTTAGTAAGGTAAAGGTGTATGGATGCAAATATGGATGAGCTGGGGAGAAGCAGCCCAACTCATGGAAAACAATAATTTTGGGAGACCAAATTATTTACATATAGATCACCAAACAGTAAATAATTTTTGGATGCTTCCATTTTGGCTATAAGTAGCCTGAATTCTCTGACAACATTTTAAAATAATTCAACCACTGAGACATCTGTAAAGTCACAATTATCATGAGAGAAAAATCAAGTTCATAACATATCCTGCTATTATATTCTGGAACTGATGTCCTGAAACATCTCACCCCATTACACTAAGCAACTAGCAGAAGTTATGCTGGTCTCTATCTCTTCTTCAGAGTATTTTATTGTAGACACTGAAAAAATACTAGGGATAGAATAGAGACTCTGACTGGCAGTAACACAAGTGACTGCAATCCTGTGTTGCAGTATCAAATTATAAGTATAATAGCATGGGTATTTCAACTCATAAATCAATTTCTTGATAATCCTCCAGAGAATCTGTAGCAAAATTAAATCCCATAAGTTCTCTTAGAGGGGTTGGTAATACTGCTGCTGCAGGAGTTCATGTGTTTCAGACCTTAGTGACTCTTTTTAGCCCTGCTGCCCGTTATGTGCTTCTTAAGACAAATATTCCACAGAAGGAGCTAAGCCAATTTCCTGTACTTTAGAGGCAATTTACTAAACCTTTCTTTAAGAACGGTTAGAGCATATTTTTAGTGATAAGGAAATCTCTTCAGTGCCCAAGCTATAATTTTATTGAATATTCCACTGTAGGTTATACACATTTACGAGAATGAAAATAATCATGTAATTAAGCTTGCCACCTAAATTATCATGTGTTTTTCTTATTTATGTGGCCAATTCCTCCAGTGGAAAGTGATTCTAAAATCACAGTCTACAGAGAAATGCTGAAATCACAATTTCTGCACTACTAGAGCTAAAATGCTCTATCTCAGAAATGCTTAATGTTCTTCAAACCAAGCAGGGGTTTCCAAAGGAGTGAGGAGCATTGCAGCTTAAGGTAACTGCAGTGGTTCAGGGCACCCTGGCCAGGAGGGGCCAGTCTGACAGCTGGAATGAGCAGAGATACCTACTTCAGTTCCCTTTATTTGGGAGAACTGTCCTAGAAGCTAAAATATGCACAGTGAGAAGGGGAGAGAAATCCCCTTCTCCACAGAGAGGCCCTGGTGTCATCTCTGTTTCAGGGAAAAACGCAGATATTAGGGATATGTCTGAGCTGTAAACGTGAGGTGGCTCCCCAGGAGACTCCCTATGGCAAACTGGTACTGCTTTTCCATCCTCCTGGCTCCTTTTGGGTGCCACAGTGTAAGGAGGTGTTAAAGCTGTGACAAGAGTGACAAGGGAGGGCTCTGGAGATGGTGGAGGGTCTGGAGGGGAAAAAGGAGAGGAGAGGAGAGGAGAGGAGAGGAGAGTAGAGGAGAGGAGAGGANGGAGAGGAGAGGAGAGGAGAGGAGAGGAGAGGAGAGGAGAGCTCCCCGCGGGCTGCAGCTTCCTCGGGAGGGGCAGCTCGGATCGCTGCTCGGTGTGACCAGCGACAGGACCCGAGGGAACGCTGGAGCTGGGTCGGGGGAGACTTTGGATGGATATTGGGAAAAGGTTCTTCACCCGGAGGGTGGTGAGCACTGAACAGGCTCACCCGGGCAGTGATCACAGCACCGCGCCTGACAGAGCTCAAGATGTATTTGTACAACGCTCTCGGGCATATGGTGGGATTTGGGGGTGCTCCTGTGCAGGGCTGGACTCCATGATCCTGGGTGTCCCTCCGAGCCGAGGGCATGCTGTGATTCTGTCTCCGCGGCTCCGATGCTCCGGGAGCGGAGCTGTGTGCCCGGGAGCCGAGCCCTGCCCGGACACAGGGATGCGCTGGCGGCGAGTGCCATCTTGTGGGGACTGAGCCATGAGCGGGGACACGGACAGCCCGAGGCAGCCACGGGGCCCGCGGGATGCTGCGAGCGCCAGGAACGCCGCTGCCCTCCAGCGCCGACCGCCCAGCTCCCCATCCTCAGAGGCGGAGCCGCGTGTCTTTCCCCCACTGGGGCAGCTATCCAGAGCGCAGGGATTCAAACACAAGTACCAGCCCACTCGGAGTTCAGGCAGGTGAAGGTGGTGTGTGTCTCCTAGATAAAGGCACCTCATCTCCCAAGAAATGTGGGCACATGGCATCAGCTGTTCCTTGGAGTACAGCCTGTATCAAGGTCTTGTGCCAGCACGTTTCAAGACAGTCCTTAATCTGGAGTGTAAAATCTCCATCCTGCAAAAACAAAAAAAAAACAAAAAAAAAACCAAAAAAAATAAAAAATAAAAAAAAAAAGAGCATTCATATTTTAGATTTACACACAGTTAGAGAAGTAAATTCTAAATCTTTGCATGACTGGGGCCAAGGAAGACCAACCTGCTATTATTTTTCTTTTCTACTGGCTGTCACACTTCAGTGGCTTCAGCAAGTCAAGGTGAGAGAAATCATTTAGTGGCACATTTCAAGTACATTTTGCTCATTTTTGCTCCTAGCTGCAATTGTCTGTGCTCTCTGGTTTGCAAAACTCTCCATGCACAGTGCCCAAGGAATTCTTAGAGCAATTTCCTCATGTAAGACAGGGCAACGTGAATAAACAGAGCTGAGTAAATCACAGCACAGAAAAGTTAAGTGACATTCCAAAAATTATGAAATGAGTCACTGGAACAGCTGACAAAAAGCAGGTCACTGTCACAATCATGCAATGCGTCTTCCCTCCATAACATCTCAAACAAATTCTGCCATCACAGATACCAGAGAAACCTCATGGATGTAAACGGGGACAGAATTTGGCCAGCTCACACTCTATAGCATTTGTAGATCTCATTTCATAGACTATTTAGCTGCAATTATCCTTCAGTGCCGAGCCAAATGCATATCTGATAAAAGCCACTCTGGGTAACATCCATAAACATGACAGAAAGGGACCAACTTTAACATCTTTTTAATAGATGCAGGTCATCTTCCAGCAACATTCATACCAGGGTACCAGCTCCAGAGTCCTGTTCTTTCTTTCAGGCTCTTCCCCACTTTGGTTTCAATAAGCTGAGGTACTCTTCCCTTTGCAGAAGTTTTTTCAAGCCCTCAAGAGCTCAGTAAACCACATGTCTGCTGTGGCTCTCCTGCTGTAACCCACCTCCCCAGTAAACATCCACTCTAACTCCTTCACCTCCCAGCAGCTCCTCAGCCTTCAGCTCCTCTCTTACTGTCATTCTTGGCCAGCTTGAGCTGCTTAGTCAGCTGCTTCAGCCCAGTTAGAAATAAAAGCATTGGTCTGGCTTCTGGTAAGGCTACATTTGGCCTTGTATCCCTTAGCCAGTCACATTTAGAGCCCTCCTACTTCCCACATGGTTCTGGGGAAATCCTGACCCTGCCGTTAGCCTAAACCTCCAAGGAGGTGGGTTTCATCCCTGTTCTAAGGGTTTTGATGTGATTTGCCAGCACTGGGGGGTCCATTTTCCTGGCTAGACCCGTCAATCTCATCACTACCTACTTTGAGTACTACCCAAGAGCATGAGGACACAATGGAGACAGCTTGCGAGCCTGCTCCATTTTTAATTGAAACCATTTTAATTCCTCCTTCCTCTCATCCTTTTGGAAGGCATTGGTCCCACGCCACTGCTGCTTTAGAGTGTTTGTGGTTTCCTCTGAAAGGCTGTTGTGCTGAACAAGCCCACTATGTTCTTTCTAGAGGTGCTCTGCTGCTTTCCCAGCAGACAGACATTCACTGGAGCAATTCTTCCATACACACCAGCTATGAGCCAGTTTGCCTTTCTCTATGGGGAAAATAAGACATTGCAAAATCAGGACAGCATGTGAGAAAGGAGTCTAAGAACCCCATCCTCCCTGCAGCTTCTTCCCAATAGGGAAAGTTATCCTGGGAACACGCCAAACGTAATGGAGAAATAAAATGCTTTCTAATGCATGACTGGAATAAAGCAGCATGACACGGTTAGCTGGGTGTTGCATCCTGATCAGTCAGACAGCAAAGACATCATGCTTCACTTAGCCCCAAAGCACCCACTGTGTGACAAGTATGAAAAGATATGTCGGAGGGAGAGGAAGAGAAGGCTGCTTTGGGTCCAAAAGACCCTTTTGCCCCCGCTGCACTCACAAAAGGGGTCCTGAATAGGAACCCAAATGAGCCCGGGGAATATTCATACGATCTTAATTTACCATGGCTGCTGCCTACCAGCTCCAGATAAGGTGGATTAATAAACTGCCTTTCACTTGTGACACCTCGGCATGAATTTTGCATTAGACTCAATTCAGTAAAGTTCACAACTGACATGCTTGCTTTTATGACAATCCTTTTCAATTGTTTTTTGCACTAGGATGTCATAAAGATGTTTGAGCTCTTTTTTTTTTCTTCTGGTGAGGAACTGTCTTTTATCCTGAAAAAGAGCTTTTATAACCCACTCATGCCGATAGCACTCTTGAATTAAGCTGGAAGGCAAAGCCCCTAGTCCATTTATACTATTAACAAGACAGGATTTTTCAGTGTCAATGAAAGCAGTGACGTGCTTGCTTCAGAGCTGGGCTTGTCACAGCAAAAAATTTCAATGCAATGGGGGTGGGGATGATTAAAACACAAAGAGGACACAGTGTGTGATAAGATCAGCAGAACCTTTTGGAATTAATGTGGTGGATCATGCCCACCAATTAGAGCTTACATGCTACTTGCTAAATTTATCAGAGCATGAATCTGTTCTTCCTTAATTGATAAGCAGGTGGCATGGCTGATCTGCATCCAGATTCGAGGAGGAGGGATAAAAGTGTGGATGGATGGATGGATGGATGGATGGATGGATGGATGGATGGATGGATGGATGGATGGATGGATTAATGGATGATAGGTTTAGGAGATGTTTTTATCTCTTAAAACACCCTAGTTTGATATTGCCTTTCTCAGCAGCAGCTAGTCAGGTCAGGGATCCTTTCAAAAGATGGATCTCTATTGGAGCTAGATGAAAATGAGGGGTATAGGTTTAGGGAACTATTTGGGACAGAATTTGATTGCAGTCTGACAAAATAACAGAAATTAAAGTTGGCTGGAAGATTTCATTCCTGACCTGAGATGTTGGCTCAGACCCATTATACAGAACTCAGCCCTGCAAAACCTTACAGAACCCAGCTAAAGTCAGGTCCTGAACAGTTTCATCTGTGAAACAGGGAAAATATTACTTTTTTCTCTTACCCTTTGTCTTTTGGGCCCCTTCATGTAACATATCTTTCAGAGAAGGAAATGTTCCTTACTATGCACAGACTTCTGATCTCACTTGGGGTATCACACATACTCAAAAACATCTGGATGGATTGCAAAGTCAGAGCAGGCTTACATGCACAAAGACCAATTATCCACCTGCTCTCTGTAGAGAGATCTCCCATTTACTCCTGGGCTGCATGAAAGGGAACTTGGTGCTGTGCCTCAATACCAAATGCACTCTGGTTCATTGTTTTTTTTTGTTTTTTTCTTTTTTTTACTCTGAGCACAAGTGGAGGCAGAGTTAAGGCTTGCTGTGTGGAAGGGAAATACTTTTCTAGACAGCAGGTTCAAAGTGGCTATGGAGATATTTCCCTTCCTCCATGAAATTCTCTAAGATAGGAATCTTAATCTTGAAATTATTGAAATACCTGATGACCCTGAAACATCTTAAATATAAGGAAGGCAACCCAGAAAGAGTAGTCTGGTTTCATCCGTGTGTACTTTGGATGACTGCTCCTCTGTGCTTCATAGCTCCAGTTTGATAAACCACAGATTGGTTCAGGGGCTTATACCAAATAAGCCATCAAGACCTATATATTTCCTCAAAATTGGCCTGTAAAAGTGATTCTTCAGTTACATAAAATGTTTTGCAATTACTTTTATTGCTGTGCTGACAAAGCCAGGTGTCTTAGCTGTTGCTGCGCTCAGAGAAGGAGGAAAAGCAACACATATAAAAATGGCTTAAACCAGCTCTTTGCATAACCAAGGCAGGACTTCAGGGATATCTACACAGATTAGTCTGACTGTGCTCCCTTGCAAAGGGTCAAGCCTCCCATTTTTCACCAGGGACAGAGCTCTAGTTTCTGACTTCTCAGTGTTTAACTGTAATACCATGATTTCACTTGTTCAGAGCTGATTCTCTGCTGTTTGGGCTGTGAATTAGGGAACATTTCAAGGGAAGACAAGATTATTTGATCTACTAAAGAACTGGGGTTTCTCACAGGGCTCAGAGAAGAGGATCGATGCAGTCAGGAATTACCAGCCATAGGAAGGGAAAGGACACAGGAACACAGGAGACTTTCCAGGGCTCTGGTAACTTTACAAAAACACAATTCTGCAAACCCTTGTCCCTTCAAATCAGCCACAGACCTTTCTGCTACAAGCAGCTCCTTCCCTCCCTCCCCTAGAAACACAAACCTCTGCTTGATGTGCTGTTTCCATAGCAACATTTAATTAATATAAACCCCCTGGCCACTGCACAGCACAGGTAGTATCTGTAAGCAGCATTAAACATGAAATCAACGCAGGGAGTTCAGCCAGCAAAAGGCCCGGCTCCCATCTCAAGTGTGTTTACAACAGTGGAGTGGAGCCTGTGCACTGAGGAGGGGCAGAGTTACTCTGGCTTTTAATTCCATGAGATGTACAGAGCAGTTAACTAATATGGAGCAAAATCTGGTGATGCCTGAGCTTCCAGCCCTCGGATCAGCACCTCGGATCACATGTGTGGGATGCAGCAGCTCCATACTCGATGCAGCGTCCTCTGACCACCTCCACAGCTCCCTGGGTACCCCCAGTGCACAGGGATCTGGGGACAAGGACCAGGGCTTTCTCTCCACCTGCCACCAGAGCTGTCCCCCCCATCCCCCTTTCCCCAGTGTCTGGGAGGTCAGGGCCTGGGTATTTCTGATTAACACCCCACACACCCTCTCTCCCCTCCTCAAGGAGCCACTTTAGCATCTCCTGATGGAAAGCAGGGGGGTTGCAACTACAATGAGGCATCAGAAACAAACTGGTTTTACGCTTTATAGGAACTGCAGATGTGTGGACATGTTTCCACCAATAAATCCTGGGCTGTAAATTGATCAGGTGTGTGATGCTGTGGTTTCTAAAGATAACAAAACTTCCGTTTTTGCTTCTTCTGGCAAAGCACCTCCACACCACAGTGCCTTCAGGGAATTAAGAACAGGTGAGGAGATCTGTAGATGTAGAGGGGAAGGCACAATGCTCCCTCTGAGCCACCAAACCCCTCTTCTGGTTGCTTGGTTTCATTGCTTGTCCAATTTAATATGAAAGCATTTAATAAGACACCTGGAATAAGGGCCCCCTGAGCAAGGCCTGCTATATAACCTTGTATAATCCCTGGGATCACAGAGATTTTGGGAGCAAATCACCCTAATTTAAAGACACCATCCAGGTAGACACCACATAATAAGGCCTCCTCTCTGCTTCCATTTTAATGATCTAATCCTTGGTTTTTGCTCATGTAAAACTTCCGTGGGTAGCAGTGGGATTCCTTGCATTTGGAAAAGTCCTTAATTTGGTGGTCTGAACAAGACATAGAGAGTCAAAATTAAACAGGCAGCAAGGACCAGTGTTAAGATACCCCTGGAGGAAGGTGCTTGGACCCTGCTCTAAAAGTCAGGCATTTTCCAGCTGCCTCTAAAAACTCATTATAAAAGATACAGAACATTGGTCTCCCTTTTGTGTGAAATGGGTTTTAATTCACATCCCTCGGGTTTTCTGGTCTCTTGTGGGAAAAGCAGGGAAGCCTGAAGCTTGAGGAAATAACCAATACTGTTCACCTTATATCCAGCACCCAGAGAAGCAGATTTCAGTCTCTCTGTCCCTGGGGTGTGGAAGGGATTTGCTCTGGGTGTCAGTACTTAGATTTCATCCTCAAATTCAGAATTACCACCTCATATTTCTAAAAAATTTTGTTATCCCAGAGCTTCTCATCAAGTCTAATTGTTCTGGCATGTCATTTACTTGGTATCTGAGTCAGTTTCTTTCCTGAAACTTAATCTTTATAAGCATAAAGAAATAGAAATTATTCCAGTTAGAATTTTACAATGAACAATTTTTGGATGGAAAAGGGTTTTACAATGAAAAAAACCACATGCAACAGTTTTTGTTTATCTCCTATTTTAAAAGATTGAAACATTAACTACAGAAAAAATAAATAATGGAATTTGGAGTCAGTAGCTGAAAATTCAGTTGTCACTGAAATTCAGCAGAAGGTAAAGATTTGCATGAATATGGTACTTTATTTCCTCAATTTTCATTGGCATGGAGAAAATGAGGAGGAGAACAAAAGGAAACTTTCCCACTTGGGTGCAACAATATCTGCTCTCCCAGGGCCTTGGCAATGGTCTGTTTGCTAATCCCCTTGTGAAAAGCACCTCGAAAGTGCTTTGAAACTCTCCTTTGGGACACGGAAAAATCAACAGCTAAACAACAGACCCCAGGGGCTCATTTCTGTAGCTGAAACAACACTCTAAATCTCTGTTACTTCAGACTTATGAAACCCTTGTTATTTACTAGTACATAATATTATTGATTTGGACATGAGGGGGTAGAAGGACTAATGCAGGCAGGCAGGATGGATACGGGGCTGGCAGCTCAGTTTAAGTTTACAGGGAGCACTTCTGAAATCATTCTAATTAACAGTGACACCTGCAAGCATCTGGGCCCTGCTGAGGGTTTGGCAGAGATAAGCTTAAAGCTTTACTTCTCAGCAGAAGTGTTCAAGGAGGTGTCTGAGCTTACTGGGGGGATGTCAGGCCTGAAGAAAAATAATTAAAGTCAATCAGTGGGAACGGACCAGTAAATTCAAACACATACCAAGTACTGCAGCTTTCAGCTAGAAAAGCTTCACAACTACAGCACAGAGTCTGGCTGCACAGAAAGATGAAACAGTACATGAATTATTTGAATATGTATCACATACAAGGGCCAGAAAGGTGGAGGAATCTCCAGCCTGAGAGACATTCAAAGCTCAGCTCCACAAGCCCCTGAGCAAGCTGGTCTAGCTGGGTTTGTGCTGAGTGTTGGGCCAGATGAGTGCCTGTGGTCTGCTCCAGCCCAAATTATTATGTGACTTTAGGACCACATTATTTCTATGTGCAGGTTCAAATACAGGGAAATTTTTTTTTTAATTATTTTTAAAAATTCGTAAAGCTTTTGTCCTCTGAATGGCATGTTAACATGGGTGAAGCAGCATTTTAAGTGACAGCATCCTCCAGTCTGCTTATAATTTTATGATCCTGTTTTTCTTGGTATTTTTGATGCTTCTTAAATTACACAGCCTGTCAATGACTAGCAGGTTGTCTTCAGCAGGTGTTAATACAGCTATTCCAATGCAGAAGCTGGAGCTCAAAGGGCAGTATTGGCAGGTGATTATTCACAGGGAGAAGAAAAAAGACTCTTTGGAAAGAAACAGTGTCCAATTACTTGGTTGCAGCATGTGAGACTATATTTTATAATGAAGTCTTAAATCTTTGTAAGTTTCTTCCTTGGTTATGAAGCAGAAATTGGAACACATTTGAGAAGACCCAGGCCTGAAGAAGAGAGCAGAGAATGGACATAGTCATGAGGAAGGGGAATTCCTGCCAAGGGTCGTGCTCACAGCAGACAATGGCTTTTTTCTCCCCTATCACATATTCAAATTGCTGCAAACACCATTTGACTCAGGATTTTGCATAAGGCCATGTCCTTTGACTGAGAGAGCCCAGGAAGAGAAATAAAGCAGGCTTGGGACAACGTGGGAGGAAGGGGGCAGAAAAGGGTGATATGAAGGATACTTTAAATTACTTGGGTTTGAAATTTCAACTCAACTCAGCTTCCCACCTCAACCCACTGCTGTGGCTGCTGGAGATGGAGCTGGCCTGTGCTATTCAGCACAATAATCCTGCACCACCATCCAGTTTTTACCTGGATTTTAAAATGGCTAGGGTTTTGGTATGCATGTGGCAACAATTCAGTTCTGCAGGCTCTCTCTATTCAGTCATTTCTCGCAGCAGCAGCAAAAACAGAAGCAGGTTAGGAAAAAAAAAAAAACCTGAGCCGGCAAGATCTGGAATTTTTTTAAGCCTATAGTGTTTCAAACCACCCATCTGGAGTAATATCCAGCCTTGGATGGGAGATGCTACTAGGAAGGGAGATTTTTTTGTTTAATTTTGGATCATTGCCTTTGACACTGTTCATAAATGGTTAAAATAGTTCAGAATTTGGCCACTGACATTTTTTTGTATGCATAGTTTTGTGTAAATAGAAAATAAACAGAAATGGGAGGTTCAGTTCATTTGGGTGCATACTTGGGCCGTTTGTGAAATGAATGTTCACCACTAGAGGACTCTACAGCAATAGCTAATTGTCTTTTTTTTTCCCTTCTTTCCCCCACCCCCACCTTTTTTTTTCTTTTCACTTCATGCTCCCTCTGGTAATCCTGTCTCTGAGGACAAGAAATCCCGCTCCAGAAGCCCCAGGCGCCCCAGATTTTGAAACAAGTTCTCTGACAAGGCCAGTTTGAAGTCACTCAGCTTGCCCTGTTTAACATGTTTAATATTTTCAAGAAAACAATTCACATGCTATCCTGCAGGGGTGTGCTAGGGGCCTCCTGGGATCACCTTTTCATTTCCTGCACTTGCCCCTGCCAAAACAAAGGAGTTTGGGCTCATGGAGGTGGACAGCCCAGGGACACACTTCAAATCCTAGGGATGAGTAGGAGGCAGTGACACAGTGCTGGAGCTGAGACACAGCAAGGCTGTCTGTCCTCTCTCCTCCTAACATGATGCTGTCAGGACTCCTTCCCAGCTGGAGCTGCTTGCTGCTTCCTCTGGAGTCCCTTGGCTCCCCTCAATACCCCAAGCCAAAGAGGGCAGCCAAAAGGCTCCTTGTGCTCCCCGGTCACATTTCCTCTCTGCCTTTCTCAGATTCAAGGCATTGCAGAAAACTGGCCACTGATGGATAAATTAGAGTTTTAGAAGCACTTCTGGGCTTTTTCTTTTCCCTCTGAAACCTCTCAGAAGGAAGTCTGGGTCTAAAACACAGACATTTAAACTCCAGGCAGCTGGCCAAAATCTGTGTCTTCTCTCGGACCATGAACACTGGGTCAGCAGCAGGCCTGCTTGGAGCCCCATGTGCTGATACATGAGGATGAGCTGGGACCAGCTCTCCAGCTGTCCTTAGAAAGCTGAGCCCTTGTGACATTTGCCATTTGTCATGTCCTTGAGATTCAACACTCTGGAGTCAGCTGAGTCCAAGGCTTGTGCTGGCAGGATGGCCCTATTTATCTCAATCTCATGGTGTGAGGATCTCTCCTTCAACCAGGCTGCTGGGTCTCCCAGTCCTACCAGTCCACAGGGCAAAGAACAGCAGGAAGAGGGCAGCTCTGGCACCTTAGACATTTCATCCTTCACCACAGGAAGGTAATGCTGGAGAATGGTTCCTTGGACCACCTCTAAGGAAAATGGGGACACCCAACCATCCACCTGCATTGCACAGGAACACCTGACTCCTGCAGCTCACTGCTAAGACTTGGTTTGTGCCACCTCCAGAAGAGAGATGCACTCTGCACTTGGCCTACCCTGAATTCTGTGACTGTGGACAGCTGCAATGGGTGCCCTTCTCCAAAACCTGCTCCCAGTGCCTTCCCCACCACACACCATGGAGATGCAGTGCTTGGGAGCAGGCCAGCTGCAGGTCAGCATGTACAAGGGCACAGCCACCACTTGCACCACTGGAGAAGAGGAAATAAATCTGCTGTCAGTGAGCTACAGACAGTCAGCAAATCTCCAAGGTTTCTCTCAAAGAGACATGATGGGGGTCATGATGTTTAATGGGATACAGAGCACACTCACAGCAAATGGGAAGTTATTCAGAGCCAGGCAGCCAAGCCTGGGGATCAAAACTCTGGTGGGGGTGGGTGGGGCACAGCAATCCCTGGAATAAGTGATGGGCCTACAGTTCCATCATCTGCAGCTACATCCTTTGTCAGGAGAACCATTTTTACTTCTAGTTGCCCAAAACTTTGTGCCAAATCAGGACTGACATCCCTCTGAAGCAGAATGGTGCTGAAGGCAGAAGAGGTTTAGGATACTTCTATGTTTCTCTTCACCACTCTGGAGTTGCTGAAAGTTGCCTCAGTGCCAAGAAAACTCTTCCCTTTACTGCAGCTCTAAGTCACTTGTTCCAAAATTCCTTTAATCTCCAGTGATTTTTTGGCAATGTTTGGAGAGCATTGTTTGGAATCTGCAATGATCCCCGTTAATTAACATTTTTTAGGTGTAAGGGATGTGAGTGTTGTTTAACCCATGTGGAATGTTTCCAGAGCTATTGGAAGTAGGGTGTGCAACCAGCAAAAGGGGGTCCCTGTTGGCACTGGCCATGAGGTGCACATTGTCCCAGGGGGGTATGGAGTGCCCAGGTGCACAGAGCAGCCCCAGGCCCTAAGCTAGGACAAAGAATCAGGGAATAGCTTGGGTTGGAAGAAACTTTTAAAGATCACCCAGTCCAGCACACCCTGCCATGAGCAGGGACATCTTCCACTAGACCAGGCTGGTCAGATGAGCTGCTTTGAAGCAGGCAGAGGAGAAAGAGGACATTAAAACAAGATGGGGGCTTGAAAGCAAAGCCTCAGCACAATGAGGATCTCTGCAGCGCTGGCACAATTGGCAGCTGGGGCCAGTCTCTTGGTGAAATGCTTGGCAATGTCATTTCACAAACAGCTCTGTTGGCTCCAGATGTAGGGGGTGCTTTGATGCTCCAGAGAGAAGATGCTGAAACAAGGACACAGAGCTCTGCCTGGCTGCCTGCACCTCTGGAGGAAGCTGGCAGGGCTGAGGGAGGGAAGGAGGGACAATGTCCTTACATGCACAGGCACTGCACATCGTGGCACTCCTTTTGTGCTTGAACACCCAGTTGGAATGAACTTGGGACATTTTCTGCCATCCCCCTCTTTACTTCGTGTTTCTGTAGAGGGATCAGTTATCCCGGGCAAGGTGTGTGTTTTTGATCTTTCTAACTCTTCTATCCCCATTTGCAGTACTTGCTATAAGATCTCAGCTACCCTTTAATCTTGCCACACCTCAGCGAGTCAGAGAGCTGCCAGGGTAGGATCTGATTCCAGAGTTAGGCTGGAATGATTTGCTTTGAAACTGAAAACAAAATCGCCGACCACTTGCAAACAAAATAAAACAGGTCTTTGACAACTACATTTTTATTTTGAGTGGCTTGGATGGATTTCAGCCCAGGGAAAGTCTCTGGGATACCCTATTACATTATGTCCCAAATTTGGACTTGGTCCAGTGAGGATTTTTGATGATTTTGTAACTTCTTCCCTGTATTTTTCAGGATCATGCACACATGCCCATTGTCCTGGGGATGGGACATGGTTCCCTCTGAATGCCTAATTAAGCCCCAATTAGCATTTCTTCTAGGAGCAGATGCAGCTTTTCCAGCCCAGCAAACAATGCCATCTGTTGTTCCCTGGCTGGAAGTTCTATCCCAAAGTGTGCTCTGCTTCTATATTTAATTGTGAAGTTTCCTGCTGCCAAAAAAGTGAGGTTGTTTAAATTTGGCATCAGGAGGGAAAGGCGGAGAGGGAGGGAGATTGGATTTATATTGTTACTGCAGGGAATGCTAAATTGGTTTAGTCTGACTAGCAGCTCTGCAGCTTGCCCTCCTGGGCAGGACAAGCCAAAGGGTGAAACCTGTCTTCGGGCCACTTTGCACCCTCTCCTTGATGTCAGGGCTGCCTCTGCAGGGAGTCTTCAGCAGCTTTTCCTGCCTTTGCTACTGCCAGTTCCCTGGAGAGCTGAATTCGGGGTGACAGCAAGGTCCTCAGGCACTGGCACTCAGCACTGTGCTGTGACCTTCTCTAGAGACTTTTGGCACTCACAAGAGAGGAAAGTGTTTGCAACCAACCTTGTTTCTGTTCCTGGCCCCGGGAAAATGCTGAATTTGCATGGCCTTGACCAGCCTGCCATGACTGCTGAGGAAGCCAATTGGAGAACTGATTTTTGGGCATCTGTCAACTGGCTTGCAGCTGGAAACCCACTAAACTAATTTCACACAGACCACTTAGCAGCCATTAGCTGGTTGTGGCATGACCTGTGATGGACTCTAGTGACCTAGAGGAAAAAACACTAATTTTATTATTTAACCCAGTGGAGAGCAGGGTGTTGCAGGATGGGAATGTTCAGGGAAAACCAGAAATAGATGCAAGGAAGTCAACACAGTTTGTGGGCCAGATTTTATCCCTCCTACTTTGATGAACATCACCTACTTAGTCAGCTACATAAGCTCCATGATATAAATGGGTAAAGCCAGCTAGTGAATTCTGGCTAGGGTAAATCTTTTGACTCTCCATTTTTGGGAAAGTGAGGATATAATGGGAAACAGGCAATTAGTGCTGATTTCTATAACAAACAGAATAGTTTTCTGTAGTCAAATCAAATGTTTAACTTTGCAAATGTTTACATTTTCCATCATAATGAATGTTATGCTAAACAAATATAGCCAAAGGGTAAATGCTATTATTTAAAACTTTGGGTTTGGAGGTTTTTTCCCCAAATTTAAAAAAATATTAACTCTGATGGTTCATGATGAAGGAAGGGATTTCAGTCAGCAGTTTTCCAACTTATTCTCAAAATACCAACAAGTTTCAGAATCCTGTCTCCCCAGCTGGCTGACATCAACTATGCATCACGTACATCAAACCATAGGCCAATGCAGGGCATGATTTGTTTAATAATGCAAGAGAGTTTCCCCTATACACTGAAATCATAACCACAGCACTAGTCCCTCAAAAACCCTCAGGGATGCTTGAGGCCAGTACCATATGTAAGGAGCTGGTATTAACATTCATCATAAATTAAGCTTCTTTCCCCTACATACGCCTCCTTCTTAAATCCTCTTTAAGAAGAGATTTAAAAACATTTTGAAAGGTCTGCCAGGTTTTTTTTTCCTTTTCTGCTAAGTATTCCTATTGTGCTGCCTCTGCCTTCTCAGATGTCTGGCTCTGCATGTCCTTCACGGCAAGGAGCTGGTTGCCAGTCTGTGTGCCTGGTGTGCCCATCACTGCCATATCTGGCCTTCTGCTGCTGCCTCGGAACAAAAGCAAATATCCTAATCCCATCAGCCTGAGCATCTTAACACCACGTGTGCACTGCTACAGCGCAGGATGTTTCCTGCAGAGTTTCCTGGGACTGCCCTCTGTATAGCTCTGCCCCAGAGTAGCGAGTTACAGCTCAGAAGCTGGTGGGTGGAGATTAGTGATAGACATCATGGTTTTGAAGTGTCTTTTAAGGGAGGGTTTTGCAGGGAGCTCTCCTGAGCTTTGTGTGCCCCCAGGACAGGCAGCTGCCAGAATTCTGCCTGCCAGGTTGCAGACGACAGTCGGGGTTCACACACAGCTTGCTGGGACAGCATTTGGCTTTTGTAGTAACACTCTGAAAGTGGTTTTGAATTAAGAAATGTGACCTTGCTTTTCTCCACAGCTCCTTCATACTCGGGAACAGCTGGGTGGAACACAACAGGAATAGGGAAAATCAATTTTGTCTTTTATGTTTTTGTTGTTTTACAGATGTATTCAGGATGCCACCACACCCACCTATTGCACAAATCCCTGTTGTCTTCCTGAGCAGCTCATTAAAGTCATTAGCAGGCTCCCAGACAATTTTCAGCCTCTTCAAGAGTGGCTGGGCTTGTGGCTGGGAAGGCAGCAGCACCCTAAGAGTTAAACTGCAATGACCTGGAACAACACAGATCAAAAAAACAAACAAACCAGGAATTCGATACAGTTCAATATCTTCAGTGTACTTTGTTATTTACCATGCACAGCCTGTGCCAGCTGTAGCTGACCTGTCTCAAGCTGTGAAGAAAGGACTGTGTTTTGTACTTATGGGAACTTTTGTTTCAATATATCCCCATAGCAGCAACCTTCCAACCTCCTCCCATGCCCACACGGTGTAAAATTGGTCAAGCAGGCAGCACTTCAGTGGAGTCACCACTGCTTGTCACCAGAAGCAGTGGTAGTAACTTCGGTGGGGAGACTGGGGAGATTTCCTTTACTAGGTTGGAAGGAGCAGCCCTCAAACAGTGCATGCCTGAGTGTATGGGAGTTCCAGCACACTTTGGATATTCCCATCCAGCCATTATCTGGGGAGATACACTTAACAGAGCTGTTAGTTTTTCACTTGACTCTTATTACTGAACATTTGTGACTGTATAGGGAGTAGGGCCCCGGAGAAATGGGGTCGTGGGAGAAGACAGTGAGCAGCTCTTCCCTGCCTCCTCTGTGTATTTAAAATTTGTGAAACCAAAGAAGGCTTCCAGCTTCTTTTTTTGTGGTAGATGAAGCGTTCCACAAACCCCAGGGAAGGCACAGCCACTCACAGTGAAATTATTCCACAGGGCAGGTCCGCAGTTACCTGCTGTGCCTCACTCCAGAGCAGGGGTTGGAAAACACGGGTGGGATCAGAGGCACTGCTGCTTCCAGCTGCTCTTGCGTTATGCCAAAATGTTATTGCTTTGAAAAATGTTATTGTTTCTGAATGAGAAGGGTTTTTCCCAGCTTCAGCCCACACTCTTTAAGACAGCACTGCCACGTCCCCCCCTGCTCCTTCCAGATGACGGCACCGACCCGCGGGTGGTCCCCACGCAGGGGCACGGCCCCCGGCCGGTCTCGTCCGATCCCAGGCTCCCTGCAGGCAGCGGCCCCGCGGGTGGGCCTATTGACCGTCACATGCCCCACGCCCCGAAATTCTGCTGAGCCCGGCGATTTCACACATCTGCCTGAATTTTAGCCGCGCTTTGCTGACTTTCCCTGTCCCGCCGCAGGCGCGGGCGTGCGGTGGGTGAGTGAGTGAGTGAGTGAATGACACGCAGGGACCTCCCTCCGCGGGGTGCCCATCCTGCGGGACACGCGGGGGCAGGGCCGGCGGGGCATGACCCGCGGCGCGCTGACTGCGGGGGCAAAGGCCGGGGCAGAGGGGGGCGGGTTCGTGCCAGGGCTGGCTCCACAGAGGGCCGAAGCGCAGCGCGGGCCGCTCCCCCGGGCAGCCCCGCAGCAACCGGCGCGGGGCCCGCACCGAGCGGCCGCAGC
>VZSE01001429.1:997389-1159445 GCA_013398275.1 Promerops cafer | reverse complement strand
CCCGCCCCCGCGGTCCCACGCGCGGCCGGGCCCGCCCGGCGGGTACATTGTGCGCGGGGCCGCGCCGGGGCCGCTCCGCGCTCCAGCCCTGCGTACCCGATCCCGCCGCCCGGCGCTGGGGGCTTCGCGTCTCTCGGAGATTTCGGCTTGGCCAAGCCACGGTGAGTGTTTTTCCCGCATATCTGAGTTCACGCGCCGCTGCCAGACCCCCTCCAAGCAGAAGGCTTGCTGGGGTTCGGAGCCGCGGGGGCGGGGATGTGCCGGCCCCCGACAGGAGGGACCATGCGTGCTGCCCCCGGTACCGGCCTGGGGCTCGCCAGGGGTTTGGAGCATCGTGTTCCATAGGCAGGAAGTGGCAGGGAAAGGTTTAGGGAGGAGAAGGTCTTTTCACTTCTAAAGCAAAAAGAAAAAAAAAATTAAAAATATTAAACCTCAGCTATTAATTTCATGAGTGTGAAAGCCAGGTGACATTTCTTTTTGCCTTCGTTTTTTTCCCCTATTTTGTCCCTATATATATTTCTCGAAACTGTGCTCCAAGGGACACAACTTCCATGGCCTCTGATGAAATCAGTTCGAACAAGCCTGTCTAGGGAAGTGAGCAGGTTTGTGTGAGTGACTGAGCTGAGCTGACAGGAGAAAAATAGTTCTTCCTCCTTCTCCTGTCCTCATGGGCCCCTTTGCATTTAAAAAAGTTAAAAGCCTGTTTGGTAGTTGGGTTTTCTAAATTTCTTTTGTCTTTATTTTCTTTATCTCTCCACTTGTAATTGTTGGGGTAGGGGGCTTAGACCAGCCAGACCTGTGCTTGGAAAATCTGCCCTCAGCCTTGCGTAAGCAGACAGCTGAATGTTTCATACTTCCAGTATGTTCCACTGGAGTCCCAGTGTCATGACTGCTCTGGTTTCCTTTCCTGGCAATCTCTGCGTGTGTTCTCTTGTGATCTGCTGGAGTGATTTCCTCAGCCAGGGTGCTGTGGGCTTTTGTAGCCTTCCTCCAAACATATCTCTTACTCTCCAGGACAGATCCAGAGCCACAAGAAAAAAACAAGCAGCTCCGTAACCTTTATACTTTGACAACTTCCCTTGTTTTTCCTTCTTTCCTGCATCTTGTGACACTTGTTTTTATTGAAGTTACCTTAGGAGCAACCCGAGATGTGTAACACAGCCCGTGTGTTCTGGTGGTGGCCAGCTGCTGCCATTGGCTCAGTTGCTCTGGTGACAGTCTCCGTCCAGAGTTCTGAGCTCTCCTCTAAGCTCTCCTCTACTTTCTTGTCTCTGCTCCTGAGCTCTCCTGGATGTTCTGCAGTCTCTCCATCTCTCAGAGTCTGTCTCCTTAATGCTGTAGGACCCTTTCTGGGGCCTCTCTGTTTTCCTGGTCCTGTTTTCTGCTGCAAATCAAATCTTATCTGAAAACATATTTTGTCTCTTTTGTATCTTTAACCCCAGCCATCTGCTCTGGCTTATCTTTGTGATAAGCCCAAGTAAAGCACTTGGGGAGGAGGCATAGGTGGAAGTCTGCTCTGCAACAGGAAGGTGTGAGGTGGTACAAGGTTCTCAGAATTAAAAGCAGAGTGAAAATTGCTGCAGAATTACACCATAATGTGGACACAGGAGACTGTAAGCAGCTTTAGCATTGAAGCACTTAAATTTCCCATTCCTTTCTTGTTCATTTTCTCAAGTATTTGAGAATTGTTGTCTGAAGTCCTCCTGCCTCAGCATGTGTGCAGAGTGTGGTATCCTCTCATGCTGTGTTTGGGGCAGGCTCCAGTAACTCAAGCAGAGAGGTTGGTGTCTTAGATGTGCTTCTGCAGAGAAGTTAAGGCCATTTGAAAATGGTTTGACTGAAGGAACAAGGCAAAAGAAATTTGTGAAGGCCACAGCTTGGGGACAGATGACAAGATATTGCATAACACATATTCCAGATGTGTGAAAATGAGCATAAGTCTGATCCATAAGATGGTTCTTCTGGCTCTGGAGGGAGTGCTGGACATGGTCTGGTATGGAGATAAGGAGTGTGTGCATATCTGCGTGTACATATGCACATGTGAATTATGATAGCATTTTTGTCCCTATGGTGGTGACCAACTGTCCCCAAAGCCTGCAGGAGTTCAGGTCCTTCTCAGCAGTCAGAGGAGGTTTTAGGCAATATTTAGGAGGTGGATGAGTGAAACAGGAAGGGCAGGATGTGGCCATCTGTGGAGGTGGAAGAGGACAGGCAGAGTTGCGAGGTGGGGATGGGAATGGCAGCATTACAAAAGAGTGTTGAGCAGTGCCCTGGCTTGGGCGTGAGTAGGTGGAGCAGGACAGGCAGAGCTGGCCCAGGGTGTCCATGGCAGCCACGGCCGCTCACTGTGCTCAGGGACTGTGGAAGGGGCAGGTTTGGAGCAGTGTCACCACTTGACCTGAGGGCTAGATTTACTCCCCGCTTTCACACACTGTAGTTGAATTGCAGTGCGTGTAGTGGCATTGCTGAAAACAGTGGCTGCAGGGATGCTGGCTAGGAAGCATTTAGCTGTAACAAGCCACCCGAAGTCTCCTGGCCTGACCTTTAACCATCATCACATCTCTCTGTCTTTGCTTATCAGCTTTATATCCCCACAGTGACTATTAGTATCACTCCAGCCAGAACAGAGCCTGGGAGTGTTGCATGTCCCATAACCGCTGTCTACTTGCTGACCATTAGGCTTTGCAAAGACTACCAGTTTTATGTGATAGCCTGTCACATTGTGGCAAGGCAAATTTATTACTGTACCACACTGGCAATCACTCTGGTTTGCTTGCAGTGTGTGCAGGGTGCCCAGGACGGCTTGGGCTGCTGCAGGGATGCCGCAGTGGCACAGAACTTGCAAGCTGAGTGTGTGGTTTGGAGCTGTGTGAGTACCGAAATGGAAAAATCAGAGGTTTTTTTGTTTCTTCTGTCCAGAGCCAGAGGGCAATAAGCAGTGCCCTGTCTTGCAGCTTGAGACCCTTCAATATCTGTCAGTGCTTTGCAATCCAGTTGGGAATGGATGTCCCCCATGCCCAGCAGCATGAGGGGCTAATCCATTCAGGAGGTGAGAGGGCCTCCCATCTCCATGGCTCTGAACTCCAGCCAGAATTGCAAATGAGCAAACCAAACCTGGCAGTTGTACCATGATCTCCTGCCTGGCAGGGGAGTGGGGAAGGCAAAACAAAACCCCAGCTTAACTGGCCAGGCCCAAAATTGAAATCCTGTCCTGACAGCAGGCAGGCAGACAGACCTGTTTGGTGTGAGCATCCGTGACAGGGCTTGTGGTCAGCCTGGCCACCGGAGCACTCAGCTCTGCCAGCCTCAGAGCTGGGAGAGTGGGAGGATCTGAATAAGATCTCTGGAGTCAGCAGCTGCTGTGGTTATTCTGGCATTAATTTGACGTACACCACATCTCATCTCCTAAACTCTCCCTGGGAAGTGGCATGTGGTTCCTCTGTTTGAAGTACCAAAGGCCTTTTGCCTTTGCAGCACATTAGCAAGTTTGTCTTGCTTGAAAAGGACTGTTTTCTACCCAGATGGGGGGTAGGTACTGCAATCAAGTAGACTGTTCCCATTCTGGAGCCTTTTTGGGTATAATTTGGAAGAGGGGATTGTGGACTCGCTTGACTCCTCTGCAGCCCCCCATTTATTTTGCAGTGCGCCTGTGATTGATTGGGCAGAATGGGATGTATTCACAAGCAGAGCTGGAGGGCAGCAGGAAGGACAAAACCCCACCACAGCCTCTGAAATGAATCACAGGCTCTGAAAAGATCTGCTGGGGTTAAGGCGTAGCAGTGAAAGGCTATTGTCTGGAGCCTGGACTGTGGCTAAAAGCATTATTTATCCCGATTTGGGTAGTGGTTGTAGGAGGGCGTGGTATTCCCAGGAACAGCAAAGCCAGTGTGCTTAATGGTGAACGTGAACTTTATTTGATTGTGTCACAGGTAGCTCAAGAAGCTTTTTGGAGTATCTCAGCTGCAGAGTAGCAAGTCCAATACCTGATTTGCAACTAGAACTGCATGGATTGCATCCAAAGAGGATTTCCTACAGGTATTTTTATTGTGGTTGGAGCATGGTTGCCTTTGACTCAGATGAGAGCATGTCATAGATTTGAGGCACTACAGCTCCTTTTACCATTGCTTTTGCGAGACAAAACAAGAATCTCACTAATTGGTTCAGCTTGGCAATAATGTTCTGATTTTCTGTCAAGTAAGTGGCATTTAGTAGATTCTTGTGGTGGCTGTAGGTTCAGAGTGGAGCATGGGTTTAAAAGGAGGGGAGTAATGGGTACTACTGAGAATGGGATATGAGAATATGAGTGCGATATGAAACTCAGACTGAGTTTCTGAGACTGAGTTTCAAAATGTTCAGATATGTACCCGGAGCTTCTCCAGACAATCTGATTCCTGGAGCCTACAGAATTGGGCTTGGAAAACCTCCCAGTTTCTGTCTGAGCCAACAGAAGGAGCCTTTCACATGGTCTCTCTGTTTTCTGTCTGGGATGTACAGGCTAGACTAGGAAGTGAGAAAATGAGAAGAAATGATAAGGATGCCTCCCATTCTCAAAGGCTGGGGCAGGATCAGAAATTCTGCACTGGGGGGATGGAGTCAACTGCCCTTCCTTTGTTTGCCTATTTGCAAATCTGGTGAAACATCAAGAGTTTGTCAGGAAGGGCACATCCAGATGATACCCTCTGATTCACAGCAGTTACGTTGTCTGAATTCCAGCCTGCAAAATCACAGTTGCATCTTTGCTGTGTTAGTCATCCTGAAGAGAACAGGAACAAATTTGGCTGACACAGGCAAACCACTAAATTCACCGGAATTGCTGGAGATGAACCCAACCTCTTAGAGAGCAGTCTGCATGCAGGCACACAGTGTGGACAGTGCTGAGGGCATGCCTGGGAGATGATGGAGTGAAGGTCCCGTGCTGCCCACCTGGCAGCAGCCCAGGCTCCACACTCAACAAGTGTGGTGCTGCACTAAATGCCAGATGCAATTTTAATTCCTTTCATCACAAGCACTCTTGACAGAAGAGTATTATTAGTATTGAGCATTTCAAGCAGCACCAAGCTGTGTACCTGACAGTCCACTGTGTTATGCAAGGACAGGAAAATCATCTGAAAACATTTTCACATTTGTTCCTTCCCCTTGTTTTTTATGTCTCTCCCCCAGCATCCTTTCCTGTTTTCTGTTGGTTTTTTTTCTGCTTTTGAAGCTCAGGCTGCCTCTGAGTACGTGAATGCCTGCATGTAACAGATCCCCTTTCTCAAACCTTTTGATTGTCTCCAGTGCTGGGAAATTGCATCTGAAACACAGCTGTGTCTGGCTCTACATATGACAGCGTGTTGCCTCACTGCTCTTTCTCCTAAGCAGTTTTGCAAGGAGCTCTTCCCTGTGAAGACAACACAGTAGGTGACTTCTCTATTTCTACTTTGCCTGTCTCTACAGTAAAAAGGGAGAAATTGGTTCTATAGCAGTAATTTTGGCCTGGGATAATGCTTCTGGCCTAAGCACCAGGTGGTGGAGTCCATGAGAGCATTAGAAAGGTACAGATATTTGGGATGAGAGAGCAGGGACATTAAAATTAATAGAGAATGGATCTCACCAATTCCAGGGAGAAGTTAAACTTTGACTGAGTCCAAGACAGTGTTTCACCCCACAGGGTTGATACTGTGAGATAAAGAGAATATAAAGATGAATCTTATGCCTGCTGTCACTGGCCTTTCCAGGTGGGTCTGCTCTGATTTGGAAGGAGTGTCTGTATGTTGTAGTACAGCCCATACATGGAGGGCCCATATAGCTTCTTGGGAATGAAGCTCTGCTTGCAGTATGAGCAGCTTTGTCCAGGTCTTCTGAGCTGAGCCAGCAAGGAACCTTACTGCTTATTTATTTACTTATTTACAGCTTTAAATAGTTCATGGTTCAGTGGGACAAAAAGAAACGTGTTCTACTTGCTGCTTCTCTCATGGGCGAAACAGAAAGTGCCAGCTTCAGATCATGGGACTTGGGGTCTTTGTTGGTGTTTAGCCAGCCTTTATGATCTTGGGAGAACATTTATAAACCCTGTGGTTTTGCCCTTCTAAGCAGAAATTATTCTTGAGCCCCTGAAGTCCCACTGGGGAGCATATTAATCATTTTCAAATATTGTCCTCTTGAAAGCAAGCAGGATCTCAGCTGGTGATTCCCTGCAGGTAGTGAATGAAATTGGAGATTTGCGGAGAGCCTGTTGATGTGAGATGGAGGGGGAACCCCAAGCCTGGCTAAGTATAGTTCATGAATCAATAGCTTTTCTGAGCTGTCCTCTCATATCCAGTTCTTTTGTGACTGGGGACAGGGCCTGATAGAGCTTCAGACTATCTGTCTAAGAGATGCTTGGATTTTTCAAGAGGTGGTAGAGTGTCTCCTGAGGTTCACCTAAAAGACCATTCCAGCAGGGCTCTGGAAGGGTGACCCATTAGCCTGGGAGGGAAGGTCTTCTGCTGGGGTGTTGTTTGTAGGAAGCAAAAGGCACTCGGACAGGAGAGCCGTGATTCTTTGTGTGGGGAGTTTGGCCAGCTCTGTGCTTTTGTTTTTCCCCTTGTTCTCTTTGCAAGCTTTGTCCTGTCCAGAGAGACTGCTGGGGCGTTTTCTTCATGAGCTGAGATTTGAGGGGTCTTTTTTTCTTGAGCCAACTCCTTCCCTCTTTCAGGATTGCTGTCTGCCCTGTCTGGATGAGTGGAAGGATTTTCAAAGCAACCTTATCTTGCTCTGCTGGAAAAAACCTGTCTTTCCCATCCTGGCTGCACAAAGGCTTCAGACAGCCAGGGGAATACTGCAGCCAGCAGACAGCACTGGATAGCTGTCAAAAAGCTGATGCCCCTCTGCCCTCATCCATATGGAAGAAGGATTATTATCTGCCTCTGTGTGCAGTAAGATCCCTTTAAATGGTTATGCAGTAGATACTTATTTTTTCAATAACTGCCTTTTGAAGGAAAAGAAATGAATGCAGTGTGAAGAAATTCAAGCCCCAGTTTGTTCAGGTCGTGCCTTCTGCTGTTCCCATTGACGTGGCTGTTCCAGCAACAGCTTCCCGCATGATGGAAGATGCAGCTGGGAGCTCTGATAACCCCTGGGCTCTCACAGAGCAGGTGGGAGCTTGGCAGGGGCCACTGACAGGTTGCTTTGTGTAAAATACTCCTCATTCAAAGTGGTTCTGCCTTTTCTCTTTAGCTCGGTAGCTGGGTAAGGGAGCAAGGAATGTGGTAGGGGCCAGATTGTGCTCTGCATGCGTCTGCTTCAGAGAAGTGCACGTGTCACAGGTCCAGCCTGCTCATGGCTGCAGGTAAACATGGCTTAAATTGAAGCACTTCTGTGCACATCATGAAATTGTAGAAGATGCTTTGCCTACAGGCTTCTGAGGTTTGTCAGCTTCTACATTTTGGAGGAAACCTGCCAGATGAAGTAGCTGCTGCCTGCAGTTTCTGTTTGTCTGATATGGGTGAGATGATGCCAAGGTCTCTGGTGGGCTGAGACATGCAGTGAGGGTAGTTTGTGAAGGGAAGGATTAGTGTCTGCCACTTTTCTGATTGTGCCCAGCTATGGGCAGGATCCAAGATGCCCTCAGAAAAAGCTGTTTGGGTGTTGCTGAAAACCAAAAGCAAGGCTTTCTGGTGAGATGGCTGCATCCCAGAGTTCAGGGGCTGCTTTAGTTTCAGTTTAGTGGTGTGTCTAGCCCTGCTTGTCTGTGACCAGTGACATCAGTGTCATAACCCCGCTCCAGGCGAGGCCCAGTAAAGGGGCTGTGACTGTGGCCTCTTCAGCTTTCAGAATTCCAGCTGCACTGGGGGTCAGTTGGTGCCTGTAGTGACAGCATGATAGAAAGAGCCGTGCTGGGAACTGGACTGCAGCCTGCCAGTTTATTCCCTGGATGTTTTTCAATACGTGTAGGATGGAAATATTATTTCCTCCAAATTTTTTTGATGCTGGAAGCCGGAGATTTGAAATATATGTGTGTGTGTGTGCGCGCGCGGGCGCACATGTGTGATATATGTATGTGTCCTTATGTGTATGTATATATAAAAAATGGCTTTGCTGCAGCTTTTTTATAGACATTTCAATTTCTAAATGACCTGCTGCTTCCACTCTGAGTAGTTGCTTTTAATCTTAGTGTCAGAAAAATCATTGCTGCCTTCCTGCAGTCTCTGTGTTTGTTTCCATAGCTGTCCTATATAAATTGCTTCTTTTTTTGTGCATAAGCAAATCAAAGGTTAACACTGAATAGTTGACCTGAGCTGTGAGCAAAGAAAGCAGTAGCAGTGGCAGGGTGGTTTCTGAGGTTGTAGGAATAGGAACCTAAATCAATAGCTTTTAGCAGACTCATAAATGTTTCATTTGTATTCCTCACTTCAGTGTTGACATGGGAATCCAAATAACCCCTTAAATTAGTGTTGTTCCTGCACTGGGTGTAGATGTTGGAAACATTTCCTTCAGATGCACTTCAAAGTGCTGTTCCATAGTGCCATTTTCCTTCCTCTTTTGGAGCCTTGGTGCTGCACAGCCTCCAGTCACAAGTGAAATGAGCTTGTCAGCCTCTGTTCCAGGCTTCAGGAGTTTGGGGACATGGACATGGACATATCCCACCCGATTACCCACATCAGTGTTCCTGCCCCTGACTCGGAGGCCAAGTAGGACTTCTGGCTGCTTGGGCAAGCTGTTGTTTCTGCATGGAGAAGCACAGAGACTTTTCCCTGGACTGTGACACAGCCCTGAGGAATGAGTGAGGCCTTGAGAAGACCAACCTCAATAAGGCTTGACAGCAGGTGGGGAAGGAGCAACATGCCCACAACTGTTTGTGTAGTTCAGACTCTTTTGGAGGCACTGGAGAAGCAGGGGCAGGAAGCTCATGAGCAGAGCCTGAGTCAGGCAGCTTATCTGGCCATCTGCCTCCTCCTGAGGTCATCCACCCATGGAGTGTGGGAGGGTTGAGCAGCTCCAGGTCACTGCCAGGTCAAGGCTGTGACCTGCCGGCAGCCTGGGAGCGCTGCATGCGTTCTCTCAGCGTTTTGTGGTTTCCTCAAAGACCCCAGTGCTGGCTGAGGAGGACAGGGCTCATCTGCAGACCTTGTATTTGCAGGCTGGAAAGATCCTTGAGAAATCCCAGCCTGTGAAGAGCAAGTTAAAAAAACCCCCATCCAACCAACATTAAAAAAAAGAACCCATCTAAAAACCCTTCCCCAACTGTCTTGTCTAAACAGTTCAGTGACTGGAGTGAAGGTTGACCCCATTCTGATTTTTTCAGGTTCATTTTTCAAACCTCGGGACAACTTCTGTATTGACTTTCTCCTGTAAGAGAGGCCTGTGTGTGTGTATCTGTCTGCTTTAGTTACATGGGGAGCAAAATACAGCTGGCTAAAGTATTTTGGAGTAAATGACTTGGATTTTATCATCTAGGTAGTATTAATTTGATTAGTTTTCTTCTACAGGCAAGGATTGGTATCAGGTAGCACTTAAGTGAAATAGTAGCTAATAAAAGCCTTGTGTTTGATTCTGCCTGTCTGATAAAAAACATAATTTATGTCTTTATTTTGTCTTACTCTGAATAGAATCTGTCCTGAAAAATGTTTCAGTCACATGAGGTGTCTGGTGAGCTTTATCATCAAAAAGTGCAACAAATGGGTTTGGTTAAATTGGTTCAAACTTTTGACTTCTAATGGTAATTAAATATTTTGTAAATAAAACCTGTAGCAATCGCTTTTCCTAAACCTGCAGTAATCGATATGAAAATCAGAAGCCAAACTTGATTTCTGCTGAGCCAAGAACAGACCAATGCCCTTTATCCTGGATAGTCTGCTCTCTCTATGCTGTTTTCTAAGGAAAAATAACTCTTCTGTGGTTTGCCAATACCCTCTGGGGGCTGTTGAAACAATCTACCACCAAGTTTGGGGTTTGATTGCCTCACTTTGTTGCTCCTTTGTTGAAACCAAAGCAGAATTTCCCCCTTCACCACGCCTTGCCTTCACGCCCTGCTCAGCCTGAGTTAAATTTTTTGGAGGATGTGATGGTGCAGGAGGAAAGAGCTGTGCAAGCCAAGGTGCAGGAGCAGCAATGGAGCAGGAGCCACAGGGATGTCACCTGGTGCTCTGAAGTCCACTGGCAGTGTACCAGGGTTGGATAGCAAATGCACATGTTCTCCATGCCTTATACCAGTAAGGACAAGGGAATAATGGTTTCCCTGTTTGTCTCCCTGCAGGCAAGAGCTCTGCCACCATGTCCGTCAGCGTCCACGAGAACCGTAAATCCCGCACCAGCACTGGCTCCATGAACATCTTGCTTTTTCACAAGGCCTCCCACCCAGACTGCGTCTTGTCCCACCTGAACACCCTGCGGAAGCACTGCATGTTCACCGATGTCACCCTTTGGGCAGGGAACAGGTCGTTCCCGTGCCATCGGGCAGTGCTGGCTGCCTCCAGCAGGTACTTCGAGGCCATGTTTAGCAACGGCCTCCGGGAGAGCCTGGATGACGAGGTGAACTTCCATGACAGCCTCCACCCGGAGGTGCTGGAGCTACTGCTGGACTTTGCTTACTCCTCTCGGATCATTATCAACGAGGAGAATGCTGAGTCCCTCCTGGAGGCTGGGGACATGCTGCAGTTCCATGACGTCCGAGATGCAGCGGCTGAGTTCCTGGAGAAGAACCTCTACCCTTCCAACTGCCTGGGCATGATGCTGCTGTCGGATGCTCATCAGTGCCGGCGGCTCTATGAGCTCTCCTGGAGGATGTGCCTGGTCAACTTTGAGACTGTTCACAAGAGTGAGGACTTCAACAACCTTTCCAAGGACACTTTGCTGGACCTCATCTCCAGTGATGAGCTGGAAATCGAGGATGAAGAAAAGGTCTTTAAGGCTGTCATGCAGTGGGTGAAATACGATCTGGATGAGCGGAAGGCTTATCTCCCAGAACTTCTGAGGAATGTTCGTCTGGCTTTGCTTCCTTCTGAATGCCTCAAGGAAGCCTTGGCTTGCGAGGACTTGATCATGGTGGATGAAAGGAACAAGCTCGTCCTGGATGAAGCTATTCAGTGCAAGAAGAAGATCCTCCAGAATGATGGGGTGGTCACCAGCCTCTGTGCCAGGCCTCGCAAAGCTGGGCACACCTTGCTGATCCTGGGAGGACAAACCTTCATGTGTGATAAGATCTACCAAGTGGATCACAAAGCAAAGGAAATTATTCCCAAAGCAGACCTGCCAAGTCCACGGAAGGAGTTTAGTGCCTGTGCCATTGGCTGCAAAGTGTACATCACTGGAGGCAGGGGCTCAGAGAACGGGGTCTCCAAAGATGTTTGGGTTTATGACACCGTGCATGAGGAATGGTCCAAAGCTGCCCCAATGTTAATTGCTCGGTTTGGGCACGGCTCAGCCGAGTTGGAAAACTGCCTGTATGTGGTTGGTGGACACACTGCAGTAGCTGGAGTCTTCCCTGCATCTCCTTCTGTTTCCTTGAAGCAAGTAGAGAAGTATGACCCCATATCCAACAAATGGATGATGGTGGCTCCATTGAGAGATGGAGTGAGCAACGCTGCGGTGGTGAGCGCCAGGCTCAAGCTCTTTGTCTTCGGTGGGACCAGCATCCACCGAGACATGGTGTCCAAAGTCCAGTGCTACGATCCAGCTGAGAACCGGTGGATGATCAAAGCCGAGTGCCCGCAGCCCTGGCGCTACACGGCGGCCGCTGTCCTGGGCAGCCAGATTTTCATCATGGGTGGAGACACAGAGTTCACGGCAGCCTCCGCCTACCGCTTCGACTGCGAGACGGACCAGTGGACGCGCATCGGGGACATGACGGCCAAGCGCATGTCCTGCCACGCCCTGGCCTCGGGGAATAAACTCTATGTTGTAGGAGGTTACTTTGGCACTCAGAGGTGCAAAACGCTGGACTGCTATGACCCTATGTCAGACACATGGAACTGTATCACCACGGTGCCTTACTCGCTCATCCCCACAGCTTTTGTCAGCACCTGGAAGCACTTGCCCTCGTGATGAGGGGCAGGGCTTGGGGGCTTGTTTCCTGGAGGTCAATGAAGGTAAGAGTCTCCTCCTCTTAAATTAAAAATTACCGTCTTGCCTCAGTTGTATCTCCACACACCATGCTGAAGCCACGGGTTCCAAGTTGCTCATGAGCTTTTTTTTATGGGAAGGGAACATTTAAAAGTGGGATGCAGAGCCAGGAAAGAATAACCAGCTCTGCAGTGCTCTACTGTAAGCCTAGATAGTTCTGAGACTTCTTGTACTTCCAGATGATCCTCCCAGTATCTTAAGAGATACATCTACACAGATGGTTGGGGCTCCTCTCCCTCTGCTCCAAGGTAGCTGGATGTGCCAATGTCACCCTTCTCTGTGTGGGGGGATGGGCAGATGTTTCCACACCTGCTCTCACCATGGAATACATCCTGTTCCCATGTAGTTGAGGGAGTTAAGGTTCCTAAAAACACTTGTATGTGACTCCTGGGAGATGCCAGGGCATCAAGTGCTGTGGAATGTCTCAGTAGTTTGATATTTTTGCTGATTTTCTGGGTGATGTATTTAGACCTGATGAATACGTAGGCAAGTGACCCTTGGAATGCCAGCAAATCCTGGTTCTCTTTTGATGCTCTGTATTTACATTTCAGTGGGTAGCAGAAGCAAATGTGCAGAAGCCATGGTGCATTTGATGGTCTTGGTGTTTATTTATCATCCAAACCTGTTGCTCGTTAAATCAGAACTTCTGAGACTTCTGTGTCAGACCTGAGTGGGAGGGGAGGGGTTTTGTAACCAGAAAAAGAATGTGTTTATCAGTGTTTTGGGTTGTGTGAGAATAAGAAAGTTGGTGGAAACCCATGATGTTGTATCTCATTCTGGAGCTCCAGTTTTCTCTTGCTCAGGGAAGGTTCTACTTCAGTGCCCCTGGGACAGGGTTTCTGGTTCCTCCTCTCTCCTCCCCAGTGGGGTGTTTGGTTGCTATTCTGGTTGTCCAAGTATGGCTCCACTGGGCTTTGCATGTCCTCCCCAACCTGTGCTGAGATGCAGCTGGCCTGGCAAAGCCCAAAAACTCTTCTCAATGTGCATTGTGAAAGCAGATAGTGATACAGGCAACACCTGGATAGCATCATCTTCCCAGGAAGTCAGTGGCACCTCTGCTAGCTCAGTGTGCAGGTTTCTCAGTGCCAGCAGCACTCACAGCCCTGCTTTGGTGGTTGCAGCCTACATCCCAGCCAGCTGAAGGAGCTGGGAAACCCTCACGTATGGGTGTGGGATTGACAAGGTTCACTTACACTTTTATTTGGAAAGTGGGGACTGCAGGGAGGGAAGTTCTTCCACAGACTCATCAAAATCCACTTCACTTAATAGAGGGAAGAAAGAATGCTGCCCAAACCCTCTAACACCTTCTCACTTCCCTGCTTTCCACTTGGTGTGGTTGGTGCACATGAGAATTGCCCAGCGGGTGAAATTGCTGGCACCTCCCAGTGATCATATTTTTTGATGCCAGATGGGAACCAAGGAGGAGTTCCTGGCACCTCAGCCAGGCATTAGCCCAGTGTGACCATCTGGTTTTAACATGGGTTGGACCACCATGAGGGCAGGGCAAGAGTGGGAAGGGTTAAAATGAGACCTTAAAGTGTTCCCAACACTGGAAGATAATGGCCTTTCCAAATTCTCCTCCTCAGGCGTTGCCTAGCATCTGTCACAGCGGCTCAATAATCTAATTAACTGTCACTTGGCTATTAAATATTGAAGCAAAGTCTGTGAGGACTCCATCATTTTCAGCTCAGGTCAATGGGGCCTCCCTTTAAGAGCCATCCTAGAGCTGACAATTAATTTTCTCTGGTAGCAGATGCATCTGAATATTAAAGCTCAGCACCAGCCACATGGTTGGGAGTAGTAATAGGGAGTAGTTTGATATGGAAGTTGATTCCTCAGCCACTGAATAAAAAACAGTCTTCAAAGTCACAGTGATGTTATTTTCCTCTCCTACCTTTTTTCCTCTCTACTGTATTTGGGTTGTTCAGAGCTAATAAATAGCTTTGTGGGGGTTGTATTGATACTTCTTTCCCCCTTGTAATGAGAGCCTGACACAAGCACAGAAAACTAGAAACTGCAAATAAAACTGGTGAAAAGTCACTGTGTGAAGGTTTTATGTGCTTTTTTGGCTCTGCCTCCAGTCTTCGCTTAAAAGAACTATTTAAAATACACGCAAGCTCTTTGCCAGAAAGAATGTCTGTCCACGTGATTTTTCTAGAGTGGGTTTTTTTTTTTTAGTAAGTTTTACTTCATTTAGTGAGTGAATGTCCTTGATGTGCACATGCTGCCCACGCTGTAGCAGCCACATCCCATGTGTCTGCCTTGGGTGTCTTGGCTGTACAAAAACTGGGCTTGGGAACTGGGGTAACAGGCAGTAATATCCTATGATTATGATCCAGTTCACCCCATTGTCCTGTTGCAAGTCTGGCTGAGGGGTTTTCTGGTTTGCAGCTCCCACTGTGGAAGGTCTCTGCTCAAACACCTCATTTGGTCCTTATGGGACCTTCTTCAAGTAGGGATGCCCAGACAGCAGGTTGGCCAGCACCTGCCCGGGTTTCTATGGAACTGCCTCCCCTCACCTGGAAAAACTCAGGAGAGACCACCCCTCAGACCAGAGCAAGGTGGGCTGGTGGGGAAAGGCCTGGGCACTCCTAGGCAGGAGACAGTACTTTGTACTCATGGAAAAAACAACCCCCCACCTATTAACTGGTCCCTGAAAACCAAATAGTCTGTCCTTGACAAATGGTGATCATAAACCACCCAGCCTGCTTTTCATATAAAGCATAAAACTGATCAGCTGGAAATGCTTCCTCGAGGGCATGGCCTTTGCCCTTCCCAGACAGAGCAGGGACACCTTTCAGCAGAGGTCCCAGCACTGCTGCCAAGGAGGCCGTGTGACATTAATTTAGTGCTTATTACCCACAGTTAATTCCAGGGATCAAGTGTGATTAGCAATATGAAATGTGAAAGCCTCATCGCCTCCCACCCACGGTGGTTGGAGCCATAGGGAGGCAAAACATGATAAATGAGCCCTCGGCTGATAACGGCCCTGTGCTGGTAAAGACAAATACAGCCCAGCCCGGGGGAGGGTGGTGGGTGGTTTGTCACAGTCCTGTGCAGAGACAGTTGATGGGGACAACTCAACCTCTTCTCAGAGGTGACTTCAGGGAGCACCAGGAACAGGTTCTCCAAGCTGCCTGTCTCCACATTAAAATGTCTTCTCCAGACTATCTGTCCTGTATGATACTCTCATTTTCATGGGGCAGAGTCACAGATTGGGGTGGCATGGTCAGTTCAGACTTCATGGTCCAGCCAGGGAAGGTGAATTGGAAAGGGGAGTCACTGCATCCCTCTGTGCTGCCTCCTAAGCCTCAAATGCTCTCCTGTGGTGAAGCTGTTGAAATTCCCGTCTCCAAACAAACAGGACAACCCAAACCCTGTAGCATCAAGGAGCCAGGGGTTCCCCTGCCCAGAGGTTCCTAATCAGGTGCTTTTTAGCTTCAACAGGACCCTCCTCACAGTCTTCACTGTAGGGAGTAGAGGCTGGTGGCTGGGCACTGCTCAGGCATTGATTCCTGGGACACATCCAGAAGCTCAGAGTTGATTTTGTGGCTTCCACTGGAGCCCTTTGGTGCACTTAGCTCCCAGGAGCTGTGGGTGGCACCAGCAGCTGGTGCCTGCCTTTGGGTGGGCACTGAGTGACTGAGGCTGAAGGGTTTTGAGACTGTTCTGGCACCTGAAATCTGAACTTTGGCCCCAGACTCCTGCAAAGGCTTAGGCCGCATGCCAGGCCCTGAGCTGTATTCCGATACCAAACTCACACTAGGAATTGGGTCAGTTCCATGGCTTTTCCTGGTTATTTTATTACAGCTTAGATAACAAGCCTTTTGCAAAGACACTTTTACAGCTGCCTGGTGTGGCTCCCTTCTACATGGAGCAGTGCTTTCACCTTGCAGCATGCATCATTCCCGGCTCCATCCATGGAGCCCTGCTCACAGAAAGGCACCTTCCCATGCCAAGACCTGTGTACCTGCAAAGAGCAGTCCAAAAAAACCTCAGGATAATCTCCTGGCTCCTAGAGGCTGCTGCTCACCTGCATGCTGCTGGGGTGGTTGGTTGCTTGCAACCTGCTGGAATTCCTGGAACAGAGTCACAGCTGGTTTCTCCCAGTGGCTCCTAGGGAAACCCATTTGCATGTGTATAATAGCGAGGCCGGATAAACAGGGATTGCAGTTTTTCTGCCGCTGCTGTTCTTTCCAAGTGGCTGGTTGTCTCTGAAGCCAGTTTATCAGGCAGTGTTGGAAGGGAGTGGCTGGCCTGGGGAGGAAAGTCGATGACAGTCAGGCTTTTCCTAACCTTGGGAAGATGGAAACATGTGCAGTCTGAGCTTGGCCCCAGACTGTATTAATCAACCCCTTGGAAATGTCAGTGATACGGATGTTTTTGGAGGAACCTGTGGAAAAAGAGAAAAAGGGTCTTTTTGTTTTGTCTGTTCCAGTTTTTGGGCCCTCCTCCCTGCCCTACAAAAAAAAGAGAGTGAAAACTTTTCCCTGAATTTTTCATTCCCTTGTCATGTCCACAAAAGTTTGCTACCTGGCTCTGAGCCCCCCCCGCCAGCTGATGACCCCCTCTCCTGTCCTGCACAAGCAAAGGACACCCCAACGCCTAAAGAAACCAGCTGCTTTCCACCTCCACCCACCTCAGGGAGTCGTGGTGGGGGTTGCCCCAGTGAGTGCCCTGTGTGGGCTGAGCTGAGCATCACACCAGTTAATGAGCTTTCTCTTTCCTTCCCCAGATGCCAGAGTCACGTCCATGTCCCCTCTCTTGCGGCTGGAGCCGACACAGTGACCGAGAGCCTCCTGTCCTCCCGCACAGGACTCCGAGGCAACTTCCACATCCCTTCCTGACACCAGGAGTGGGAGGCACAGCTGGGGCCCCACTGCCAGCATCACACCAGGGCGTCACCGAGGGCTACCCAGCCCCACCAGTGGTCACTGGCCACCGTGCAGCGATGGCAAGGAGATGAGAGCATTGCCTTGCCAGGCTGGGCACAGGGGCACAGGAATGGCTTGTGGGCTCCTCTGGACCAACGGGGTTTGGGAGATGGAGGCTGCATCCCTCGGCATACATGGCTGGGTAGCCCTTTTTGTTACTCAGCTGGGGGGGTTAATATCTTTTTCTCTAAGGCAGTGAACTTGCCATTGGCAGTGCTTGCTGCTTGGAAGTGTTTCAAGGTGAGAGCACCTGGCTCTCCCCATGCTCTGGCCATTTCATGGAGGCAATGGCTATTGAAATATTAAAACATAGGAACTTGGGATGGCTGCCAGCAGCACCAGGTACCATGACAAAACAGGGCAGATGCCTTTTGGTTTGTACTTTGGGCCTTCTAAATTTTTTCCCCCACTTTGCTCACTGCTGTGATTTGGTCGGAGGCGGGGTAGCTCCCCATACACAGCTGCTGGGAAGAGCATGGGGCTCTGTTAGTGTGCCAAGGCAGCAGCAGCGCTGCCGAGATATTCCCCAGATAAAGCCCACTGCATGCTCAGAGCCGGTCTGCTGAGCTTCCCTGCGCGTGGGTGAGGCTCTCATTAGCAAAGGAGCACAAAAAGGGGTGCAGTGGGGAACATTCGTGCCTTGGGAAGGGGCACCTTGGCTCCAGCAAGGCCTCGAAGGGAGAGCAAGAGGATTAGGATAGCACTGCAGGGTGGGCTGGGGAGGGATCCCCCTCCTTCCTGCTGCACCCCACATCCTGGCTGCCCCTTGCAGAGATGTGAGCATTTCTGACTGCATGCTGCCTGCCAGCGGTTGGGCTGAGGCTGCCCCAGGTTATCCACGCACGCTGGCTGCCAACTGTGCTTGGGATTATGCATCCAAGAGCTGTCAGCCTGAGCCATTCCTCATTTTGCTGTGGAGGAAGGCACATGGATTTTGGCTGTCAGTACAGGGATGCAACTCCTGACTGGCCTCTCTGGGGCTGGCCACTGCCGAGGACTGGTCCTGCACTGCCCCAGCCTCCTGCTTCCCTGCACAGCAGATCTCCAGATTCTCCGGGCTCGCCTCTTGTCCCTGGATGAGGCTGGGCTGTAGCCTGGCCAGCTGAATGATGCAATGCCATGAAAAGCCTTGACACAGCTTCAAACAGCAGAGGTCTTTTCAGAGCAGCGGGTGCCCGTCGCTGCCGGGAAGAGCACACGTTCTGCACAGCCAGCCTGCGATCCGCTGGATGACGTTTATTTACATCTTCTAGTATTTTTTTTTTTTTTTTTCCCCTTCAGCTGCTTGTGAAATTTAATAAAAATGATGATCTGGGAAACTGTTTGTGTGTTTTTCACAGGAGTCTTCATTCTCAAGTTGGATTTAGGTCTAATAACAGGGCCGAGGACTAATAACAGGGTTGGCACTCTGTGGGGTGGTTCACAAACAGCCTCCAAAGCAACCAGCCCAGCTGTAATTATTATTGCTTCAGTGCTTGGGAAACTGAGGCACAATGTCAAGTGTCTTGTCCAAGGTTAATGGTAGATCTGGGAATAAAGTCCAGGGCTCCTCATGTCCTGAGGACATGTGGCTCTCTGTTCCACAACTGCTCTCACGCATGTCCATGCCATGATTTCAGGAGAACTTGCAAGTCTGCAGTGCTAGTAACACCTGCCAAATAGGCTGAGGGGCCCAACACAGATGCAGCCGTACTCCTGCAAAGAAAGCCAGTAATTTCCAAGGAAGACAAGAAGAATTCATGCTTCTGTTTTCCTTATTTGCCTTCTCTTGGCTGCTGCAGCTCCCAAGAAAGCGGCCCTTTGACAGGAGAGATGGGCTTTCCAGCTGGAGCTCCTTTCCATGCTCCTCTTCCATGTGCATCTCTCCCCATCCCAGAGGAGCACCCAGAGGCGCAGGGAGATCCAGCCCCGCTCTGGGACCACTCTGGGAGGGTTTTCCCTCCCTACAAGACCAGCAGCTCCAGCTGTGCTCAGGGATGGGGAGCATTGCTCAGAGTAGCAAATTGGGACCAGGCAAATTTGTATTTGTCTCCTCTTCTTGTGGCAGGGGCTGTTGGGCTTGGGAAGCAAAACTTCCTATCGGTGTTATACAGGGTCTCAAGGGGATTTGGAGCCTGAATTTCTGAGCTGCAAAGGAGACAGGGAACCTGTCCCCTTGCCTGCAGGAGCTGGGTGGGCAGCAGCATTAGCTGACGTGAGCTGGGTAGAAATGAGTGTAAGGCTCCATAGAAAAAGCTCATTAAAGACCCCTTTGGGAAACCAATTCAGGGTAGAAATTACTGTTTGATGAGCATGAGGGGGGGAGAAGAGGAGGGGGGATGTGAATGAAATCCCCTATAGTTTTATTGATTCAGGTTTTATATGGGAGTCTGGGACTTTAAATAGCAGCTGGGGAGGCTTTGCAATAGGCTTGCTTTGATATGAGCCATGCAGAGACCTGCTCTTTTGTATTTATTCTGGAGCTTGCCTGAGAGACAATTCAAAAGCAATCAGCAGCTGCTGTGACAGCAGCGACCTGTTGCTATGGAATTAGAAGTAATGAGAAATACAAAGGTTTCTTGGTTTGGAGCAGGAGATAGAAGTAGTAAAAGAAAAAAGCAGGGCTGGCATTTAAGTAGGAGGTACAGGGGTAAAAATGTAAATGTGATTTGTTTTCCTTTTTTAAAAGCTTTTTTGCCACCTCAGCAGGTCAGGCTCAGCTTTGTCTGGGAGCGAGCACTTGGGAAAGAGTCCCGTCTGGTGGTGGTACTGGAGTTGTGTGTTCCCAGGCTCCCGGGAAACAAGCCCACACACTCTAGCCAGCCCTCGCTGTGGGGTGTCAGGAGCTCAGACATCTTCCCCATGAAGTGCCAGGGGCCCAGCATGGAAATCCCTGGAGGAGCAGGGGGGCTCATCCCACACCTCCCTTGTTTTGGAGGACTCAATTCTACAGGAGAACTGGGGCAGGATACAGCTCCTTTCCACACACCCTCTGGCCCTGGCTGGAGCCTGCCCATGAGCTCTCTCCAACTCAGTTCACACAGCTCAGGGTGCTTCTCACTCCAAAAAACACTTGGGAGGAGAGGGCAGGGAGATGCTCGGAGGTGGCAGGCAGCTGGTATGATCAGACCTCCATCCCCAGGGCCTGAGCATGCTGAACATCCCTGGATGCAAAAGGCTGATACTCCTATGTCTTCTTTAAATGAAACTCATAGTGCCTTATTGGGTTTTAAATATGCATTTTTGCCAGCCTGACCCCAGCTGCCCTTGGAATAATACTGCTTTGCAGTGAAGCCCTGGAGGGAATTATCATCTGAGCCCACTCCCTTTGTCATGAGAGTCAATTAAAAGCAGAGTAGCTGGTGATTTAATAGCTCTGGTGTCTGAGGGAGGCCCACATCCATCCAGAGGCCGACTCTGGCATTTAAACATAATTAGAGAAGAGAAGCACTTTTTTCCAGCTATCCAACATGTTTTCAAATTCATCCATGTCCATACAGAGCACTAACTCCTCGTGTCCACAGCTTGTCATCTTCTCCTGCACATTAATTAATGCCCCAGCATTGCACATTCTCCTTGCAATATATCCCACGTGAAATTGTTTTCCTGTTTCCCCATGCACCTCTTCCCTTAGGGTAAACCAAACAGGTTTTAATCTCTGAAGACGGTCCAGGCTCACAAAATGCCATGCATGGAAATGCTGCTCCGTAAGCAGTGTTTGAGTTAAGCTTGCAGGAGCAGGAGAAACCTTTGCCCCCAGCTCCCCACAACCAACTGGGAATTTAAATGGGGCCTAATCCCTCTTGCTCCAGTGCAGGGCAGGAGCTCCGTGCCCTCCAGGCACAGGCAGCAGTGCTGGGGACCCCAAGGTGGGAGCCAGCAGCAGGGACTCCCAGTGGGAATAAATAGCCAAGGCTGAGCTCATTTATTCTTCCTTCCTCACAGTCTCTCTTTTCTTTCCATCTCACCACCTCCTTATTTAACATCCTCGGCCGTTGTGCAGAACCATCACCCTGTTTTGCAGCACTGTGACCTACTTCGCCGCAGCGTCCCGACTTCCTCACTGAAATTGCGAGCTCGGAGCCCACCCAATCCATTCAGCGTTTCCCAGCTGAATAACAGATCCAGTTAGGTGGAAGAAGCCTGGCTTTCATGCTGTCAGTGCCTGGGCGTCTCAGTTCCCGCTCCCCAGCACATGCTGCACCACAGGGCCCCTCTGTGTTTGTGTGTCCCCCGCCAAATGAAATTGGGGGAAGGGTTCAAGAAGACTGATCCTGGATACTCAGCCTGTATTTTCGTTCTTCCTGACAGTCTCTGAGGACTACAGAGCTCAGGAATCAAGTAATTTGTGGGTTTTCAATTCTATCTCTCTTGGGAAGCTCTCCTTTCCCAGCAGAGGCTGGGGAGAAGAGTCCATGACCAGGCCAGGATGGCACAACTTGTGCTTGTGAAGAAGCACTTACAGCCAGAATGTGATTTAATGACTGATAGAAAGACCTGTGTCTCACTCCTGGCATCATACCTATCCCCAGTCCTGTGGGTTTATCTCAAGCAAACATTTTAATTCTGCCCTTTACTGCTGCCATCACTCTTCTTCACTGCAGCAGGGCTCCTTCTCCCTACAGCCCCAGCAGGCAGCCAGTCCCCAGGATGCTGGCTCCACTCCATCGTGGGGGATAGCTGGTTGTTAAAAGGGATGAGTAGAAACCAAATAAGGAGAAAAAAGCCTAAGGGCGACCAGGAAAGGCCCTTTTGGTTTCTACCTTCCCTGGCTGGGTGGGATGGACGGCCATCCCCTTGCCCTGAGGCCAGCCCAGCAGCACTGGGGCCCACTTGGCTCCCTGGCAGGTGCAGGGAGGAGGGTAAACACCCTTCACTCCATTTCTGGGTCATGTCTGGAGGAATTACCCACGCACACACAAACAGGAGCTGCTTCCCGATGGCTGCTTCCCAGCACCCAGCAGAGCTCCGCTGCCTCCCGGGCCCTCTGCCCACGCCGCCGCCCCGCCGGGATCACCGCCGCTCCCGGCCTTCCCACAGGGCTTTGCTAATGACTCACCGCTCCTGCTCGGCTCTAATTAGGCTCCTGTCTAATTAGGCTCGCTGGAAAGATGCGGCTGGTGAGAAGCAGCGCTTTGGTGAAAGGAAAGGGGAAAGAAAGAGCATCTGGAGACGCCGGAGGGAGAGACGCCAGGCTGTGGTAAGAGGTCAGGGGGGGATTGGGAATTGTCAGCTGAGCTGCATCTGTGCAAGGGATGGACCATAAAGGGAGGAGAGCAAAGGGACTGGAAACAAATCCCCTCATTACTGACACACAGAGGAGTTCCAGAGTGCAGGGAGAGCGGGGCTGGGGGAGCCTGGCCTGAACCTGCACCCTTGGGCATCCTTGAAACAGAGGCAGGAGAGCAGGCTCTGGAGCAAAGCCTGGTTTGGGGGTGATTTAGGAGGTGTGAAGGCAGCTTTAGGGGAGACACAAGGGACACCCAATGTCTACCCATCTCTGAGAGAGCTGGGAGTGCTCGTATCAGTTGCTAGTGTCAAATAATATTTTCTACTTAATTTTTACATGGTTCAGCCTCCTAAAAATCAAGACATTTACCATATTTAACATTCCTGTAGCAAATTAACAAGCCCCAGGTGTCTTCAATGGCAAAGGTAAGTCATTACTTTACCATTCACCTTGTATCTGATCACAAGGCATCTCACTCACTCACTGCACTAATTAGGGTTTTGCCTTTCCTTCACTTAATAAACCCTCCATGAATGAGGGGCCTGTCTGCAAGCCCCAGCCCAGCTTGCACCTGTGTCCTCCCAGACCTCCAGTTTCTCTCCCTGAAGGCAGTGCCAGGACTGAACCCAGCAAGGGCAGGGAAGGGGAAATGCAGATAATGCAAATGTTTAAGGTATCACTAAACTATATTTCCAAAGAGCCTCTCCTGTGCCTGTCAATGCTCCTTTTAGAGGCTCATCCCATTCTAAGGATCCTGTATGACTCCTTTTAGGTCCATGTGTCAGTGAAAATCCAACCACAAACAAAGCTACAGAGATATTTTGCTCTAACTTTGGGTGCCAAAGAAAGGCTGGGCAAGAAAGCTGGGATGATCAGAAACCCATCACTCTTTCTTGGGACCATCTAAATTGATTGATCCCTGTGGTCTGGAGAGAACATCCATTTCATTGTCTTAGCTGTGCCATAATGGCTCAGAGCATGGAAATTGTGAGCATGTGAAATTGCAGAAAGCTGGTTAAGGATAGTCAAATTAATGTATGGAGGTGTCCTGGAGCAGCAGGGCCCTTTGCTTCCTCCTCTGCCAAAAGCAATTTGTATTGCCTGCCCAGGCTTCCCCCTGGCCAATGGAAACGGGGGTTTGGAGTGCACTGCGGGACCAGAGAAGCTCAGGGTGCTTGGTTTGCTCTGCAGTGCAGCCTTTCCCTGGCAGGAGATTGATTCAGAAAGGATTTGATTTTCACCATGGGGTTTGTCATCAGTAAATGTGCTGTCCCATCTCCCATGACCAATGCCTGTTGTATCAGAGCAGCATCTCCCGTTCCCAGCAGCTGCAGCAGCTGCTGTTTTACTGCAGCCGTGCGAAGGCTGGGGGTGCCCCAAGGGGTGCTTTTGTCAGGCATCCAGGTTGCAGAGCCAAGAGGGGCCACAGGAAAACGTGCTTTTAAAAAGCCATACCCAGGAGCCGACAGTTTGGGCGAAGGCTTTTATTCAACTTCAGTAAATAGGTGAGCTGGGACGCCTGGGAATGCAAATAAAACCAGGACTACTGAGCAGCCGTCAAGATAAAGGAGCTCTTTCATCTCCTGTCTCACACCCAGGGGTTGCCTGTCTTGGAGCAAGTGCTGCGTGACAGGGTGTAGGTTCAGGTACACTGACGTGACTCAGGCTTTCAGAACAGCATGTGCAACACAGCTGAGAGGAGGGGAAGAATACCAGGCAGTGAGTGCACTGCTGCCTAACGGGGGCTGGCGTTCACTGACGCCTGCTGAGGAACAACACCCCAAGCAGCTGACAGCCCAAAGCTTTGATCAATATTTGATTCTTGGGGCTGTCTTGTGCCAGGTCAGGAGCTGGACATGATGCTCTTTGTGGGTCCCTTCCAACTCAGGATACTCTGATTCTATGAACACATATTGGATTCTCCTCAAGCAATCCTTTCTCCTTCCCAATCGTACCTCTGAAGACAAGTGGAGTAACAATGGAAATGAAGCAATTCCTCTGCCTCAAAATCAGTACACAGGGGGTGAAGGGTGCAGGTCTCCCGCTTCTCTTGCCTGGGGAGAGGATGCTGGAGTCCTGTGCAGGACTGGCAGTACAGGGCCAGCAGTGATCGCTTCTGTGATCCAGCAGAAAATGGTTGTGGGGAAACCCCAGCCATCGAGGTGCTCCGTGACTTTTCATCATCATGGCTCTGTACTTCTGGCACCCTCTCCTGCCTGGACTGATGCCTGCAGGCACTGGGAACACCATGTACCTTATCATGGGATCACAGAATAATTTGGGCTGGAAGGGCCTTAAAAATCCTTTTTCCACCACCCCTGCCACAGGCAAGGAATTTTCCACTAGACCAGGTTACTCCAAGCTGTGTGTGACCGGGCCTTGAACACTTCCAGGGATGGGGCATCCACAGGTTCTCTGGGCAACCTGTTCAGGGCCTCACCACCCTCACAAGGAAGACTTTTCTTCCTTACATCGCCTCCCCAGGGGAGACCTGGATGCTGGGTACAGCATTTCTGATGGGTTTCTTCTTGCAGGAGACGTGGGAACACCTAAGCCACACAGCATCATGGACCCTGTCCTGTGATGAGATGCAGCATCTCTGGTTCTCTAAGCCAAAAGAACCAAAAACCTCTGTGTCTAGGATTTGTCAAAGACACCGAGCTGTGTTAGGGGCTTACAGGAACTCAGTGCCATCAGCCAGCACATGCAGCCCCCAGACTCCCATTATTCTCATCTCGGGGCTGAAGAGGCACAGAGAACAGCTGTGACACTTCCCCTTCTTGAACGAGGATGAAAAGCCCTGTGTGGGGGGGGAGAATAACCCAAGGAATATCACATGGCCATCTGTCCTTCAGTAAAATGCAAATCTTGTAAGAGGAGGAAAATAAGTTGAAGAGTCCAGTGGGTTCAAACTGGAATGGAGATGATAAAGGCAATGCAAACATTTGATTAAAGGTTGAGGCTGGGGTTCTTCATTCAGCCTTGGTGCAAAAAAGTCATCGGCAAAAATACCAAAGGCGTGGGAATAAACCAGGCAGAAAACTCAGACTTAAAATCAAATTTATTTAGAGGAAGAATGACTTTACAAGAGGTTGATACTGATAACTAAAAAGGAAGATAAATAAAAGCTTGTTACAAAACCTAATGGTTTCTGGCAAGTTACAGAAAAACTGAAGAATTTTACAGTCAATAACCTGCTCACTTTTTACATAATTACAAATTAACATACAGCAATTAGGTTTTACCCTCTTCTTTAAAAATCTTTTTTTTCCCCAACTTTTTTTCTTTATGGGTTCAACATGAAAATGCAAAGCCTTTTTTTTTTCCTTTTTTTTTTTTCTTTTTAATAAGAAACAAACCAAAAGCAGAGGTATATCAGGTTATTATAATACACCTCAATGTTCTGGGAATTACTCAAGTGCATTCCATATTAGTACAAAATAAACACCAGGCTAAACTTTAACCATAGGCGAACTGAACCGGACATAGATTTTTATTTCTTTTTTTTTTGAGTCAGTGTTTAATATTGATGAAGAAAATAGTAGCATTACTTTAGAGCATGGAAAGGATGGATACCTATAGGCAGCTTAAATACATACAAAGCTCATAGCTGTATGCAAAGCAGTGAATGTCATCCTGTTCCCCCCTCCCCCCCAAGCAATGGAAGCTGAATTATATTTGGGCAAAGCATCAGTGTCAGTGAAATGCATGTGGAAGGGAACGGCACAGAGCCCTGGAAATGCAGGGTGAAGGGAGCTGGCGTTACACTTCTCATGACTGAAGAGCACAAGGTGTAGGAGATCTGGCCAGTTCAGCTCGCCTATATTTAAAAATTAGCTGTATCACCAATGAAGAATCGTGGATTGCTGCCCCTTCTGACAAATAAAGCAAGAGTTATGAGCAGCAGGGGAGGTTTTTTATTTAAAAGGGTGCCCTAAATCATGATAAATTCCCAAACCTGGCCAGCAGGCAAAATAATTTCCAGAGTTCTGGTTAACAAGGAATGTTTTGTGGGATTTTAGCAGATACTCTCCTGTGTCCCCTGCCCAGTCCTCCCCTGCTCCATGCCATAGATATCCTAGACAGCTTCCTTGGGATTTGGCACCTGAAGAACCTCTTCTGACTAGGTGGCATGTGGAAGGACTGGAATTGGGTATTTCAGCAACAGCTGTGAGACATCCTAGTGACTCCAGGAAGGTGCAAAGGTGATCGGACTCTGGATGCAAATCCACACAAGCTGATGGCATTACTGTGCTGCCACACCTCCAGAGGGAAGAGTCCACCCTCAGTGGGGTTGATAGCTCCTGTCCCAGGGAGGGCACCTGGGAGGTGTCCCAGTGGCCTGGACAGTAAACACCCTGGTGCATGGAAAGGGCCTCACTTACTTGGATGCATCCCCTCATCTCCTTCACTCTGAGTTTCTCCAGGGAAAAGGAGATGGAGGGAAAACCACTGGCGGGACTGCTTCCCTACCTGCCGTGAGGAAGGTGATGGTGAAGCTGACATGGGCTCTCCTGGGGGATGTACCTGAGCCAACAGAAGCCAGTTCTCTTGTCCTGCCACTTAACCTAGCTGCAGTGGGACTGTAGTCAGATTCGCACCCACTTTGGTCTAAAAATAATACAAAAAGCTTGTCCCTTCCTGCCCTCTCGGGGAAAAGCCAAACCAAACCAGGAACACGCCTACTTGAAGCTCTGATTTTGCTGGGGATACAGAGGGGGAAGCAATGGCAAAACTGATTGTCTCCAAATAACCATAATTAAAAGGGGCAAGACCAGTTCCATTTAAAGTGCTTTATGGCATCAAACTGACGTCAAGTTACGTGCTGAGATGATCACTTCATTTAAAAGAATCTAAGGCTAAGCCCACACAACCCCATCGAGTCTCCCACCCTTTGCTACAGCTACTCTCTGCTGCTGGGTATTCTGGCACCCTCAGCTTCTACTGGCCACTTGTCTGAGCCCACACTCTCACTTTCCCTGGACAGTGAAACCCCTCCTGTTGGGCAGTGGCAAAGACCAGGCCGAGAAAAGCCCAAGAAAACCAAACTTTATTTCTGCCCTCCATGAAACACCAGCACAAACAGCTCCAAGAGCCCTCACAGGATCCTCCTCTCCTCCAACAACACAGGCTTCAGAGAGTCCCGGGAACCCAATAAAAAACAGGGTGGTTTGGGTGCTCCAAATGGGATCGAGGGACTGGCTCTGGGAACTAGCAACAGGCTGGGCTGAAGAAATAACATGCTTTCAACAACTGCAGGATGGATGCCAGGCATGGAACTGGAGCAAATGCAATCTTAAGGCCAGGAAGAGGAAAGGTTTTGGTGCTGTCAAGCTGGCACAATATTCCAGCAGACAATGCTAGACAACCTTCAGGGATCAGAGCAGGAATCTGACTCTGGGAACCTATGCCAAGGCCTTTCCAAAGAAAACCTAAGACGGGAAAAATAAAAGGCTAAAGAGATAAAAACAAGCCCTTACCTTCCCAAAGGTGAAAGAAGGAGGAAGCAGTGTGGGAGGAAAGGCTTCATTCCAAAAAAGGTGAATCATACAGTAACAGACATCCTCCAGGGACAAAGGTCTGTCCACCAGAATTTAAGACACAAACAGCTTTGATAGCCAGGATTTCTGGTCAGTGTATTCCTGACTCACATCTGTGGTTTCTGTCAAGGAACCACAGGGGCCTTGGGAGCCAATAGCATTTGCACTTCAGGCACTGAATGCTCTTTCTGATTTGCACAGGAGAGATGGTGAAGCCAGGCAGACTCAGTCCTGCTGCCATGGGTCACTCATCTGCCTTTTGGTGCCCTTCTCAGAGCCATGGGACATTGCTGTGTTGTGGATATAGCATGTGCTGGGACTGGGGAAAAGACAGTGGGATAGGTTGAAAAGTTCATAGTGGCAAAGGCTGTTCCAGACTGAGGGGAACTCAGACGTACCAGTGCCCTGATCTCTGTTCACACAACAGTAAATGAGCCACACACTGCTTTGGTTTCCAGAAATTTCAGCTTGGCCCACTCGTGTTCGCAGATGTGTGAACAGCAGGGCAGAAGTTACTTTCTGAAGTTGGTGGTTTTCTCATGAAAAAGGTAACACCACACCACTGGCACGTGCCTCTTTCAGCTCCCCTCAGGTCCAGGAGAGCAACTAGACCCTCCATGCTTTGCTTTTTCCTTTGCCTCCAAAAGGAATGAGAAAACCTAACCAAAATGTTTAAACAAGGAAACTAACTGACAGGAGGAGCCTTGTCTGAAGTCACTGTGTCATTTTCCAGACTTTTTTTGGCCTGAAGATGCTCTGCCTTGCAGAAAGCTCTCACCTGAAATTGTGTGACTTTGGGCATGGAATGAGCTGCAAAGCAGCACTGCCCAACCCCACGGTTTGTAGGAAACAGGGAGATGAGAACATTTGGTTTACCAATCTTTTGGTAAGAAAACAAAACAAATAAACAAACCAAAAAAAATAAAGGGGGGGAAAGAGAAAAAAACCCTCAAACCATTCCCCAAATAAAAGCAAAAGTAAAAAGAAATAAAAAAATAAAAGCAAGTAAACTTTTTAAAAAAAACTCTTTCAGATAAAATGAAAGATAAATATTTTTGCAAGCCCTGCTTGCAATTAAGAACAAGCACCAAATAATATTTAAAAAAGAAACCAGAATAAAAATAAATCTCAACCCTTTTTCCTTTCTTTTTTTTCTCTTTTTCTTTTGAGTTTTAATCGTGTAGAGAGCATCCAAAGCAAGCAGAGTTCCTGCACCAAGACAGCCCAGCCCAAGCATCCACTTCACCATCAATGCTGCTGACACTCATCAGCACTAACTCTGAAAACTGCTGCGGGTCACCAGCTCATGACAAGCCTGAGAGCAAACGGAAATCAAACAATAGTACAAGAAGAGAAATTATTTGTTATTTCAAAGAAAAAAAAACTGGTAAGAAAGGAAATGCACCTGACAGCTTCAAACTCTTGAGCAAAACCTTGACCTGTTTTGAAGATGGTAACCACATACAAATCCACTCGGGGAATTCTTCTGACAGGGTTTGGAAGAAAGGTGATTTTTGAGAAAAGTGTGCCTTGTTGCATTTTTCCTCCCCCACTGAACACATCCCTATATTCCACAACTCTACAGACACCCCACAGCTGACACAGCAAGAGCTGCCCTCGGACCTTCCTGTTCTGCATGGACACTGCACCCCAGAGGCCATGGGGACACGCCACGCTGGACTCCAGACCTGTCCCACAGGGGGTTTGTCCATCAGAACCTTTTTCTCCCCAAAAAAGGTTCCTAAGTGCCCGGTATTGCACAGCCATGGGGATAGGAGCCATCTCCTTGGAGCCTGCCCCGCTGCCCCACGATGTCTCACGGACCTCCTCGCACACTGCTGCTCTCACTCTGCCTCAGAAACGAGCAGGGCAAGTGAGAAAATCCACAGAAACAGAAGCCCAACGGTAGCACAAAAAGCAGGCTAAGAAAAACACAAAGAACAGAACAAAGATCCCTAAAAGCAGATTTTTAGCCACCCCCCCATTCAGTCATTAGGCTTGTATGGGGATGCCAAATGCAACTGGAGAGCTCTATTCCAGTAAAAACATAATCTTTACTTTGGGGATGGGAGGGAGTGAGCTGGAGCTCAAAGAGACTGTGTAAAAAAAATGTTGCTTACTGTTGTTTCCATTTGAACAGTCTGTTCTGGCTCCCTGGGATTGCCTTACCAGCCTACCAAAATTCTCTTTTCTGCGCCATTTTAAATATACCCAAAAATGTTCTGCTTGACTCTGGAAACAGTTCGACATTTGATTCCTCTGCCCCACAGAAATTGTTCAGAATTATTCTAAATTTTAATTTTTATCCTCTGAGTTGTTGCTTCTGAATGCTGTTACTGCTTCCTGGTGTAAGATACCCTCTGAAACCAGACAGCCCCTATCCCATGAGCACAAAAGGGGTGTGCGGGTCACTGTGTTACAGTCGGAGCAGTAAGGGCAAGATATTTAATATCTACACACTCCCTGAAAGTCCTCAGGTATCATCTATCCAGGCTTGTGGACCTTGGCTGTAGGGACTGTAAGCATATCCCAGTGGATACATAGATACATATATGTATATATACAGTATATCTATATATGCCAGTGTGTACGCACCATTTGTAGAGTCCTAATCTTTTGCTAAATGCTTGGTTTTGGTTTTTTTCCCCAGAAAAGGGGAATTTGAAGGCACAGACCCCTTAAGGCTATGTTCTCTCGTCCTTCAGCAGTAAGAAGAGACAGACAAGATCTATCCCAGTCCGTGTGACCCCAGGTTTGCACGGGGAGATGGTCCTGTGTGCCGTGCAGGCACAGCCTCTGCAGGGAGAATTCACCGAAAAGCACAGGAGAGAGGCCCTTATCCACCACTTAGCAGACTTCAGAACATGTTTTATTTAAAACCTCCGGATGCTCGTCCAGCGCAGGCACCAGCCTCGTGCTGTGTCACAGGCAGGGAGATGTCCACGGTGCCAATGCCACGAGTGACCACTGGAACAGTCCGTGCTCAGCAGAAGATCTCCTCACCCTCTGGAGGTGCTTCTGACGAGTGAGAATCTGTAGCACCAAAAAACATGTGGGAATCACTACGGGAACACAGGGACACAGCAGGCAGAGCAGGGCTCCGTGTGCACAGAAACCCCTCTGTCTGCTAAATCCACCGGGCCCCTTAAAAGATGTTCAGTTCCCTGATGAGCTACCATGAAATTACACCTTGTAATGGGTGAGATGTCCTGTGCACAAGCTGGAAAACATCAGTGAGCTAGCATGAATGAAACCGGTCATCCGAGGGCATGTGATCAGATTTCATGTGGGTCAGAGGTTTGAGGTGCAGGTCTGTGTCCTAAGGGGATGCAAAATACCAGACCAAAAAAAACCTGTATGTTTTTGTTTCAGATCAAGAGACAAAACAGACCAGCTTGGGGGGAGAGGCCACCAGAAGGCTTGTGGGTATCACTTCCAAACTGCCACAGAGCTAAAGCAGACATCAATGCCTCAGGAGCTGCAACAGCCAGGAGCATCCCAGCAGCAGCTCCTTCTGAAAGCACTGACACTGAAGCAGAACATTTTCCTCCTTGAAGCAGAGAATCCAGCCCATGGAGGCTGCTCAGGATGGGATGGGAAGGGAAGAAACAATGAGAAGAATGTGTGTCCCTCTGACAACCCCGGGGGCTGCAGAACAGGCAGAAAAGCCCACAGAAAATCACTTCAAGCTGGGAAGTCCACTCAGCACAGCTGCTCTTCCCCATCCCTGTGTCACCATCCTCATTTAAAGCCAGATTTTGTGGCTTCCACAAGTTGCTGGCTGAAGGAAAACAGCCAGCTTACCAACCCTGAAAAAACACTTGTGAGCTCCCCTGACACTCACCAGACTGTTGGGAGCGATGTCCCCTGCCCTTTTTCTTCTTTTCCTTCTTCTCCTTTGGTTTGGCTAAACTGAAGAGGCGAGTAGGCATCTGGGTCTGTTCCTCAGCTGCCTTGTTAGTCTGGTTTGTTGTGCTAAGCAAATGGAAAGTGCTTTTCTCTTTGTGTGTCCTTGAAAGACTGTTCCTTTTGGGGGAGACAGACAGTTCTGCGTCAAAGTGCCCTTGTTTAGGAAGGGAAGGGTTCTTCTGCATGGAGGATTCGTCAGTGCTGGACTGGGAGGAGACTCTTGCAAGTTTCTCGTGTAGATTTGAAACCTAGAAAGGAAAAGTGTTTCATGAAAGAGGCTAGCAGAGAACAAGGATAGAAAAAGCATGTCCCAGACCACTCACAGAGGTTATTCTTGTGAACATCCAGTCCATTCACCAGGTAAAATGTCGTCCCCATCCAGGCAAAGTAGAGAGGGAAAAGCCCTCTCTGTTCAAGATGAAAAGACGAGGCATACAAAAAGTAATACTCCACTACCTTTTGCTCCTACATGTACTCTGCTATGTATCAACAAGCCAAGGGCAAATATTCTCTAAGATCTCGATAGCAAGACTCACCCTGCATCATTTGCACACACAGATGGTGGCAGGAGGCCAAGGAGCAGCGTACCTCTCTGGGAAGGGAACGCCAGCACACGGCACAGGAGCACCATGTGTCAAAGGAAGCCTTCCCAAGCAAAAGATGAAAGCAAAAGCATTTTTCCTGATTTTTTTTTTCCTAACGGCTGTCTCAGGATGTAATTGAGCTTGCACATTCAAAGGGAAGATCAAAACAAGCCCAACAAAGCTCGACTGAACCCTCTATTAATAGCTCTGCAATGTCAGTCAGATACCTTCCTTGAGAAGGTGCTTCCTTCTCCTAAATCTCTGAGGCCTTGCAGGCATTTTACCTCTCAGCTTCTCCCACAGCATCCGTGCCCTTCGTCTACAAGTGCTTGGAGCTGGAACAGCTTCACTGGCTGCTTGGAAAACTCCTGGCTTGATCAGGAGCCAGGTGGGAGGGAGCAGGACCTCCTTTGGTGATTAGCTTTTCAGAGCTCACTGCTCAGTTCCACAATTAGGCTGTTCAGGCATCCAAAATCATTCCCATTCTGTAATCCAACATTTACAAACCAACTCTGCTACAGCTCTAAGCAAATTACAGTCAGAATTAGTGAGTTACAAACAAACAAATGACCAACAGGCTTAAGGATTTAATTCAGTCTGTGTTTTGCCAATGATGCAGGCTCTCCTCAGTCAGACTGCTGCACAGTTGTAAAGGAATAAACCTTAGCTTGCTGAATAATGCCCAAACCAGGATCTGTGTGTGGGTTTTTCTTTGTGGTTGTGAGCAGTCAGACACCAGAAGCCTCTTCCAGCAGAGCTGGGGACCTTTGCTCACTGAGCCACAGGTGGACTGCAGGTGCTCTGTCTTTTCAGGACGGGCACTGCCATGTCTTTGCTGGATATTGAGAATGCTTTTGGAGATGGATGTCAGCATGTGAACAGCCTTGCCCTGCAGTTATCAGCCTCACAAGTGGTTTTTGTGACAGCTGGAGGCTGCAGGTTACCCACTACACTCAGGCTGTTTCTGCGGAGGATGTCCCCTCTGCCTGACCGCTCCCCAGAGCTCAGCCCTCGGGTGAAGGCCAACATCAGGCAGTGTCAACCCCCTGGGACTGCCTGGGCCATCTTCCCTGGGAGCCTGCCACCTCCTCTGCCATCCCCCAACACACAGACAGGGAAGTGGGCAGAGCCCAGGCTGCCCAGCACAGGCCAGGAACCCCCAATACACCAGGAAGCACCAATACTGGCAGTGCCTCAGCAGCTCCAGAGATGCAGAAAGTGCAGAAGTGCACATCACATGCAAGGGAAGAGCCAGTTTTAAATACCAGTCCCCACATGTCTGGAGCTGGGCTGGCAGCAGCTGTGTGCCCTGTGAGGGGCATGCAGTTCACCCAGGAGCTGGCTGGGAGCTCCCTGCAGGGATCAGCTTCCCTAGGAGCCTGGCTGTTGGCATCGTTTACCTGGTTGTGGTCAGGCTCCTGCCGCATTTGAGCAAATCGCTCCAGGTCCTGCTTCAGCTGCACCTTCTCCCTCTCCAGCTGCTTCTGCGCCGTGCGGAGCCTCTCCAGGTCGAGCTGGTAGGCCGCCTTCTTCACCTGCAGCTCCTCCCGCTCCCGCTCCAGCTCCTGCCTCAGCCTCTGCACCTGCTCCTCACGCTGGGCCAGCTCGGCCTCATGCTCTGCCAGTTCCTTCTCCCGGACTTCCCACTCCTTCTCCCTCCTCCGCCTCTCCTCCTGGTGCTGTGTCTGCTGCTTCTTCAGGTTGGCCAGCTCCTGGCGCTGCTTCTCCAGGTTGCGCTGCTTCTCCTGCTCCAGCAGCGAGGTGGGCCGGAAGAAGCTTCGGCTCAGAGCCCTCTCGCTCAGAGCCAGCTTCTGGTCCTCGATGTAGGTGTCCTGCTGCAGCACCACGGCCTGGGAGAGAGGACACAGAGATCACTGCAGCATCCTCTCCGTGGCGAGAGGCCCATCCCTGAAAACCTCAGGGTGCTGTACTGAACCCCTTCTTCTCCCACCAAACTTGCAGCCCAGCACTGCTGCCTGGTTACCAGAGCGTGCTGGCAAAGCATCTCCCCCAGCAGCTTCCCAAATGCAGGCCAGCACTGGTTCCCTTGGGCAGCAGCTCATTCCCACAGCCTGCAAGCCAGCCGTGGGGTGTCCAGCCAGGCAGGGCTGTGACACGAGAAGGGGAGACAAGGGGCAAAGCACAACTGGCAGCTCAGGCAAGCAGTGTGTGGGAGCAGGATGAAGGGCTAAGCCTACCTGCAAAGCACTGAGCAGCTTATGGAGGCTGGTAATGGTTTGGAGGACCTGCTGCGAGAAAACAGAAGTGTTGCTGTTAGATCTCACCGGGTGTTGGGCACGTGGACAGCACCCTCTCTTGCTCTGTGTCCCACCAGTGGGTCTGACAAGCTGCACAGCCATCCCTCTCCACCCTGCTTTTCCTCACTTTTCCCTTGAAGTGACTGCATCAGTCCCCAGTACCCCAATGCATCCCTTGAACATCTCCCAGAAGTGCCTGGCATCACCTCCCTCTCTTCCCTAGCTGTCATTGCAGGAGAAGGAACATCTGCAGAGGCACCTCCTGGCACAGAGCTCATGGGAAGTCCTGGGTTGTCTCTGCAAACCATTTCCCACAGCATCAGCTTGCTCAAGAACAAGCTAAGTAATTGAGATGAAGCCCAGAAGTTCACTTAAAAATTTCAGGGAAAAAATTTCAAGGGGTGAAAAAAAAAAGCCATCTTTAAATAGATGTGGACTATTTGTACCCTTTTCCCCCAGCTGACCCATACAAGACCTGCTGCCACCGGGCAGAAAAGCTACACTACAGCAGGCACAAAGTGCAGCAGGTGTGTTCTTGGAGGCTTTCTGAAAATACAGAAGTGCCAACACCTCATGCATCAATACAGAGCAAGCTATTTTGGAGTTATGCCCTATCCCTAAATTTAGCCTAGCTAAAAATTTCTCTGAATCTCTCATATCCTACAATTACTTTCAAGAAGAAAAAAGAGCACTTCGGTATTTGCAGTAGTGGAGTGATAGCCAGTATTAAGAGAACTGCTTCTCATTTTGTCATTAATGCTAATTGGGAGTTATGAATGTGTATCAAAGGGAGAATAGAAATCTAATTGCCCCAATTCACTGCACCTGCAACATAAAATTAAACTCTCTCTGCCTGCAGATGCACAATAAATACAGCCCTGTGCATCCTGGTGGTAATTAACCCTTGCTGCTTATAATCAGCACATATCATCTTGCTGGCAAGCAGATGACAATCAGTGAATTCCCTGTCTAAACATCCAAGGTTAAACAAATAAATGACACAGTGGGTTCAGCTTAATGTATTTAAAAGTCTAGATGTGCTTCAGCAAATTAAATGTGTTTTCTTCTACATTATCACCTATTGAGACAAATTCTCTAGCCACTTAAATGAAGGGAACAGCTGAGCAATGGAATCAATTCTTACCTCGTTATTCCTTTTCAGCATGAACATCAAATTAGCATTTCCACCCTATGACAAGATCACAAATTTAATATGAGGACAATGAAAAATCATAGCAAATGTCTTCTGAAGCTGAACTAATGACACATCCATTAAACACTCCCCTCCACCTTCCATTTTGGGAGAATTCACGCATGTTTCTAGGCCACTTAGAATCATACAGAATAAAATGTTAATTAGGTATTATTTTGCAGTTGTGTGATGGATTGATCCCCAGAAAGAAAAGGTGCAAGGTTGTAGCTGACCTTATAATTTCAACCTTGCAAAATCACACACATGCTTTGGCTGACCTGCAGACAGATGGTAGCTAACCTGTGCCATTAAGGGGTACAACTGATTTGCAGTGGTTTACAAGTCAGTGGTTTTGGGTGCATATTTCAAGTTTTATTTTTAACGTATTAGGATGTACCTAACTGTCAAGAAATTTTCAGGCATTTTTCAAGGCTAGAGCTGTCACTCCTGGAATCTGAACTCAGTGGTGGCAGACACACAAACCAAGCTGTACCTTCTTTAAAATGCTGTCTGACTCTGTTCTCCGAAGGTCCTGAGCATCATCGCCTTCATCTTTCGCTCCACCTAAAGAGAGAAGCCAGCACTGACATCATCACTTATTCAACAGTTTAAGGCAGAGATGAACTTGCTAAAGTCTGAGGAATTTAATACAGGAAACTCACATGTTTCCCTCACAAAAGCGGACACAGAGCTCTTGACATTTTAACTAAATGAATTTGAGCCCTAAATATATGGAACACGTCAGCACTACCAGAAAAAGTGGATGTGAATTTAGATTAGGGTTGACTTTGGTTTCAGAGAACGTGCTGATAAATTCAGCACACTGCTATTAACTGGTGCTCTGTCTAGCCCCTGCACTGCTGTCTACTACCACAGAATACTTGCTGAGAAGACATGAGGCAGCATAAGAGCAGATGGAGGATGATAACAGAATCATATCAGGGTATATTATTGCAGGTATAGTTTCAATGCCTCTCTTGTGCAAGTTAATTTACATCTGGGTCAGATACTGCTGTGCAACACCCTGTGTAATTCTACTCTAACAATTTATCATTAACCTCAGCTATCAGATACCTGGATCTTCAAAGGGACACTGGGCTTCTCTTTCTAACTTCCCCCTGGATGGCTCATATCAGTGCTCCTGAGCAGGACTGAGCTGACCTCTGGGGACAGGAGGGCTCTGACCCTCCCTCTGTGCTGCCCTCCTGCTCAAAAGGAGTCACACAGACCTTCCATCCTCTAGCTCTTGCCAAGACTCTTGTACTCCCATTGCCAGCTGAGATGCAGCCCATGGGGAAAACCCACACTTGCAGTGGCAACCTTCCTTCTGCCACTCTTAAAGATAAATAACTTTACATAAACCTGAATCTGCAGCAGCATGAAGGACACCACACCTGCTGTGAAGGTCCTCTCCTCCCCCCACCCCCAAGGCTGCTCTGCTATTAGAGGCTGACCCTCAAGTCCTCCTAACAGACCTGCTCTCCTACGGCACGTCCTGGGACCTTCGACCTCTCTGCAGGAGGAAACTCCTCCCTTCTGCCTTGCTGGAGGGGAGAACGAAGGGGAGTCAGGTTAGAAGCCTTGCCCGAGGTTTCACAGGTTGTGAACTGAGGAACTGGAGAGAATGACAGGTTTCATACCTCCTGGGCAGAACAAACAGGCCCTGCATTCTTTTCACAAAATCTCCCAAGAACCTACAACTACTGAATTAGAATCAGAAGGTATTTCTACAGAAAACTTAGATCTGGGCAACAGCCTGAGGCTGCCCCATTCATCATTGCAACAGAGAGAGGCACAACGCTCAACAAACCCCTCCAGTGTGAGTGTATTTGTCATCATGGTGACAAGGCCTGTGGAGGGCTTTGCAGCCCTCCAGTAGAGCTGGGAAAGCCTCTGCACAGTTCTCATGTCTGACTGTCTGGAGCTAACACTGCTCCTTTAATGCAGGAGGTCAGACGAGGTCCAACGATCCCAGTGCTGAGACAGACACTAGCACAGCAAAACTGGTTGTATTGGGAGTGTGAGTGAGACCACAGAGAAAGGAATTTGAGGACAGGGAAGTTTCTGATGACTAGAGCAAAGAAAGAGGGCATTGGGAAGCAGCCAACTATGCAGCTGAAATAAGTAGTCACGCATTTCTTTGGGAGAGACTTAATTGGAGGAATAATACATGCAGATGTAGGTGGAACATAAATGCACAGAGAGCAGAGACAGGGGAGAAGGTGTTTGATTCAGCAATATCCACATCCATTTGTAAATGCAACAGCATCAGGCTCCTGCTGGGAAGAAAAGTGAAGAACAAAGAACAGACCTGTAGATATTACAATAATAACATGAAGAAACTAATTTATTGAGAAGCCAAATGCTTTCATGTGGCACATAAGTAAAATAGCAAGTATTACTTAGAGAGAGCACAGAAAGGAGTGAAGAGTTCAGATGTTTAACCCTTGTATAGCCACAGGTTCTCAGCTACCATCAATCCGCCTGTACGTAGGCTTTTTTCCTAATCTGTGATTTAATCTATCAACTATTGCTGGAAAGGAGTTGTGAAACCCAAACCACCAGCTGAAGTCCTTCTGAAGCAAGAGGATACGATGATGCGTGTTATTAACAAATTCTGATGTGCACACACAGAACTACTCACCCTTGGAGGCGTTCATCTGATGACTGTCAAATCCTCCAAAAGTTTCTGCCCTTCTAGGGAGTGAGACAGGGCCAACTCCTCCCTCCTGATCCATGGCAGTGCTGCTGACCTGCTGTCCAAGGGCAGTGCCCAGGCTTCTGTTCACCAGGTCTTGCAGCAGTTCAACTGACAAAAAGCAGCAGTGTCTTTGTTAAAGCCCACCTCAGGTTTCTGAGCTATTTTCATCCCTGCCTGAGCTCAGGTCAGAAATTATTTGGTGTACAAAGAATCTAGGTTTCTGTGACAACAACATGAACAGTACACATTGCCCCTGCAAAAACTCACTCTGTCTGACCACTAACTCCAACTCTGGGAGCTCTGCACAAACTCACACCTCCCTCTCTTCCTTCAGGCAACCTCGATGTACTCTGACAACAACATTTAATAATTTAAGCCTCTCCAAAGATCATGCTGGAAAGCAGCCTGAGTTTCCACCTACCCTTGCCTTTGCCTGCAGAGCCGCTTGTCCCTTGCAGGCACCACGAGCACCTGCTGGAACCCAAACCCCACCCTCACATCTTGCTGAGACTGAAGAACAGCAAAATCCTGGATGGCCCAAATTTCAGCCAAGGATTCAATTCAAATTTCAGCCAATTTCAGCCCATGCTGCTCCTGACCCCAAAGCAGGTTCAATGTATGATTTTCTTTGTGCTGACTTTCCTGCCCTCTCGCAACATCCCCCAATACCTGCTTCCTTTCCTGATGCTCATGACCTGTCCCTGAGACAGTACCATGAGGAGCAGTTTCTCCTTATCTCGTTATTCTGACAAAGAGAAGATGTCCCCTGCAAAACTGGTGCTTGAGAACTGATGCCTTCACTGAAGGTAACCAATTATAGTTGGTTACTGTAATTTACATGTCACATGACTGGCTCACCTTCATTTATTGCAGTTTTCATGATTCCCTCTCCTTTTGGAGCCTCTTCTGTGTTGGCTCTGAAGAGCAGCCTGGAGCCTGGCATCTCCTCCTGCACAGAACTGTCTGCCATGTCCTGGAAGATCTTCGTCTTCTCCTCCAGCAAGAGCAGGATCTGTTTATCCTTCTGCTGAAGTTGTTCTGTGGGGGTGAACAGAAAACAGGAATGAAGACAAAATAAAAACTTTGGCAAGGAAACCTGAGCGATTCCTGAGATACTGGCCCCATCTAGTGGATCATGACAATATGTGCTGGGTTTGGCAGCATGACAGTGCCCTGGGCAATCTGGCACAGCAGGCTTGGAAAATAAATAATGCAAGGAAGGCGATCTGCAAACCAGGACTGCAGTTATTTGCTGGATGCAGGACTGAAAAAAGTCACAGTTCCACCACAAAACCCAACCAAAAACCTCCCGTACATTTTTCCACAAGGGCTCCCCAGCTCTCTTCCAGGCAGATTTTACCTTTCAGTTCTCTCACTTTTGCATCGGACAATTTCTTTTCAAACTCAGACTCACAGGGGACTCCTTCATCTTCATCTCTATCCCTGGACAGGAGACATGGCTCAATTATTACAGGAACACACCCAGTGCACCCCCTGCCTCACAACAACAGCTGAGTGTCTTACATGGTGTGCATTGTGTCCTGGATGATCTGTATCCAGCCGTTGCGCTCTTCTTTGGAGCTGGCATGGACTTCCACCATTTCGGGATCCTTTCCACCCATGCTGATCAGGAACAAACCCTTCTCCTCATGAGCCACTTCTCGTACTATCAACTTCTTCAGAGAGATCACAGTGGATTTCTGGTCCTTCAGATGGAAAGAAATGGGTGAGGAGGGTGACCAGAGCTAGCTCCCAGATTCAAACTAGCATTGAAAAGGGCCCAATAAACCATAGTGCTACACCTCTCAGGTTTGTAAACATTTTCTGAACATATTGGCTAATTAAAAAACCAAAATCATTTCAGTGGGGTCAAACAAAAGGAATGGGTTTGCTTTCCTCTAGCAGTTCTGTAGGAAAAGCAATTTCACCTCACTCAATTTCAAGAAAGAATTAATTTCAAATTGACTTTGTGGTTTGGTAAACTGTACCATATTTTGCTCTGATCTCATTTCCTACTGACCACACTCTCCCTTGTCATTAATATCACAGCTCCTTACACTTGGTGCAGCTTGCAAGCCTGCTTCACACACAATGTCTTCACCATCTCTCTCCAGGATAAAGTCTTGTTTCCAAATCCCACAAAATCTCTGCTGCTCTCAGACACTCACAGGGGACTGCTATCTGAGAACTCATGTGTGAGGTGATGTTCACCCTGTGCTACGGTCTCTGTGTCATCAGCCTGCTGGGTTACAATGTCCCCAGGCTGCTGTGTCATCTGCACACGAGTCAGCCCCTTTGTGCATTGTACCACATGCTACAGCTGGGCTGATCTGGCTCACTAGCAGGACTCGTATGCAAATCAGCTTCCCCTGTGTAGGGCACTGAGCCCGTGCAGAGGGTTGGTGGAACTGGAATAACAAATTATCAGCTTTCAAAATGCTCAAAGAGTGGAAAGGTCACAAGGTTTAGCCAGTCTAGAGCATGCCCGGAAGGTACAGCCCAGCAGACTCCATTAGGCACCAGGTTTCCTTTAGCAGGTCAGTGTGCCCAGCTCTTTTTGGGGGCCTGCCCTCAAACCTAATGTTTTTGCTCCTGCACATTACAAATATATTTCCCTGACATTTATTTTCAAGCTGTTCTGTTGAATTACTGCCCTGGCATTTCACCTCACTGTCCCCCGCAGCAGCTCACAATGTATTTCCTTCTGCTGAGGTTCATTTTTACACCATTTGCATTATCCCCTCACCCCCTCCCAGCCCTGTCACTGCTCCAGTGTGCACAAACTGCAAAGCACAAGTGTTTTGAGTGACAGGCAGGTTTTCAAGGCCAATTATCAGCTGTGCCAAGGCGCTGCAGGAAGGGGAGGTGGGGCATGAAGACATGTTTTCCCATCAAAAAGAATGGAGTCTGCTCAGCAAACAAAAATGTTCCGAGCAAGAAAATTAAGTTGTTTAGCAGGCAATTGATGGCTTTGCTGCACAGCACAACATCACGGGTCTCTCACATAGAAAAGTAAGAAGGAAAAAAGGTTGAAGCCTTACCAGTGAGGCAAAGACATATTTCTGGTCCTTCTCCTGAAGGAACACGAGCATGTCAGAGAGGAGAACAGCCTGGACTTCTGCAAGAGAAGAAGCACACCAGTGCAGTGTAACCACACAACCCAGCCCGGAACAGATTTCTTCTAATAACACCAGCACTGGGGAGCAGCAGGGCTGGTTTTGCAAATCCTGGAAGCAAGATCAACCTCCCAGTTGGCAGGAGGAACAAGGGCAGTTCCTGGAGATGCCAGATCAGGTTAGCTCTGAACCAGCTTTGCATTAAGCAGGACACATCAGCACCTGGGCATCCTGCAGGATTTGCTCTCACCCATTGCAGCAGGGGTGCTTCTCTGCAGCCACATGCTCACTACTAGTTAAGACATGGGTATAATAGTGAAAGCCAGAGACATTTATTCAATAGAAGCTCTGTTTTCTCAAACAATCAATATTTCAGCCCTCAAGCAAAATATCTGCACAGGAAGTTTTGGGTTTTATGGTTCTCTTGATGAGTGGTTTGCAGGGTGTAAATTATCGTGCAATAACAACATTTGTCAGCTGCAGTTTCTTTCCCAGGAAATACTGACTTCAGGAGCCACCAGTAATTCTGCTCTCAGACAAACACAACTCTGAGGGGAGCCTGCGTGAGACACAGGACCTGGCTTTCTTTCACGGGAGAAGGAAACACAACCTCAAGCCAACAGAGGATTTTAAATCAGTCTTTTCCCAGAGTACACGTAGAACCTTCCAAGTCTCCTAATAACATATCATAAAGTTGCACAGCAACTACCAAGTGTAATGCCCCACCCAGACCCCTCAGTACAAAGAGGTTTTGTGTAATGTACTTGGGAAATCTTGTGACAGAAAGGAAGCAAACCAAAAACTTAAATCACCCCATGAGAAATCCTTCCAGTCTGTTTTGGGAAGACAGAATCCATTCCAGATAAAAGAACCACTATAGCTGCAAAATGAAATCCAGGCTCTGGGAGGTTTGAAGAAGGTGGCATTTGACTGCCTTTTTCACTTTTCCATGCACTTTGCAAGAGTGGAAATGCTAAAACCCTTAAACAGAAGTTCTTCCTATAATTTTTGGTGCTCCATTTCAAATACCAGAAAATAACCTGAATAGATGAACAATCTACTCCCTCCCTGGGTCTGCAGCCTGCCTGCCTGCAAGACCTTCTTGCCCTGGGAGTTCGCACTACAGACATGTTTGTGCATTTCTATGACTAAGAAATGCAAATGGAACCTGTGCTTATCACGATTTCACAACAGCAGCAGAGCTTGCTTCATCCACCATCTAAAGGAAGTAGTAGTCTCGGGTGCCTAGAAATCATCTGTAAACTTCCTGCTTCCAAAACCTCAAAATAAATCATACCCCATAAGGAATTCCATGTTATCACCACCTCCCTGCACAGCACGGCACCAGGCTCCCAGGCCCCATTCATGCCCACAGACCATAATTTAATCAGCTAATGCTGCAGGGAGGAAGAGAAGCCCAGCCTTCCTGCCAAGCCTGAGGCACAGCCCTGTCTGCTCTTACTGCTACCGTGGTCCCAGCTGAAAGATTCCTTGGGAGATTTGGTGTTTAATTCAGTGGAGAACTTCAGTGCATAGCACCTTAAAAAAACTACTTCCACCTAATAACAAACAAAAAGCAACTCAAGAAAACACTGACCCAACAAGAGACAGCTGCAGGGACACCAGAGCCTCTCCTGAACAGTTTGTGTCAACAGCTTAAGAGGTTCAAGAGCAAAGAGCAAATGCCTGGGACATCTCCCTGGATCCCAATGCAACTGGGATGGTACTGCTGCAGACCTGCCACAGTCCTCAGAAAGTTGAGGCTGGGTTCCAAATTTAGCCAGCACAACTCCTGGAACCGTGGCACAGGCATGGAGATCTTGACTCCATGCTCTGGGCAACTGCAGCCCCAATCGTGTCCTCCTGGCCCAGAGCATCCCAGAGCAACTCAGAGACACTGAGGTGTCACTGCCACCCAAGCCCTCAGCAGGCATGCAGACACCAGGGGGAAAGGCAGCTCCCCCTCACCCCAGAACCCACACAGGGAACTGGAAATGCAATGGGGAGTGGGGGTACAGCAGGGGAAGGCTGGTGTCACAATCTATCAAAGCAGAAGAATAAATCAAGGGTGGAGGCACCAATCTGAGGACTAATCCTACACCCAGAGAGGTGAGCTGCATCCTTCCACAGCAGAAGGCAGGACAGTCGTACCTTTTAACCGGCCAGCTGAGTTTTTTAGTGAAACAGGCCCATCTCGGATGAGTTTCCGATGCCTCAAGTCCTCTCTTGCAAACATCTGGCCACTCTTCATCCTCATGATGGACTTGCTGTCCGTCCGGCTGTAAATCTCCCCAAGACGCATTTTCTTTTCGTAATTGCTGACTTTGCTATTGACTGCAGCAATCACATCTTTAACGAGGTTTAATGACTGAGTCAAGTCTTCATGTTCCACTTCATTTTCTTTAAAAAAGAAACAGAACCATCGAGATTTGACTTTGTGCAGTCTAACTTCCCAATTTTACTTCCTTCCTTCCTCTTCTCCCAAGTTCCCACATTATAACTTTTTACTACTTAAATGAGACATTTTTCCCCCCTAAAGAGAGTTTCACAAAACCTTTTACATATACATGGTTGAGGCTGGAGAATATTTCAATATACTTTGCATATAAGACAGTAGAGATGAAATACACAAATTAACTACATATTTTAGCCAATACCAAAAAAAGCAAGCTGGGAGACTTTGGAGTCTAGGCATGTTGCTCCATAATTAGCTACAGACAGATTTCTAACAACTAAATCAAAGTACCTAAACAACTAATCCCAAATGGAAGTATGGAATCGAGTTCTCTCATTGCAGTGATGTGAGACAACAATGACTGAATTATCTGGCAAGAAAATCTGCTTCATTTGTAAAGGATCCAAACTTCACACTGGACAAACAAATACGTGCCTAGAATAGAGGAAACGGTCCCTACCTTTGGTGTACTGCAGTATCCTTTGTAAAAGGACCGGGTACTTTGTGATTCTCTGTGTTACCAACAAGATACATTCCGGAATCCCAAGACGCCTCACCAGGGAGCTGCTCATTTTTTTCTAAGGAACAAAGATGAAAATTTCAGTTCTGCAGCAAAACACCCCCCCAGAGTGCAGAAAGGACACATTTTTTCCATCAGCTACATCTGTCCTGCCAGGTCCTACCTTGACAAATGCCTGGAAGCGTTTGTCCTTTGAGTAAAGATCTTTGAAGTAATTGACAGCCTCGTTGTGATGCCCGCAGAACTTGCCATACGTTTTCTTCATTCTCTCAGCGTTCTCCCCAGAGAACTGCAAGGAAAGGGACACACAGCTCCAACCTGCACTGAACTCCCTGGGTGACATCCCAGCAGTGCCTGCCAGGCTCTCAGAAGAACTTGATAAAATCAAATTAGTCCAAAGCATGCTCCACCACGCAAGCAGATCTCTAGAGAGTAAAGAGCTGATTTGGGGACTTCACTGAGCTCCCACCTACAGAAAAATTTGTGACTCCACTCACGTGGCTTAAAAGCCAACCAGAAAGAGTCAAGACAGACTGTGGATAAAGAAAAGTAAAATGACCACCCCAAGTTAAACACCAGGTCAGTAACGCAGCCAAGAAACACACTGGGTATATTTTGCTGTGAGCTCCTGCCTACACTCCAGTCTGTGGCCAAACTGTTTTGTGCCTGTCAGTGAATGCTTCTCTTTCCCACAAAATAAACTAAATTAATTTTCAACAGTGGACCTTCCTCTGAAAGAGCAAAAAATGCTTCAAAAAGCAGAGGCAGAGATTTGTATGTGTGAAGAGTAAAGGTGCCATCAGCTGTGCTTATCTGACAGGCACAAACAGGAGGGAAGGAAAAGCATCTGGCTTCCAGCTGTGTTCTCAGAACTGCAAACATTTTCCAGCACTTACTTGATTCACTAGGATGTCACCTATCCTCCTGATAACAAAGTTCTTTTCACTTTTGTCTGCCAGTGACTCCTTCTTCCTTTCCAGAATCCGCTGGAAAAACTGACTGTGGATGTGCAGCAGGTTTTCCAGGCAGGGAAAGATCTTGTCCACGACTTGCTGATCGTACTGCAGCTCCTTTAACATGGCTGCACTGTACACGTCGTTCATGATCTTCAGGGTGCGGACGTGGTGCATTTCTGTCTGCATTAGCTCTGGATAGGATGAGGACAAGAGTTCACTGGTTACAGCACAAGGAAAAGCTGCCATCAGAAAGCTTTTCCATAACTGGGCTGCTCTACGTGGCTTCAGAAAATTTCACGTCAGGAATTGTAACATCAGTGAAGAGCTTCATGTGTGTGAGAGAAACACGGTGGAAGAGGCATCCCACAATAGAGAGCTTTGGATGTTGCTGCAGGGGTCTCAGCCTTTAGCCCTGGTACCTTCTCCTTCCTAACACCTCGCTGCCAGCCTCCACATACCCCCCTTCTGCCATACAGGATGGCTCCTGAATCCCTCAGGAAAAGACTTCTAGTTAGCTGCTTGTGCTGGAACCCAGTTTGAAAGTCATCAGCTGACAAATGAGGAGAGGCAATTTCTGGGGTTTTTGATGGCTTTTCTGGATATGTGAAATGTAGAAAGACAGCTTTCACAGAATACATTATGTTTCTAGGAATCTCAATAATAAGAGTTTGGCTTTTGAGGAAACCAAAGCCATGTTCCTATTCACGAGGCTAAAGCTTCCCAAACCCATGCATGTGAGTAGATCAAGGAGCTGTTTACAGTGAGTGGAAAGTGAAGATGTCTCACCGTAAATCACATCTTGCCGTTTGACAACATCTTTGTATTGCTGCTGCAGGAACTTGCTGTCCACTACTTGGCTCCAGGACTCTGCCTCCAGCTGCTTTGAATCTAACTCCAGGTCTCCCATGAGCTGTCCTTCATTCATGTCTGCACCTTCACAAAGCAATGTAAGTGCCATTATGACGTGGTAACTTGTCCCATTTGAGATTCCTGTCTCATTATTTAGGTTTAAGCTTTGTCAGTCACACCACAGACATTACACACATTCTCCTTTACTGACACAAATGATCACATACCACATAAAGACTAGCTATGAAAAACATTTTTAAAGGTTGTTTCTTAGTCTCCTGTTCACCATTTTCACATAAACCGAAATCTAGCTCAGATAATGTATTCTTAATCTGCCATGCAACAACATTGCAGTTAAATAAAAAACCACAACAGAAGAGGAAATGTTTGTCCCTGAGCTAAATTCCAAGTAACTCAACTGTAACTGAAACCTTCTAAATGTTTTTCCATAATTCAATGAGCTAAAGAAATTACTATGTGGGGCTTTGTTTTAGTTTACCATACTAATATTCAGAGATTAAAATAAATGCACTTTAATTGTCTATTATAAAAGAAGACAATTGCTGAAAATGGATTTTCAATTTCTGGAAAGCAGCACTGAGACCTTCCTTCTCCTATAAATGCCATGGAGATCTCTTACCTTCATCAACCAGTGACTCCATGGATTCATTAACCCGGCTGATTTTATGTAAAGAGTCTGTTGACTGCGACAGGAATTTCCAAGTGTGTATTAAGCTGTCATCGTTCCCAACTCTGCAGAAAAACAGAACACAGAATATTGTTTATGACAAAAACCCAGCCAAATGTACTTTCAGATAAGCAGAATAAATGCATTTTAAATATGAATTGAAAAACAAAGCCAGCACTGCACAATTCCGTACAGAAATGTGCTTTTATGAGTTGTTTACTAACTACCCACTGGAGCTCGAGAAGCTGTAAGCGCTACAGCTGTGAGTGACGGTGCTTTCCATAAAGAACCACTCCTGAGGTTTTATAGTTTGGACAACTCCATTCCAGTCACGTCCCATCCTCATTGCCCTTGGAGCAAACAGTGTGAAAAAATGCAACACCAAAGGCTATATAAGAGTCTTATCACTAGCTCTGAGAAAGATCAGAAAATGGACTGAAATTAAATTCCCCATGAATACCCAGGACATCCAAACTGCCCAGAATATGCCAGTCCCTGTGACTGCCTCACATGTAGAACTGCTCAATATTCAAGGACAACAGGAATCATAAATTAGATTTTCTTCTATGTTTTTTTTGCAATTAATTATGTATAATGCAGTTCAAAAACAGGAAGACTGCAGCTCTGTGCCTTCACCCTCTTGGTATGGACACAGAAGTTAATACTATACCTGAGCTGCCTGCCCAGTATCCAGCCCAAGGGAAGGGAATTTCTTCCTAGGAGCCCAGAGCATCCCTGTGGCCTTGAATCCACCAGGCTAACTCAGCTGTGCCTCTGAACTCCTGCCATGACTAAACTAACTCAGGCAATCAGATCGTGCAGAAGACAACTGATGGTATCACACAGAACGTGGCTATTTCTGTTTGTGATTCCTTTTGTACCTTTAACGCAAGTCACAGCGCGTGAACTTATTTTTAGTGAGATCTGGATTTCTTTATGTTGGCAGCATCAGATAGCACACACACACACCCAGTCAGGCGTGCAGAGAAGAACCTTACCCTGCAATGTTCTGTATGGAGACACTTTTGGAGAGTGCAGTGGGCTGCTGTGATCTCCTGTTGCTGAAGGTGGAGGTGACGGTGCTTTCGTCGGGAGCGAGGATGGCGGAGCGCGGGCGCTCCCTCGGCTGCGAGCCTGGAACGGAAGGGTGGGAGCACAGTCAGCCCATACAAACACCTTCACCACTGCTAACTGGCATGATGACGACTTAAAAGGACCCAGACTCTGGAATTCACTGCCTTTTCCTTCTACAATCATCCCTAGGGGATGGCAGCAGTTAGGAACAGCCACAGGAAGGGAAGACCATCAACCCCTGTGCAGAACTCACTGCACTATGCTTGAAATACCCAGGTGGGACCTGCAACTCCAGAAACACATGTGGGAAACTGAATTTAACTATTTTGATAATGTCACAATCACATGTCACAATCCACCCTGTTGCCTTTTTATTTCCCTGGGCCCACAGTCATATAAATCTTGCTGTTTCTGGTCAAACTCTTTGAGATAGGTTTCTCTGATCAGCATGTACCACAGAGAAATGATAATCCTGATTTCATTATGCCATCACATACCTTTAAGTAATCTGTTCATATTAATTCCAGATTTTTCCTTCTTCAGATGCATTTCTGCTCCCTGGAGCAACACCTCTGAACTTCATGATAAATACCACAGTGATTACAACTGTATTATATAGTGTGGTTCCATAGAAGCTGTCATTTGTCTTATCAAAGCTTATCATTTAAGCTTATCAAGTCATGGCCCTACAAAACCAGTCTGGGCTATTTCACACCTGTTCTTTATCCTTGGTCACACTGGGTCACTCTGCAGTGCAGTGTGTATCTCAGCAAAGTCAGGAACAGTTTGTCAGTATTCCTCCTACTCAAAATTAAACTTTCTATTCTGCCTACCTCGAAGCCCGAGACTGTTTATTAAAACAAAAATAATTGTGTTTTGAATCCTCTCCACTTAATACTCATGGTTGGATTCTTTCCCATGTAGACACCCATGGACATAGACTGCATCTTCCAGACTTCGTGGCCTTAACAGGTAGAGGTGCTCAGCAAGCTACAACAGACAAGTGATTTTTCTAAATCTGAGATTATTTTACATTTCCTTAAAGCTACACAGACACTGCAGAAGGGGATGAACTCTGCACAACTTCAGTACAACTTCTGAAGTGTCAAATATTGCTTAGCATGCATAGAGATGCCCTCATCCTTGCTTTGTTAGAAGTTTCTTTCTCATAATATCAAGCATCAGTTGTCAGAACAGTTAAGAACAGCAGACATAGGCACTCCCAAAGCAGAGGGAAAGAAATTGTCTTACTTTTGTTTCTCATGGTTACTGTGGGTAACGAAGAGGTATCGTGTGCCTGCAGCATCCCTCTCTGTGGCTGAAAGAAAAATGAAATTCACTTTAATTTCTTCCTCCCTTCTCCCAGAAGGTTGTGCCATATAACTGAAACAAAAAAAGCTAAGTTTTTCCTGAAGCCTCTCAGTGTAGATGTATTTTTAAATATATTTTTTATTTTCTCTGAATGAAATGGGCAAAATAACAGATGGAGAAATGTGAAGCAAATATGAAAATGTGAAAGTGATGACAATACTGAAATGAACTGAAATCATAATTGCACAAACATTATTTAGCTTGGAGAAGCAGGTTCCTTGCATTTGGGGTAAGCATGAAATCTGTGTGTTCCTCATATAAACAGTGTATTTAACAGTTTTCATTATGTGAAAGCTTCAGCACTGGGGCTGAAGTTCTTTACAACAAACTGGAAACTTTGTGACATGTGGTAGAAAGTGTTTATATATATATTTTCAGGAGAAAAGATCAAAATCTCTTACCTTCATTTTGACCTTTGCACAAGAAGCAAAATTCTCCTTACAGCCTTTGTGAACAATTGCATTACAGTCTGTACAAAAAAACCCCAAAACCAACAAATTAAACAAAACCCCACAGAAAACAGGTCAGTTTTTGCTGTTTGTCATCTGAACTGTTAACCTAAAAAACTGAGAATTGTAACTTTCAGGCACCATTGTGGTTTACACAAGTAGCTACAAATACTGAGAGAGAGGCTGCTTTCCAGGATAATTAGCCCTTTGTTTGTCAGTAACATTTCCTCACAGAATTTAACAGGAAATTCTATTTAAAAATCAATGCAAGGTTGATTTGCCAGGGGCCTTAGAAAAAAGAAAGGAAAAAAAAAAAACCCAGATGGCATAATCCCTCTGAAAGTAAGGTGGAAAGCAGAAGCAGGAGACAGAAACCAATTGTAGGGCCAGTATTTCTCTGAAAAGGCAAATACTGTTCTCATCAAGACAAGGACTGTGAGATCTAAAAGACAGGAAGAGGGTGGGGAAATTGATTTACACAAACTCAGACATCACGGGTAAGATCTACAGCACAGAGCCCAAGTGCTGCTGTACTGCAGGGTCACCAGAAAAGGCAACAAGAGCAGCATCTGTCAGGAGTCCTTGAGGCTGGGACTGAACCTGCTGGAACCTGCTGGAACCCGAAGTTTTGGTCCAAAACCACCACATTCACCAATGCAAAGACCATCATGCTTTAACATCACCCTTTGCTGCATACATGCCAGAGCAAAAAAGAAAGGGTTTGGTTTTTTGGTTTGGTTTGGTTTTTTTTTTTTTTTTTTTAATACCCTGAGTCTGCCCATGACTTCTGCCAGCAGATTTCTGGGAATCAAAAGTTTCCAAAGATGATTAAAACGGCTTCTTCTTTTTTTTTCTTTTTTCTTCCCCCCCCCCCCAAGAATTGAGTATTGGGTTTCAGGCTTTAACTCTTTTGGCAGATGAAAGATCACAGCTCAAGACAAGATTCAGTAGCTCAGAGAAAAGTATTTACACTTATTCATGACAACACTAACACAGATGATGAACTGTTTTTTACATGTATATTACACTGTAAGTGTGAAGTTCTGAATTATTTCTTGAAGCAGAAAAGAAGGAAAAAATTCTATGTCCAAAGTGACAAAATATGCTCACATTTCTAGAATCTCTTACATTTGGGACAACTCAATAAAAGCCAGTAATTCTGATATTTTGACAGAGATAAGGGTAAGGCCATAGGGAGCTGCTATTCTGACAATGTCTCACAATGTCCTGTGCAAGAGAAGACAGAACAAAGCAACCTGAAAGCTCTTGCAAAAACCCACAAGCACTGTAAGTTTTCAGACCAAACAAGGAAGAGGAACAGAACCTGCTCCTCTGGAGCATGAACAGAGGCAGTGAGATGATTCATGAAATTCACACTCAAGCCTTGAAAGCCTGAAGACCGCTCTTTAGTGTGTACCATTTGACCAAAAAAATTGATTTTTTATGTTAAAAAATCTGGTTGTAGGGACTTTATTCCTCCAATTCAACTCTTCAGCAAGAAAGAAGTTCCTCTAACTCCTCTGTGTCACTAGTATTAGTAACTAAAACCCCCAAAACCTTATTTTCTGCATCACTGGTCATAAAAAAGTAAAAAAGACAAGGCAGAAAGCTACTAAAAATTAGGCTTTTTGTCTTGCCCATTTGTTTCAGAGCATGCTCAATCTTTCAGCATTGAGTAGATGTTTCAGGAAGCTGGGGGGCATCACTGAAAAGCTGAGACATTATTTAAAATGTCCAGTGCTTTAAAAAGCATTAAAAGTCACCCATAGGTGAGACAGAGCAGTGGTGGTAGCACCAGCCTACATCAGCACAGGAATATCAGAACCTCTGCTGCTGCTTATCCATCATTTCCAAAGCATCTGAGGTTGATTTTAAGATGCAGTGGGAGAAAGAACCAATCACTGATGTGAGCTCTCAACGTAGGCTTTCACCAAACATTTTTTTATGACATTAATTTTCTGGCCAATGCAGAAAACATGCAACAATTTTCCATCGTACCTTGAAAACAAGGATAGAACATCTGTGCTAAAACATATGACATTGCTGGGTTATTTTAACTCATTAGCATATAGAGCATTAACTGGGATATATTTGTTTTCCACGTGGCTTCAGAAGCTGTTAAGAAAGTCAAGTGGGGGAAGGGAGAGGATGCATTTGAGAGTTTGTAATTGTTGCTGTTTTACATTTCCCATCAGGCTGACACAGAGTGCATCTCAGACAAACAACTCTGCTGACATCTCTTCCCGGAAACTCCGAAGTGCCATTTGGGATTCAGCTGGCTGCTCCTTCCCCTGCTCACATCTACCAGCAGGAACGGAAGGCTCCAGCCCGGGAGCAGTTCCCGCAGTTGCTTTGACTCATTTCTAAGCTAGTGGAGTAAAAAATTACTAATAGTGAGGAGAGGAAAGCCTTTCCCACTGAGCTATAGCGGGAAAAAATGGGTTTTGTCTGCATATTCTATAGCTCTGGGTTACTGCATGAACCAAGCAGCATTCTGGTCTCGACCACACAAACACCGCTGACCTTATCGAGCTACAGGCATGAGAAACCATCTGATAAGAAACGAGAACAAAACCCCCAATCTGTCAGAAACCCTCAGTGAGGTTCCCATCCTGCCTGGCCTCTGCTGCATATCCTTCACACGCACACAGGTAGTTGTCATTTGACCTGTGATGCAATTTCTTGTGCAAAGGGAGCAGAGGGTCAGTATTTCCTTTCTGTACCATGTGGTTCCCACTGTGGGCTCACCAAAGCTGTATTTCAGAGAACTAAAACAATACACCACAGATGGGTGGGACTCTTTTTTCCTCATTGGAAATAGAAGCCGCGATTCAAGCCAGCTGTCACCGTCCTTCATCCATCTTATCAAAGCACCTCAGGTCCAAGCCACTACATGCAGCTGAAATAACCAAATTTCTCCTGACTGATACAGCCCAACAAGAGGCAGAAAACCCCATGGCCTGCTGTGATGGCTGAGCTCAGGCTTAGGAAAAAGGTTTCAGGACACCTCCATGCAGCCACGAATCATTTCAGTCCAGTTTCCACAAGGCAACACACTTCTCCATGAATCACTATCTCCAAAGTCTCCCTCCCACCTCACATCCTCAAGCAAAAGGAAAATGAAGGGTAAGGCTTGCATTTTCCATGCCAGATTCAATGAAAAATAAAAGGAAAGGGGGGAAGCCCCCTGACTTACTTGCACAGTAGTACGAATCCTTATTGAAAGGCTTCATGCAGTGGTAACAGGTTGCTTGGGCTACAACGGAGGTTGCAGTGAAGAGATGTCCATTTAAGAGCTTCTTGTCTTTTTCCTTCTCCTTGGAATCTTTGTCCTTCTCTTTAGTCTTCTCTTTATCTTTCTCTTTTTCCTGCCGAGACAAAATGACCAAAAGCCTCGTCACACGGCCGAGGTCTCTGCCCTAGTTACAGATTGCTCAGTGTTTGCCTTTGGCACGGTGAGGGTATCGACCGAGGTGCACCTGAACAATGGCCATGTGTCTGCACAGCTCTCCCTTAGAAAAGCCCCTGTGGAAGTGGTTTTACATACTACTGACTCACACAGGTACCTCACCACTGCAGATGACACCGAGTCTGTTCTGAAGGCACCTACTTCCTTCTACCTTTGTTTTATACTTGCTTGGCTTAATGACTTTACCTCTTTTCTTTTTCTGGGCTCTCATCAGCCTCTTCAGCACTTTAAATAGATTGTGTTAAATACAAACACCACATGCAGTATGTATCAGACCTTCAACACAGCTAATTTTTAAGGCCAAACCATAAGGCTTGTGATTTGCAGCTGCATTTCTAATGGAGAACACAGGCTCTTCCTAAATGCCTCTACAGCCTTACTGCCAAAATATTTCCACCTCTGTTTTCCTTCCAACTAGCAACTTTTTCAACAGTTACATGCAACCCCAAGTAACTACGTGAGGCTTTTTGGCAAAATGGATCTTTTACAAACTCTCATCCTACGGCACCACAGAAAGGCTGGGAAACAACAGCAACACCATAAAAGACTCTCTCATCTTCCACAAGCCACGACTCAACCTCTGGGGTACTCGGCTTTGGAAAGATGACAAGCACAGACAGCTTCTCCAACTTTTAGCAGAGTTTTTGCTTCTTTTCTATCTCTACCTTAGATAGAAAATACTAAATACTAAAAATTTGAAACATTTTTCCCTGCAGCCTTTCATGGACTTGGAATTTTTCCGGACAATTTTTAAAGGAAACTCCACACAGAAACTCTGAATTTGAATTATAACAACTCCTCCTCTTTCCATGTACCAACCTACAAAATGTTTATGATACATACGAGTCACCTCCAGGTCTGTACTTTTAACTGTTGCTGCCGATTTCCTGGCATCTGAAAGAGAAGCTTAACCAGAAACTGATAAAGAAACTTCTGTCAGCTTATCTCTGCATTTTGTTATTTATACGCCACCTGCCCTTTGCCTAATATTGTCCCAGCCTGAATATCAGGGAGCTGCAGAGCTGCCCATGTGAGCAACTGCCATGAAGTGGTTTAAAGAGGGATGGAGCTCTGCAGCCACTGCAGGGAAACTGCTGAGCCCTGGATGACACCCTCACATCATGAGGAACTCAGCCTCAGGACTCCTCTCCCAGCACATCCCAGGCAAAACGCCAGTGCCGGAGTCTCTCCCTGCAAAGGGTCATAAACAGAAAGTCTATTTACTGGCCCCAAACGCTGTTTTGTTCTGCAAATAAGCAAAACTAGGAGTATTACCATATGGAATAATTCTGTCTGAAGCAGAAAAGCTGCCAGAAAGAGTCTGCATTGCATCACATCTCCACCTCCTCTGAGCCATCAGCTTGGCTCACACCAGCCCACAGAAACCTCCACAGCCTCACTTTCCATCCACTGACCCGTCCATCTTCAACCTATCCAGCCTGGCAGGATTCAGGAGCTAAAACTCTGCACTTTAGGCCTGGGATGATGGTACCAAGTTGATGCCTAGAATTTTGCTCTACTGCCAAGCCTTGTGAAGCTCCAGGAGAAAAGATCACTCTAAGCTCAAGCCAAATCTTGTGACTCTCATGTTGAAAGATTTCCCATCCTATACTTTGAATCTACCTGAAGCTCACTGCAAAACCCAGCAGTTAGCAAAACCCAGTGAGCAGTTAGCATGAAGTCTAATTTTAATTTCAATTACAGCTGAACGGCCTCAGGAAAAACAGGAAATCAGCGTACCACTTTCAAGGCAGAAACAGCAAATTTTCACATGAGCTGCCAGCTGCTCCACTGAAGGACAAGGTCTCACAATGAGATCTTTTTCAGCTTTTTTCTTTTTTCCTGTGGCAGTTACTGGAACTTTATTTAAAGAGGGACTGTAGAAACAAGACTATTGTTGTGCTGTTGGAGCTGCCAGTGAGATCTGAAGCCCGGCTGAAGCGACGTGCCAGAGCAGACACCACGACAGGTACCGCGGCCACACCGCAGCAGCGGATCGCGCTCCCCAGGAACCACGCGGCTCTTACCTCCCAGTGCTTAAGTCCCACCAGCTTCACTGTTATCTGAGGTACTTCTGAGAATCTATTCCATTTTATCGACATCCTTGCCCCGGGGCAGGAGGGCTGCTCCCCACCAGGAGCTGCTCCCCACTAGCCCATGGCGATGCCGGAAGCTGCAGCAGGGCCGGGGACGGGAGGCACAGCATGGAGGAGTTGAGCAAAAGGGGAAGGGGCAGGACAGTTGCTGACTTCCTTAAAGATGATTTTAGCTACTTTGCTATTGCTTTCATCTTGCCCTACCTTAGCTTCCACTGCTAAAAAAAACCAAAACTAAAAACCAAACCCATACAGGCAGAAAAGGATGTGATTAATATTTTACAAGTCAAAAGTCAATACAAAACCACCTATTTTAAAGGCAGAGGGGAGTAAATCAAACACTCTGTGATGTTTGGGGTACAGAAAAAATGAATTTTAACATACCTCAGTGTTGCTACGTAGTATTTCAGCAAACAAACTGCTGCAGAAGTTGCCCAGACAAAGAGGTTTTGTGTGTTTGAGCTCCTCCTGCTCTGCAGGTCACATATATTCCCCGTTTCCTAATCCTTTCAAACACTTGCAGCTCCTACCATATACCCTGAAATGCTGCTGCTGGCACAGCACTGCCTTATTACTGTGCAAGGCAAAGAAAAAGAGAACTTACTCATGCTAATTGTTGTAATTTCTCAGAAACTCTCGACCAAAATGAAAAAAAAAAAGAGGGTTTTTTTCCTGAACTGACAAAGATAGAGCATGTTTAAGACTTCACAAATGTGAATCAGGGCACTGTGCTAATAGCAAGAGATTCACTGATAATCCCAAATAACACCAAGTACATGCCAGGCAGGGGTAAATTCACACCAACTTTTATCAGTATCCCCTCCAGTTAATGCTCTAAACACCCCTTCATTTTTAAGGTTTTTTTACATAACTCTCTACATTTTCCAAAAGAGCTGTTGCCGTTAGTAGGCTCAGATGTACTTTATTTTACTTTATTTCATCTGAGAAAACTGCATTTCTGAAGGTCTGGAGATGAGTGAAACTGAGCTGAAGGCACTGAAGCCTCCCTCCCTCCCTCCTGACAGCCCAGACCAACTTCCTTCATTAAACTTCTTCTTTCAAGGTTTGTTGTTTTGTTGGTTTTGTTTTTAACTCTCACAGGTTTTTCTTGTCTATAATGCTTCTGAGAAATCAGTGTTCCAAAGAATTTTTTGGTCAAATTATTTAAATGTACCAGTGGAGCCTTAAAAATGTATGTAATGCAAACATTCCACCGAGAACAGATAAGAAATTGTAACTTGAATGATATTTTGGCTTTTATTTAGTAAAAGTATGAGAGTTGATATGAGCTGCAATTTTTGTAGTGCATATGTTTGGGATTTTGGAGCAACTCTTTATCAACATTTTCAGACACAATCATGAAATTAGTGAAATCAACTGCACTGAGGAAATATCTAAAAGCACTGCTGTTGTATTTTCTGTCCCAACCAAATCTCTTACCTCTCTCTCCAGTTCTTGCTTTAGAGATTATTCCCATTAAGTGCAAGAACCAGTTAATGAACTTCCATTCTCCCTCACAGTCTGTGCAAAATGCCCCTGAACTTCTCACTGGTGTGTGCACAGAGGTTTCTACATAAACAGATTTACTTTTTCAACACTGCACTTCGCAGCAGGGAAGAGCATTGTCCTAAAGCTGCTCAGCAGCAGCTCTGAGCCACTGGCACTTGTGGCTACCTTGAAAGACAGATCCATTAACAAGAAACTGTGTGTCATCACACCTCTCACGGGCCTTCCAACAGTATGTACCAACACACCCCCTAACGAGACAGGGAAGTGCTCTGAGCTTCTGTCAGACAGATGAATCAAGGTGAGATTCAAGCAAAGGAATCCAACCAAGCCAAGAAAATTCCCAAACATATATTAACCTTCAAGGGACAATCCAAAGCAACAACAGCCCGTTTGTGCGAAGTATATAGCATTAATGTAATTATTTCTGTAATCAGTACTGTTCCCAGGAAATTCAGCTGTTGAGCAGGGCTTAACTTTTAGCAAATTAAATTCCAGGGCTTCAAGGATGGAAAAAGGGGAAAAGTATAAATATTGACCATCACTAAAAGTCACTGTTTGAGCAACTTCTCCTGCAGTGCACAGGAACTTTGTGGCAAAAGCAAAAAAATTATGAAAAGACAATACAGCCTTTGGCAGCCAGTCCCTTCTTACACCTCCTGTCCTTGTTTTANGACAATACAGCCTTTGGCAGCCAGTCCCTTCTTACAGCTCATGTCCTTGTTAAAGTTTCTCAGGTTCTGTAAAAATTAGACTCATTAATCACTACAAAGCCCTAACTCATGCCAGGACAAAATTTGTTCTCTCTGGGGAAATGAGTGAAAACATAGAATCATAAAGGCTGGAAGAGACCTTTAAGATCATCCAGTCCAACCATCCACGCAGCATTGTCACTGTAACCCAAATCTCAGACCCAGCACTTGACCTTATTGAGCCTCACACAGTTGCCCTTGGGCTCAGTTTTGGGGTGCTAAGATCTCCCACGGAGCCAGTTCCTATCACCCCACAGACACTCCTGCCCTTTTAAAAAAACAAAAAGGGAAGGAAGAAAGTAAAAGAAAGTAAAGAAAAGAAAGTCAGGCAAAGACTTCAACACAGAACTCATCTCTGCTGCCTGTGGGCATTCCACAAATCACAAGAAGCACTTACTTTGCTCTTCTTGCTGCTGGACATTTTATTCCTGAGGTAGCTGAAGGTGCGGCTGACTTTTGTTACACCTTTGCCAGCGGGGACACTGCTGCTCTCTTCAGATATGCTAAAATAAAAAAAAAGATAGAAGTTGCTTTTATTTTTTTTTTCCTCCTTCTCAAAGCATCTATTAAATGGATAGATTCTTTTTAAAGGACAAATGCATTTATTAGCCAATACAGTCTAGCTGCTTTATGGTGTTTTATCGGAGAAGGAAAAGTGAAGACAAAATGCCAATCCACTCATTTTGAGATAAAGGAATCCTCGTATCTGTTTTGAAGCAGGCCATGCCATAGCACCCTCTGCTGCTCCCCTTGTCAAATAACCAGGAACCATTAATGCTGTAAAGAACTATTTCCTTTCAGAGAAAGGCATCTAATGAACTCTGAAAAGGCAGTGAATGTCTTTAACAGAAACCACATTGTCTGCAAAGCCTTCCCTGAGAAAGGAGAATACCAATATTAAGTAATAAACCAAAATGGTTATGTGTATTAATTTAGGAATTTTTAGGATCCAGACCATTTTTGCCAGTCTTTACATGCACAAGCCTATGACTTCTTCAGCTCTGATAGAAGAATAAGGAAACTATTATTGCATTAAAGGACACAGTCTGTCAATATTAAGTACAAGACAAACCAAAAGCAGAACAGAAATACAAATTAAACCCAGGAGGAGAAGACAGCAGTGAGCAGAGGTGAAGAGCCTCCCAGTCACAAAATAAAGCCAAAGCTGTCAGTGGCACAGACACCACACACCCATTGCCACAAACATCCTTCCTCCAGGGAAGCACTTTGAAAGCCACCAAGATTATCTCCTCTGTGCAACTTGCAAGGATGAGAAGTAACATACAAAAACACCATCATTTTGGCCTTTGTTATAGAGAGATAGAGAGAATTAGGCACTGGGAGAAAGCACTACTTTTAGTGTAAAATACAACTCAGGGTAAAGCAATACCCTGCAATAATGCATAATCTGATGTTATTAGCTATGAATAAACAGAGCCTTGTGAACAGATGAGACTTAGAACAGACTTTCATAGTCTGTGATCTAAAACATTCTTCAGCCTTTAGAGATACCAGACTGATTTTCACAACTTCTGATTTCAGCTGAAGTGGACTGGTGCCAGGAAGGCTTTTGGGTGTCCAAGGCAGAGCCCACTGCAGGAGCCCCCCAGAAGAAGCAGGGTGTCCCCAGGATACTGTACCTCTGCACTGAGGAGCCCACGGAGCCGCCCAACGACTGCGCACCTGCAAAAGATGGGAGGGGCACGGGGTGCCAGGTTAGACTGCAGCCTTAGCCCACTGATTCCAAAAAACATAGCTTGCATATTGGGATGGCTCAAGAGGAACGGGAAATGTTTTCCTGAAGTGGGTGCTTAGAACAGATTTCACGTGCTCAGGATAAAGCCTGTTCCCTGTATCCTTAGCTGCTCTCAAATTAGATGCTGAGGTGAAAGCCTGTTTAGTATTTTTATCACTCTTCAGCTATTAAGTAAAGACCGTGCAACTGTTAAGCTTGCTGGTAAATCAGGGTGTCAGAATCAGAACTGCCAATTCCATGACAATAGGTATAAATGAGAATCATTCTGGCACAATGCTTTTATTTATACTCCACTAGAAAGGATCTATTGTACAGCACATCCGGGTTTCATGTATAAAACCTTTCTCCTTGATAAAATTGTCGTTCATTTTCCCATCAAAATCCTGAGGCACTTCATAAAGAGTAAGGGAAACAAGGGAAGCCTTATTCTGTTTTCCACAAAACGTTAGCAGCCTGGGGCTTCGGCACGAAGCACTGCTCGAGGAAAGGCTGAATTTCAACACGAAGCTGAAGCCCTGCCAGTGGCACCAACTCTCTTTACACAAGAAGCCAGCTTGCACAACGCCTTTGGAGCAGATCTGGGAGCTGACACCATTTACCAGAACCATCAAAGAACACCAAAAAATCAGGATGAAATGATCCAGGACAGAGGGCTCTCTCTGAGGTAACTGGGCTTGCCAGGACTCCAAAAGAACCTTCATACAAGCAATGCTTGCAGCCCTATCTGAAGTTCAAGAAGCAGCATGACTGTGACCTTACTAGGCTTCTGCATAAATACTGCAAGAAAAACAGTATTTTGGCTCAAATTCTCTTAATGCTAAGGGTGAATGCAGAAGAGCTACTTGCCATTAGAGGGAAAGATGGCCCTTTATCCAAAAGCAGGCATTAGGAAAAACTGTGCATTCAATACTAGGCTTTAAATACAGATTTTCTAACCACTGATTCAAGTGCCAGCAGAGTCTGAGACAGAAATATCATTTCTTCAAATTGAGAAACTAAAATACAGGCATACCCTGTTACCTAAACCCTGCTTGGAGAGCTGTGTTAATATTTCCCTTGCAAAATCTTTCACCTCATTAATGATTTATCCCAAAGTCACCAGAGTTAGTAATACTGTAACATGTACGAAATGAAGTCTACTATTCAATTTCCAGTAGTGATATTATACTTTTTTAATATAAAACTACCTAAGTGCCTACTAGGATCACATAAATAATTTACAGACTCCCAAATCCTTGGTTAAAGCTCCAGTAACTCTGGTTCCCATTTCACTTCTAGTTTGCTTTTAATCTGGGTTAGATCTCCCTAGTCTTCCCTTTTTTTTTAGAAGATTTATCAGTTTGACTGGATTTAAGTATTTCACAAACCTTTTTGTTTCTTTGCAGTTAACATCAGAAATGTGAACAAACACTGGACCAAGAGCTGCAATAATTTGATACTTGTGACTGCTTTTCACTACCTTGAGAAAATACACTGCATGAGAACTACAATTATGTATCATTTATCTTTTATTTCAATAGCTGTTTCACCTTAAAAATGAGGGATTCTTGGTGCTGGCAGGCAAACTGGATCCAGTGAAGAATTAAGGTCTGTTTACGATTTCATATTTTAGATTGTAACATCACATGATCAACACTGCTGCAAGCTGTAAACCCCAGGAAGATACACACAAAAAAAAAACATCTTCTCACCTTCTGGTTTGTTTCTGAAGTAGAACAGGGGAAGGAAAGCTGATTTTTGTAACTTTTTGTTCCCTGTCATGACCAGGAACAAAACTAAAATCTGACTTCATAACCCACAAAAAAAATTAAGTTTTTGTTTCAAAAGCCAGAACTCGTATCTATGTCCACTGAACCTGGGCCAGCAACCAAAATTTGCTGTATTTATCTGAACACCTTTTAAGCACCACCCACAAAAACTAATTCATATGGTAGCTGGACTTGAAATAATTAATTAAGATCCATTATGTAGAAAGCAGTGACTGGACTAGGATGTTGAAACCAGCTTGCAATGCCTTAATGGTGTCAGTAATTAAACTTCTGTGGGCCAGGAAATCCAAAGGCTTCATAATAATTGTCCAGCCATCTGACAATTGACATGTCTTAAATATATCACCAGACAAACTTCAACTAATTCTCCATTTTCTAAAGAAAAAGCAGGAATGGAGAGATTGAGGAGTGGTAACTGAAATGCACGTGCAATCTCAGTGTCCACACATCCATCCTCTTATGAGAAATGAACCCTAAAGATGTGAAAAAACAAACTGGTCTGGGATTACTCCATGAAAGATGCCCATTGCCAAAGCAATCTCAGAAAGAGCTGTGGCTTAAGCAACCTTTATAAAGTCACCACAGTATCCTCAAACATGTAAAGAAAACAATATCATTGTTTGAGACAATATCTGACATTATCTTAAATGATCACCGTTAACAGGAGCACTGTTGAGGGAGAGAAGATAAATACTGGCTATTATAAATATCCTCTAAAATTGTCATACCCTAACATGAATATCAGGTATTGGCTGCTTAAAACAAAAAAAAAAAAAGAAAACCAAAATAAATAATATAAATAAAATAAACCAAATGCTTAAAAGAACAAAACTCACCAGACAAACAAATAAACTCCACCAAAAAGTTTACCTAAGGATATTTTTTACTGTGGGGCATCATGAATGCACAGCTGTGTCTTTGCAGGTCACTTTGTGGGGACCATGAACTGTGAGTTTTGGTAAAAGCAGAAGAAAAGGACAGAGCAACGAGGAAGGAGCTTAAGTACAGAAATGGGTAAAATTACACCTGGGCACAGGACTTTCCTGTAGGAAGGGACAAACCCACAGTGAAGACAAGGAATGGAAAGGGGGAGAATTTAGATACGTACAAAGTGGATGGTGTAGAGATTGTTTTAAACTGAGGAAGCAACCAAAATCTATTGCATGGGAAAGCAATTTCCAGCATCCCAGTAAGGACACAAGGAATGTGTCTGGTTTATTTCAACAGTCTAATAAAACATGCTTAAGAAATAGGAAGCATTTTAAATAATCTTTGGTAAGCCTATTTAACAAAACAAGAGGAGTCTAAATTACTTTAATTGAATCTTCTGCCTTAGTTGGGCTTCTTTTAGCAATGGAGTTTGCAGGAGGGAAAAAAGCTGCCAGAAAACTCTCACCTGTTTCCCACAGAACTATTTTGATAACAATATCAGGACCTAGATATGAACACCTTGAGGATTTAAGGTCTTTGACTGCAATTTGTGCTCTTTGCTTGGTGGGGCAACTGTGAAGTTTCTGTGAAGATTTTCAGAATTTACTAATCAGGGCTTTTGACCACTTCTCTTTCACTGAGCAATGCACTCCCTGTCACCAGTGGAGGGCAAGGATGTACCTCTTCTGCTAACTCCATGCCCTGCAACAAGCTCCAGGCAAGTATTTTGGCTTTAGTAAAAAGGTAAAAATTATTTTGCTGCTCAGACTGGCAGGTGATGATATCTGCCACATGGATACAGACTAAAACTAAACAGATAGGATGTGATGGTACTGATGTAGAAGATCCTTTGGATAATAATCCTTTTAATTCTGCCATTAGTTAGTATTCAGATACAGGACTAAGATAATGCTATTAGACATCATGCAATGGAAAGGGTAGTTCAACGTTTGCAAGATGAAATTCCAGTGTCTGAAGCAGAAAACCAGATTTTCCTGTGTTTCCACCCATTATGGCTGCAATGCACAGAAAATGATTACTTACTATCCAACTCCTCCTCCTCATCACTGGAAGAAGAGCCAATAGAAAAGAGAGTTTTAGACTTAGGAATGAGTGGAGAGATGCTGAAGGAGAAGGAGATTCGTCTCGATGGTCGAGTCCGGCCCTGGGCTGAGAAGTGGGTTAACAGCAGACATTAGAGCATGCTTGAAAATGCATTTAATAATAAAAAGGAGAGGAAAGCAGCCAAAGCAAACTAAAAGCAAAGCAAAGGAAATGTCTGCAAAGCAGCTGGCTTCAGAAAGGCACAAGAAACAAAGAACTGAGAATGTGCAGATTCCAGAGGGTGAGGGTTTCGAGGGCGCAGGTCTCACTGCATGCACAGCTCGAGGCTCAAGTCTTCCCCTGTTTTTGCTGACATTTTTTTATAGGACCTCTCAGTGAAGAATTACAGGCAGTTATCTTTCCAAACAGAATACTAACAACACAGTGGATCTCTGGACAAAAGGCATCTGCTTCACTGAAAGAACTGTCATGGACTCAAACTAGAACAACTCAAGGTATCTGTTGGAAGGTGTTTTCCGGAGTTAAATGATACAGCAAACCCACAAAATATTAACAAGGACAATTTATCTTAAGTGTTGACTTTATCTACCTGGGGAGGTTCTTGCCACTTCTATGTCTAAAAAAAACCAACAATGTTGACAATGTTATGCCCTTCAAAATTTCCAGCTTTAAAAAGGAGACACTTAAACTTCCCTTCTCTTCTTCCAAAATAAAACAGAAAAACCAAGCATCTCTTCTGCCTTCTTCTAAAATTTAAGAGTCCTTGTTTTAAAGAAACTGCCTAAACATGAGAAAAGCCTCACTACACCCTCTTCTGCCCTTGCCTGGGAGATGCCTACCAAACATAGTGCCAAACTCAGCAATCAGTCTGTGACATCAAATATCCCATCATTTACTTTTAAGAGCAGCCCTTGAAGCAGCTGCTTCCCAACAATTCTCTGTAAGTACTGAGAAAAAAGCACTCTCTGAAAAGAGAATTAGGAGCCAGCTAGCCATTCTTCACTGAAACTGAATTCCCAAAGGCCCTATTTTCCAAACCTTCTCTTCATAGGAGCGCAGGTGGAAACCTCTGAGCTGATTGCTGGACACCCACTGCTCACATGGTACATCCGTGTGTCCTCAGGAAAGGACTGGGACAGGGCTGAGGAAACCCTGCCCTGGGGACAGGTCTGACCTAAGGGTCCTGCTTAAGCACCTACAGGAAACATCTTCAGCACAGGTATTCAGGTGCTTTTAAGTCATTCCATGGATACATCAATTCACTTGCAGAACAGGAAAACAGGCTGAAGACTTTAGCAGTACTAATCTTCCAAGAGAAAGACAAAACAATTATTTCTCTCTTTGAATAAAATGTCCTTTCAGCCATGTACAATGAGGGATTTTTGCATGGCTGGTATCATACATCAAAACTGAATTCAGAACATAAAAACACTGTCCAAGGAATAACCAGTGCTACACAAGCAATGCAAAACAAACTCCCCTGAACACTTCCTCCAGCCATTAGTCACAAATGTCAATTGCCTACAGGGATTTGACTAAAATGTGCTCAGTTTTCCAAGTAAGCAGCACAACCCTAGATGGACCCACTGAAAGGCATTTAAATTGAAGAATTCTTAGGAAGACCCATGCATTAGTTTTGTTTAGACTGCCTTTTGAAGGAGTTGTTCTAGTGTTCCAGACCTGAAGAACACAATTAGGCAACATGACTTTTTCTTCTGTAGTCTACTGTCTATTTAGACTAAAAGTCAAGATGAACAATAATACTTTACTGTAAATTGAACCACCTTCGCCAGCACAGTTCAACTTCCATTTCAGTGGTTTTTATTTATAGCAATTCCTGGCTTTATAACCGTGCTCCACACTGGAAATTTGCTATTCCAAGACTGAAAGCATTCTTCCGAGCACTCCAGCCAACAGCTCTTGTGACCTCCCTCTATAAAATGCTGAAGGATTAACATTGTGAATGGCCACAGCAGCTCTTGGAACATCTGACACATCAGATGGAGAGTGGGCTAGGAACTCAGTCTTGGAAATTGCTCCTGCCTCAGCACATATGACAATAAACAGTAAAAATAATAGAAAATCCTCCATATGTTTATTAATCTGGATTTAGTTGTTAAAGTTCCTGAGCACAGCACATTGCTTTCTTCCCATTCAGACACATTTGCAGCGATCAGAGGGTCATTTTTTTTTTTAAACACCTACCACCAAACTATGCAAGTGGAGTAAAGAATTGAATTTGTCCTATAATTCACTTCCATGTTATTCTTACATAACTCTTAAGTGTCCTGCTGGAAAAACATGAACATCAAACCCAGGTGACACAAGGGGGTTTATACACCAAGACCTCCTTGTAAGAGGCATCAAACTGCTCCACATGTCCTATGGTCACAATTCAAATAACACTGTTCCTCTTTCAAAGGGGAAGAATGAAGCAGAATAATAGAATGGTTTGGGTTGGAAAGGACCTTAAAACTCACCCAGTTCCAGCCCTCTGCCATGGGCAGGGACACCCACCACTAGAGCAGGTATCAAGCCTCATCCAACCTGGCCTTGAACACTTCCAGGGATGGGGCAGCCACAACTTTTCTGAATGATTTTTACTGAAGTTTCTGTAGTCAGGAAGGTGTCAGGATTGGGAAAAAAAATCCATGAGCTAAATTTTGCAAGTGATTATTCCTTTTGGATGCTCACATCAACCCCTCAAATGCTCTGATTTTCAAAAACCACCTTCCTATAAAAAAGTGGCCCTTCTGAGAAGTCACAAATTAATGACTGAGAAAATAAAGCTCAGAGGAATGTTAGTAATGTTTACATTCAGAGTCCCAAACTCACAGACATCTGCCTCAAAACAGAAGACTAACCCTGCTACTTTGCCCACAGCCCCTCTGGAGAGGTTACTACACCTTCTCTTTTCCTTCTTTCTCCAGGGCTCAGGGTGGCCAGGCTGGTTCTAGAAGGAGATGGGATAATCAAGCCTCCATGGCATTTTTAACCCCAGGCCACAGGACATTTTAGCAGCCTCGGCCATCCAGGCTCCCTCAGCCACCAACAGCTCATTTTTGGGGAGCCAGCCACGTTTTTTGGTGCTTGGTCAGAGGTTGGGTGCAATGCCAAGAAATTGGTTGCCTCAAAAAACAACAATGAAGACCTTCAGCCCAAGGAGGGAAGAGGCAGTGCCACTGCACAGGGCAGGATCTGGCTGAGATCAGAGCTGCCCCACTTTGGTTACAGCTGCTGGGGGACACATCTGTTAGGCTACATTCTTACTAATCATGGAATTATCATGGTGAATTATCATCTCCTACAAAGCACAATCCCTGTGAGCTCCCTCCTGCAAGCCTCCTCCATGAATAAAACACCTTTCTTAAAGCACCTTGTTGTGCTTTGCAAGGGAGAATCACATTAATAAAGAGGAAAGATCAGACACCATCACTAATTGACAAGAGCTAAAATGTCAATAGGGTTTCTGGCTGGCAATTAATAAAATGAAAACATGTATAATACATCCAAAGCACATCCAGCTGCAGCCTTCTGAATGACTTTTTCAGCTGAAAGAATCCATTCAGCCAAGTTGTAAAATGAAGTGCTTGTTATCGCTTCAATTAAGCTAAACTGGAAAATTTTATAGAATCATCTTTTATTATTTTCTTCAGGAATGAGATTCAATAAATTACACCCAACTGCTCCAAAATATTTAACTCAAAATGAATAGCAACAAACTCCCCCAAGGAGATCAAGACATGGATTCTCAAGTTCCCATGTATCAGCTTTAAAAAAATCTAGATGCAAGGAAGATAAGATCAAGTGAAATTTACCTGACATCAAAGGAAGAAACTCTGAAAGGTGAAAGGATGCAAAATTAGATCCTTTTCTTTTTTTTTTTTTTAGTTAACAAACTCAATAAATCATATTTTTCATACCAGTAGTCTAATTTAGAAAGAGAAAAGCAACCCACACAAAGGAAACCTAACAGAAAGAAAACAGCAGGGATACACTGGGAAGAACAAAACTAAACTGAATGAGTTCTGTCTTTCCACCCACAGTTCCATGCAGCACTGAAACATGTTCTTCATGTCATTAAAGGAAGCATGAGCGGGCAGTAGCACATTTTGCCTTGGGAAGGTAGCAAGATATACTCAATTATGCAGATGATAGAGTGGATAAGGGAAAACTGGATTACTCACTGTCGAGCACTGGTTTGCTAATTGACATTAGAGACATGGATTTGGTCAGTGGAGAGGAAACAGCAGAAGAACAGAAGTTAAATCCCTGTGGCTGTGATGTCTGATGCACCTGCAGAACAGAACAGAACAGAACCACACTGAGTATGTCAAGAATGCCAGAACCATCCCAGTTCAGTGCTCATGTTTACTGCAACTCTCACTTTGAAACAGTGAAACACTGCACAGGTGAAATGCAACATTTTGTTTTGTCTTTTAAGTCTCAGACAACTAATTATGCAACAGGGAGAGTACATTTGCTTGGTTTTCTTGCAAGACAGATACAAAACAGATATTGTTAAAACTCTCTGATGGCCATGGAAATTGCTGTTGTGACTCCACCTCCTCAGCAGAACTAGACTGTGGTTCAACATGACAAAAAAATTCCGAAGCTTAGCAGTTTGTTCTCCAAAAATGCCATTCCTCTAAGCAAGAGAAGATACAAGTGTTGTGCTGCCACAAAGAATGAAATAGAAAATTTAAAACAGTTGCAGATTGCTCCATGTTAAAGAGGGAAGATTTTTAATATTATGTATATGTACATATAAGGTGGAAGCCTTTGTCAGGCTGTCACTTGGGAAGATGACTTCCAAAATGTTGATGCAGCATTTCCCAGACATCCACCAGCAGCTGGACAGCTTTACCTGGTGGTTGTAGTCTCTGATCTCTCCTTGCTCGAGCTCCTCAGTGAGCAGGACCAGGGACTGATTGCTGGCAAGTGGACTCCTCCTGAGGTCTTTGGAGCTCAGAGAAGAAGCCTCCAGGTTTGTAGAGGGCTTCTTGTTCTCCCCAGAGTCTCCAGCAAGGCCTTCTAGGCTGTAACTAAAGAGAAAGCACAGGGGTCAGATGCTGCCAAACTCTTAGGGAGCAGTGTCTTTCAGCACAGAGCACCTGCACACATAAAACACACAGCAGGCACTGAAGTGTGCAGGGAAATGCAGGTGTTACTCCTCAGCATGTTCTTTTTTCTTCAGAGCAAACAGCAACACCTTTGTGCTCCTAATGAGACATAAAGGTTTGTTTGTTGCTTGAACAACCACTGAAACTCCTGGTCAATTGTCTTTCCTACTGGCTTTTTTACTCTTTTTGAGTGGTGCACAGGAAAATCCAGAAACACCACTTCTAAAGATTTTGGCACTTCCACATATTCTCTTTGCTGGCTTTTTATTAGGCTCTCCCTTGGAATAAAGCCACCCAAATCAAACTACCTTGCACAGCATGGTGCTGCCTGTCCTGGACCAATACCCCTCCCAGCAGCCACATCAGCTGCTCTAACACTTGTCTCTGCAGCCACATCCTCTGAATCTATTTTAGATCTTGACACTGCACAGTTTTGGCACTGATAATGTCATTTATTCTGCCAAAGCTGGTTTCTTTTTTACCCACACTGTGGTTTTGTTTTTAAATTCTATAAATGTTGTCTCCATCACCCAATCAATTTTATTTTATCATCTACTGAGGGAGCTAGGTCTTGCCCAGCAGAGCTGGGCAATAACTCAACGCTAAATAAAATACTAAACTTTTGCTGGCAGAACTGTTAGAAATAAAACATTTGGCCAAACTCCGCAGAGACAGGTGCTGATAGACAAGTGACCTCTACAGAAAAACACTAATACACTCTCCTCTCACCTACACAAAACACACCCTCTCTCACATGGGACTATTTAATCTGATAAATCTTGCCCTAATATTCTGCTTCTGACCCTCCTGCTCCTCGTGCCCAAGCATCAACAAACCCGCTGGAATGCCAGTGTGGGTTCACTGGGTGGAGCTGTACAGATTCCCCTCCCAGGACACAAGCACAGATCCATGGCTAATGTTTGATTTGATACTCACTAAGTCCCAGCCCTACCCTGGATTTATATCCCAACCCGAGGCTAATTGTGGCATCTCAGTGGTGAACAAGCTGACACGTAAACACACGAAAAAGAAAACATACTACAGGCTGTACAGAGGATTTAAACAACCAGAGGAGCTTTAAATTCAGGTAGACTTGCATAGCAGTGATTAATGTTCTGCAGTCCCTCAGAAGTATTAAAAGGCTCATAAATATGCACCTCGAAAGCAAAAACTGCAATAAACCATGAATAAGAAGATTTAGTAGATTTAAAAAACCTTTTTTCATGGCAATTAATGAGAAAAAAAAGACTGGTTGAAGCATTTATAATTTAATCTGCTTTAGGAAGATTATGACTCATCAATGTGTATCAATAGCAGGCATTTAAAAGTTTATTCTAAAACATTTGTAGGTAGGAATCAGTCCCATTTCTACTGATTATTTAAGACAGAAGAATACCTCTTTTTTACATTCCGAGGTGGCAACAACGATGCTACACAGTAGTGAAAAAAAATCATGTACTTGTGACAAAACTAGCTAAAACCTGCAAATATTAGCCCATAAAAAAGTTATCAGTGATACTGGTCTGTAATTTGCTGATTGGCATATATACACCAAACATAATTAAACCATATCAGGAAGGGCAGGTTTACTTCTCAATATCTACCCTTCAGAGGAAGAGTTTTAATAGCTCTACCCACAACCAGCAAAAACTGCCAGAGAAAAGCTATAAAGCCACAAAATCTGAGGGACTGGCTTCCAAACAATATTGGGTAAAGATGTGACCTGCAAAGATCAATCTCAGCGCTGGGACTTTCTACAGAAGATGCAAACTTTAGGAGCCTGGGAAATTTTCATCTGTGGTGATCAGATTGTTTTTTTCAGAGAAGGTTTCACACAATTAGTCTCCTTGAAGAAAAGCCTAGGTCTTCCAATTTACAGAGAGCAAGTCTGTATGAACTTAAATCCTTTATGAGACTGATCTGGTACAGAGTGGTGCTGAATCATATTTAATCTTGGTTTGATTCTTTGGCTGTCACAATTACTCTGATCACTGCTGCGGGAAAAAACACGGCTTGAAGTCATCACGGAACAGAGCAGCTCAACCCAACAGTGCAGCTTCTTTAATGCCAGAGGCCAGTGGAAAGCAGCCACCACCTCCACCTGCAGCCCAGTTCTGAGGATCCACTCCCAAGAGTAATTGCTGAAAAAGCAGACCAAGCAAACAAGCACGTGCACGCTTCAGGCAGAGCAGCAGTGGAGGAGGCGATGCACGAGAAGCTGACGGCAGGGTGCTTGCAGTGCTCCCGTGCTGCTGCACATTTATTCATACCATACCTTCTACAAGTAAAGTCAGGACCCATGGCAATGTACTGTACGCCTGAGGGACACCAGCTCAAACTAGGAACAGCAAAAGAGGCAAAGAAAGGAAAAGGGCAGTGATTATCGGATTGTTATGGAACACGGGGAACGTCAAAAGACTCTCACTCTCACATAACTTAAAAAAAACCCCAACAAACTCAGAAATACTGCAGTAGCACATGTCTGGTTCCACAAATTCACCACAAATGCCCGAGGTTACCACTGAACAGGGAGCAGGACAGCCCACGTTTCCCCCAAACTGACCCCATCAGCGAGTATACAATGTACTGGAAAAAGTACTCCTTGTGGGGAGAGAGGATTTGGGAAAAACAAGGCTAAAACATACCAAAGCCAATTTGTAAGTAATCACACACAGCCATTGTGTTAGCAATGATTAGTATTCTCCTGGTAACTCTCATCCTCAAATCAGAGAAAGAATCCCTTACATATATTTCATAGTGTAAGTCCCCTCCATAGAAATATTAATAACCTCAGGCTATGCTTGGAAAAATAAGGAGAAAGACACATTCTTAAATGCTGCACAGTTAGTCAGTGAAAGAGGCTGGAAGAGAAAAACAGGCTAATCTTACTACTAATTTGGGATTAAATCAAGAGTGCTTCTAACTAAAAAACCTTTCAGCTCCCATTCCCCAAGAGTCCCAAAGTTGCATCATGAAAGACATAAGAAATGCAAATACAGAATGCAAATATTTTGGTTGTTATTTTAGACTGCTTTTGTTATTTTTTCTCTGGTAGCTCATGACCCAATTGCAGGTTTTGCAGAAACAGAGAAATCCATCTTCTTGTCAGCTATGACATTTATACGATCCCTAAATCCTGAAAAAGCTGTTCAGGAAGCACACGTTGTCTGAAGGGAATTTTGCATAAGCACAGGTCCTGCTCCCAGGCCCTGAGATCCATGCAAGGAGGGGACATGGCCAGAGCACACTTTGCTCCATGACAGGAGCCTATGAAAAGGGCAGAACAAATTTAAGCCTTCCGGGACAAGGAGCTGTGAGTGCCAGAAGCCTCTGAGGACACAGACAAAGGTTTAAACCCACTGAATGCATCATGTCATGCCTAGTCCTCCTATTGTTCCCACACACAGTGCAACACTGGAAACATTCTGGAAGGGTTTGACAATTGGAAACATTTTGGATGGGTGTTCAGTGGTGGAGTTCAGAAAACTGCTGCCTGCTTTACAAAGGATGTTAACTGGGTGAGGATACACCCAAAGCTTTGCACTCAAAAGCCTCCAGGTGTGCTTGACCAGTAGCTCTCAGCACAGTACTATAAACACTCTTCATGAAAACATTCCTTCCCATAATACACCAATATTTCCAAGTACCTCATCATCCTCACCCCATTCAACCACAATGGCAGATGTTTAAGTATTAGTGGGGGATGGCAGGGAATAAATACTTGTGTGAAATCATAGAGGAACCAAGACTGGGCCACAGGAAATCCATCTCCATCACACACAATCTGCACTCTCAGGCCTGGGCTCAGCCTCCCTCCCAGTGGGTCACTCAGACCTGCCCAGGGGCAACTGAGAAATCATCCCAAGGGAAGTGTCACACATGATTGCCCAGGCCATCTGCTTGTGGCCACAAGAGCACTGAGCTTGGGGGCTCTTTGAGATATGCTTATGTCACCTTGCTTTCTAAAGTCACTCATTTTCGTGTGGTCCCTTTTCAGTTGAAGGAAAGAAGATTCTCCTCATGAAAGAAATCATGTAACGTTTACACTACACTTTAAAAGAGGCCTCTATTCCTGACCACTGCCATGGTATGGAGCTGATCCCAAATGCTGAAACTGCAGGGGAGAGAAGCAGAAAAGTAGAGGGAGGGAAGAAGAGGAGCCCTACATATGTAGGAGGAAGCCTGGAAGTGTTAAGATCTCAGAGAAGGAAGAAAGGAAGGAAGGAAGGGGATCTGTTGGCAGAGGCTGTGGAAAGCACTCTTGCAGAATCACAGTCCTGTGGGGGAGCTACCCACAACCTGTTGGCAACACCACAAAATCCTAAGAAGATCAATGCAGAGCGTGCAAAACTCCTTTACAGAGGACAACTTGGGGAGGAGGAGGAGCTTTTATCTCCATCAGCCTTGTGGGAGAGCATAAACAGTTGGAATCAGTTTCAGGCTCCTGCTCCGCAAGTGGGGTTAGAGAGGATGATTCCAAAATGGTTTAGAGAGCAGAAAAAGTGAGGAAGTGTTTATGAAAGGATTATCACACATTTCAAATATGACCAAGCATTCTAGACATTTTCTTTATTCTACCTGTAAGCTCAATGTTTCAGGATATTTTGGCTCTAACACAGCTCCTACAGGAGCCTTAAGAGACTACTGATAACAAGAAGTTCATTTGCATGAGCTGGGAAGACAAGCACTGCACTGCTTCCTGCAGTGATGCAAATGAAGTGGCTTCTTAGAAGTAAAAAAGCATGTTCTTTCTTGTGCCTTTTAAAAAAAATTCTTATTTAAGAGTGTTCTTTTGAACTGTACAGTGCTGCTAGGGTTCACTGGTGCTGATGCATGGTGAGGCACAGTGATTTTTTTGGTCACAACATCATGGTAACATTCTTTTCACATGTGGGAATGTGGTCGTTTGTTTACACACACATCACCCCATCCATATTTCAAGTGAAATGAAATCCTGAGTTAACCTGGCACAGGAGGGGAGGTAGCAGGCTATGGGAGGTGAGACAAGGCTGAACCACTGAAGGGCAGAAGTTCAACTTCTCTTTTTCCTTTAGCCTAAAATGTCTAAGTGTGGACAGTCCACATCTGTCAAAGATTAACAATCCTCTTTTATATGCTAATAGTCAATGCAAAGGTTACATGAGTGGAACTGCATATCTGTGGGATGGATGAGAAACTGGAAGTTGGTTATAGAGAGGAAAAACACATGGAAGTAAAGAGGAAAGCACACCTTATTTTCCATTTTTTAGGAAGATGGTTATAAAACCATCAAAAGAGCAAAATTAAAGCCATTTAATTCAACCAGCTGTAGATCTGCAGAGTGTTCTCCAACTCTGAGATCGTGTCTGACCCATCCCCTCCCCCAGCTGCCCCTCCTGCAGGTCTTGCCAGGAGTCTCTGATGTGCTTTAAATCCAAATCACACACATGCTCCCAGGTAAACCACTGGTTCAACCAACTCCAAATCTTACACATGGCAAAGGCCAACAAAATCACATCTGAGGTTTCTCTTCATTATAAACATAATGTCCTGGAGAAAACAGCTTGAACATGTGCTCTGTGGGGCACAAAACCTGCCCTGGGTAGACTGGAGAGAGAAAGCAGCCAGGTGGGATGCACAGCTCTAATGCCAACACTTCCAGAGGTACTACAGGTTTACTAACATGAGAGGATGGAGTTAGTAGACATTCAAACACAAAACAGTTAGTCACATTAGTTGGCTTTGTACCTTCTCCTATGAATGGGAGGCTTCTTTATACCATCCCCCAGAATTCGCATTGAACTGAAAATGAATCATGGAGAATGGTCAGCAGCTTGAACAAAAAAAAAATTAACTAATGGCAGCTAAAGGATTAATATCTCCAACACACAGACAGAGGGAATGAACATACAGGGAAAACACAAAATGAAATATGAAAGGAAGTAATGAGTCTCTGTGTTTCTCCTCTCTTCTACAAATAAATCTGGGGTTTTGCTGGTTTTATTTTGTACAGAAAGAAGGCTGCACAGGTACTGACCATGTTGCAACTTCGCTGCTGCCAAAGCCAGGTCAGTTTAAAGTTGAGAAAAGGCCAAACTCTTTGACAGAAGCTGTTAGCAACAGTGATTAACACCAGCTCCAGTTTTGCAGTGCTTAATCCATCAGTGAAACATGAGGGTGTTTCTTTCCCCAGCCTGGACATTTAACACACACTGCAGCATTGTTGAAAGACAGGCATTTCAAATCTGCTATGAATGTCAGGAATTAACTGAAGGATGAACATCCTTTTGTGCAGCCTTGTTGGTGTTCTTTGTATTTTTAATAGCAAAATGTAGACATGAGGATTATCTGTGAAGTACATTTGAGGAAAGACGGGAAGCAAAGGGGAACTGAGCATCTTTTCACATTTCATTTAAGATCATTATGTTTTTTCCTGATCTTTTCCGTGAACAAACTTTTACGCTCATCCCTCCTACAAACAGAAAACACACAACAGTGGAAAAAAACCAAATTTTACAAAGGGCTGTTTTTTTTTCTGTAGGCTTTTTGGGTTCTGTATCAGCACTTCTATCTAAGCTTGACTTAGCTATCTTTGTCACCAAGGTTAGGACTATTTTTGGTGTGGACAGGGGCTGCAAGTCGTTGAGGGGCAGGAAGCACCTCTCGGAGCTCAGCTGATGGTGAACTCTGTCACCCCACCCCTCTTCCTGGCTGCACAGCCCAGTTCTGGTCCTTGGGCTGGTTTTGGTGGCAGTTACACTTTATTTGGTTATTTTTCTCTTCATTTAGTGAGTGCAAGCTGCTCACCTACAGAGCAGAGAAGTGCCATGGGTGCCCAGAGGAGGGGAGGGAGCACAAAGGGTGGTGGGAACAGCACAGATCCAGCCCATCAGCAGGACAAACCGCAGCCAAGGCTTGTGCTCAGTGTTACTCCACTTCAAAGGTTTGCAAAAGTCAAGTTGCAGTAAGGACTTTTCCCCTTCAACTGGAAAAGCATCTACTGCATGTGAAATAAATGAATAAGCAAACACTCCAAATTTAACTGATTTGAGTGAAAGTCTCTTGTTTGCACTTCCTCAGTATTTGTTGTTTCTCACTAAGCAACGAGAGTCTCAACATCATAACAGCCTCATATGAAAAGAACAAAGAAAAGAACAAAATGACACAGCAAATAATCCAAATTCCTTTCTAAAAGAAGCATAAAACCAAACATTAATCTAATCAGCACCACAGACCCACCCAGCTTTTCTTTTTTAATTACCCTACATGACATCTATCTTTATGTAGCTGCAGCTGTATGTGAGAACATATGAGAATTACTGTTCCTTTAACTCAGATTTTCTTACATTTACAATGAATGTATTTTCCCATATCAGAAACAGCCTCCAAAGTGTGATGCAGAATTTAACCCCATCTGTTCAGTGTTAGCAGTGATTGCCAGCTATGCAGTTTATCACCCTCAGAAATCCTTATGCATCAGGCCCTACACTTAAAAATAAATCTCCCAAAATGAGTTTATGAGCTTATGGACTCATTCTGTCATAAACCTGCAGGTATGCTGACTCTTGTCGCTTTTAAAAATTCAAGGGGATTACTTAACTTATTTAAATATTACCTGGGGACCAGGAATGAAGCCCAAAAAAGGTGACAGTGTTAAACAACAACAAGAACAACCTTTCACTGTATGTTACTTAGAGTATGGTTTTCAACATTGACTTTAAAACCTGAAGGGTCTACAATATTCCTTTAGTGATACCCACAGCTGCTGTGTGTAAAGGATGCATACATTCCTGATGGGAGGCTGCTGCCTCTCCCTGGATTATCCAAAGGGGTCAGCAACCATTTTCATGAACCTGTTGTGAGTGGCCAGTTTTAATTTAATGCCATCCAGCCCCACATGCAATGGCTCTGTTTCTGTTAACAGCAGAATGTTCACCATGGGGACACCAACAGACAGCCAGAGTGGCACTGCCCTGCACACCCAGGCCATCAGCCTTTGTGAGCTGTAGGGAGGATATGGCACCCTGACCCTGTTAAAGCAACTGGCCATTCCTGCTCTGAGAGCATTAAAGCACGTTAGAAACACTGGCCAAAGCTCCACTGGGCTAGGAATACACAGGGTTTGGCCCTGAGCATCCCGCAGCCCAAATGCTGGACAGTGCAAGGCATGGCAGGGAGCCTCACACCAATTACTACATTTTGGTGTGCATCTTCCTTTAATTCATCTTCTTCCCCACTGAAATGGGGGACTGAGCAACTTTTCTTCCCACAGTCACTTGGCAGCAGCATGGACACAGTCACATGGCTCGTACACCTCTCTCCCTTGTACCTTCTGAAAGAACAGATGGGGAAACTTCTCTTTTGAATCTTCCTGAACAGCACCAGGGACATCAGTGATGAGTTAGGTGGAACTTACTGTCCTTGAGAGACTGAGGTGGAAATAATTCTGTGAAACAGGGAGGACTCATCTCACCATTATGAAGAGCTTCCACAGAATTTTTTTAAACCCCGGTGCCTGTGTTATCCCTTAACAGAATCAGAGCAATAATGGTCATGTTTGTTCTGTGGTCAGTGAGATTTAACACTCCAGTAATTCCTTTGTACAGAAAGGGGTGGTGACAGTTCTAATGGAAGACCTGTCCCGAGGTAATTCCATTTACTCTGGAAAGCTCAAGCATACTGTAGGTATTAAGTACTTTAATCCTGAAAGTTAATTTAAGAAAAACCAAACAAATATACATTAGGAGATTGTCTTAACCTCTTCAAAATGAGAAAGAAATAATCAAAAGTGACATGCTCGCTTCTGATAAACTCTTCAGTTTTACCATGCCAGGTTTAAAGCTCAGATAAATATGCACGAGTGGGTGCAGACTAAATCAAAGCAGCTCCTCACTCACCTCCTCTGATTGATTTCTGCCTCGTTGGTGGCATTCTTCCCCGGCCCCCAGCTGTGCCGACGGAAAGGAGACAGCGGCCGCATGGAGCTGCGCAGGACGGAGGAAGGAGTGGGCACGTCCGTGATGCTGTCCAGCTCCTCTTCCTTCTCTCCTCCCTCTGAGGACACCATGTTGGTGCAGCTGCCACCCAGGCTGTGCCTGTCCTTGGGCTGGGCGAAGCTCCCCGCGGGTGGGAAGGGGAGGGACGTGTCGCTGCCCAGGGATGAGTTCCTCTCCAGGGACATGGTGTCGTCCGCAGAGGAGCTGGAGCTGGTGACGTCGCACGCAGACTGCTCCTCTTCAGGCTGCTGGGGGTAAGAAAAATTAAAGGAAAGTTAAAGTAGAGTCACAGACTGGTTTGGGTTGGAAGGGACATCTAAGGATGAGCTAGTCCAACACCTGTGCTGTGGGCAGGGACATTGTTCCCTAGATCAGGTCGTTCAAAGACCCATCCAGCCTGGCCATGAACATGTCCAATGAATTGAATACATTCAACATTTTAAATAAATGCAAATATTTTGTATTTCACATGAGCTGACAGATTTCTTAGTCGCTGGCATAAGGCAAATTAACCATCATAGAACTGAGACTTTTTGCTCTGGTTTAAAAGAGGTTGAAATTCTCTGCAGGGTGATCTCTTCCACTCCACAAGTCCCTGGCTGCCATTCCCCAGGCTTGCAGCTCAGATCCTCTGCCTGCCTTCCTCTCCCCAATTATATATTTCATCCTGCACAGCAAATCCTGTTCCTCTCACCATTTCTAGCTAAACCTGTTATCAATCAAGGTGCCATAAAACTGCCAAAACTTTACTGAGAGCAAGTAATGGGGAAGGGGTTATCACGACTCCTGATGACAAACTCCAGCCTCTCCTGTGGGACTGGGATGGGCTTGTAGAGCTCAAGGGCAACACGCTGGTCCACTGCATCATGCAACACAAAGGGAGAATTGCTCAGTAGCAGAAAACAGACAGAAAAAAATAAAAGCTTAATTCCCTGTCCCCAACTACTTTCCATTAAGCAGAAAGTTAATACCAGGGTTTGCAGCATTTTTCAAATCCAACTGTCATCAAAAAATATTGTTCTAAAGGAACAGCTGCCCTGTATTAGAGATTTTGAGTCATACTGTAGTTTTTGGGTTTCGTTTGCTCCAAAAGCAGTATGCAGAAGCCAAACTGGTTCTCTCTGGCCAAAGGCCACATGCTGACCATACAGCCCCAGAAGAGCCCTCGTTCCTTGTGGCCACCATAAAAAACACAAGCACCTTTCTGACATCACCTCCAGTCTGAAATGGTGTTTGCCCTGAGGGACTGACACGGGAAGTTCCAATTTATCCTCCTGCAGAGCCCTGAGCTGCATCATTTAAAATAATAACAGGCAGAGTGCTCTGTCAGGCCATACAGCACAGAGCATTCAGCAAAGCCCTGGTGGTTAATTGTCCTCCCACAGTGGGCTCAGGGGGCTGGGCAGGAGCTGAGTGCTCCAGAGGCTGCAGGCTGTCAGCAAGCATTTGGCAGAAGACAACTGGATACAAAATCCTGTTTCTGGAAGGGAAAGATGGGCATCAGACCACATGGAGGGAAAGATGAGTGGGAGCTGTGTTAAACAGTCCAGAGACTTTTGTTTTTCTGTGCTTTATTTGAGGGGCACACACTATAAGCTTTTTATTTAACTGAACAAAAAGAAACAGATATTAAAAAAATCTTCTAACTGAATATTTCACTATTCAGAGAGAAGCCCTGTTTCAAGCTTAGCTATTTTTTATTCTTAGTTCAGTTTAACAGGTATACAGTAATGTTCCTGAGATGGTTTAACTAAATGCTGTCACACTGCTTCCCTTCTCACATCCATCAAAGGGAAACAGAGGGCAGAAAAAAAAGACAGAATGCACAGCACAACACCAAAGTACAAGAATCTTTTAAACACAAAGCATTAAAAACCACACTAAAAATACACCTCTCCAAAAACATTCACTTCATGTTAAGGTATGTCAAATATTAATAGTGAATTTCAGAAAACTATGTTGTGTAAACTAGTAAACTATTGGATTTGATACATTTGATCAGGAAGTTGAGGTTTAAAGAAAAGAGAACTGAAATGGAAGCCCTGTGAAGTTTTTGATGATGTTCAGCAGTATTCAAGATAATCTGATATTTGAGTGAGTCATGATGAGAGCTTACTGAATTGCTTAAATACAGACAAATCAAGTAGTCATTATGTGGATAACATTCCTACAGCAGAGGAAACAGTCTGCCACTTTTCTAAGACAGAAAAATACTGTCAGACATTAGATCAGACTGGATGGGGCTTTGGAGAAACCTGGTCTAGTGGAAGGTGTCCCTGCCTATGGCAGGAGGGTGGAACAAGATGAGCTTTAAGGTCCCTTCCAACCCAAACCATCCTGTGATTCTGGGATGGGGGCAGCAGAGCAGGGGAGGAGAGGACTGACTTCACCCCATCAGCTGTGTGAAGTATGGGACAGTTTGGAAACTTTCAATCTGGATGCAAATCTAGAAACAACAACGCAGAACACCAAATTAAATAGGGAGGAATTAGAGGAAAAAGAGGAATTTTTATTTCCCAGATGAAAATACTGCTGCAGTTTGAAATGCACAATAAAACCCAGTTCCCTATCAAGGAAGATTTAGGGCTTTTATCACAAAATGCAGTTCAAGGAGATGTTTGAAAAAAGGGAAATACATTTGGTCCATTTTAACTTTTACCTTGAGCATTCGACTGATGACAGAACACAATGAACAATTCCCTTGAACTTGTGGCCCATGCTTATTCTTCTAAAAATATTCTGCCATCATTTCAATTTTTTTTTTTAAACAAAGGAAAACAGTTAATATGAAAGACGACACTGTCTGAAAAATGCCAAGTGTGGCTGACACATCTACAACTTCTATATTGTAGTCACCACTGCAAAAAATTAGCTATCTGGCCAGTAAATACACATTGCTCTTTAATCCTATTTCAGTAATACCATGTTTGCAGAACAGAATGGGTTATTTTCTTACAGCAAAAAGGAAACATTAAAGAAATATTAATTTTCTTCAAGCTAGGTGTGTTGGATTGTACCACAATGAATTCAGGACTTAACTGTGACCATAAACTGTGGCCAAAAAGAGCCTTTACAGACATTTGCTAATAGGCATTTTCCTTGCCCTCAGTATTTGCTGAGAAGCTCCTAAGGAAAAATAAGATAAGGTGTAAAAGTGAGTATTCTGAGAAAGGACACATGTACTTCTCCAAGAACAGGGATAACAGACATCACTGGGATCATGAGGGTAGAAGACAACTTCTTCAACTAAATCCCTCCACTGTAGGAGGTCTTGATAAGGGGAATTCAAACGTTCTTTCAATCATTTCCATGATGCAAACATGCAACAAACATGCAAAGTGCTGAGACACAAAATTTCTTTGTCCCTTGACCTTCAAAGACATTAAAGGTGTTACAGTATTTTGAAAAAGAAGATGAAAAAGATTAAACCTTGGAATCCTGAAGTTTATTTGGAATACCATTCCACTAGAGAAGTCAACACCTTGATATATAATCCTGCAGAGTAATTTTTTATTTGGATTTGCCTATGGTTCCAGGTTCCCTAAAATTAACCTCAAAAGTGGCCTTCTATTAATTATTTATCATAACTTCTATGATTTGGAGTGGAGGTGAAAGCCTTTTCCTTAAAATTTTTATTCCTTTGGGTTTGTTTTTTTTTTTTTTTTTTGCACAGCTGTTGGGGTTTTTCTTGTTTGCTTTTTTTTGTTAGAGATACAACAACTCTGAAAAAATAAATGCAAAACATTTATGCATCTGTGTATTTTCTTTGAGCAAACCAAAGCAAAGGCAGAAATTAAACAAAATTCAAGACACTGAGTTGCAACCCCTTCCAGTGATCTGTGGGTTCCTGACTCCCTTCATCTGAACCATTTCCCAAGAGGCACATTAAAAAGCTTCCCAGTAACGCTGGACCTCGGTGGCTGGCTAAAATTTCAGATGAGCAAAGCGTATGGGCTCCACCCCAGGATGTTGCCAGATGATTGTGAGAAATGACCTTATGCAGCATGAATCATCCCAGAAGGAGGATGCTGCAAAGCCTGCCCAGATGGCTGTCTGGGACAGAGAGGGAAAAGCAGGATGACGAGGACATGGGAATGAAGTGCTGACGCAAAAAAAAATAAATAAAACATTTTGCTGAAGCCATAGACTTGGAAGCAACTTCTGCATCTCAGTGAAAGCCTGTGAAGTCTGAAAAGAAGGGCAGGTTTTAGTGTTAAAGCTCCCTGAACCCGACAGCTCGTGTTCCACAGCTCAGCACACGTCCTAGGGAGAGAAAGAAATGAAACAAGCACAGGAGAAGGGAAGGAGATGGGAGAGGAGCACACACCAAATACCAGGGACAGGGTAAGGCACCTGCAGATTTTGTGACCCCACAGACCCCAATTCTTCATGGTCCTGGGACAGAACCAGGACTTTCAGCCTATGAATTTCAAGTGGAAGCAGCCCAAAGACCTTGGACAGACAGCAACTTGTTCTTCCTATATTTATTTTAATGCATTAAGCAGTTAGCAAAGAAGGAGTTATTGCTACAATAAATGAAAAAAAAATCAAACAAAAAGCAACTCTAGTAGACAAAAGTTCAACTCTTGCTCCACAGAACGGGGAAACAAGAACAGAACTAGTAATAACAATAATCACCATGACACTGAAAGGTTTGAGATCCTCTTTTTGTACATAAACATATTCTGTCTCTTCCCAATTTGATACAGAAACTGCACTGTTTCACAGGCTTATAAATAATCAACTACAGCCAAGACAAGCATCTTAAACTATTTTTCGGACACAAGATTACAGCCACCACTTATTTTGGTGGTCATTAAAAATATCTATAATTTGCATTTTTACCACCTGAATTCAGTACTGTAAAACCAAAAAAGATTTAATTAAGGAACAAGAAAAAACACTCAGATAAATCCTGAGAAAGAATACTAGGAATCAAATTGGTCAGGAAAACAAAGACAAAGCAACTGAGGTTGAGATTAGCTTTGAATAACTTCCTAAACTCAACTTGGGAACCTTTTGAAGCCATATGAAGACAAAGTCTGCAACCCACTGCATAATGAGAACAATGCAAAGGCTACTAAATTAATAAATTCCCTTTCTACAAAGAAAAGAATTCCTGCCTCTGCCCTCTCTCCACTGGCAATTGAAGATCTGCTTTCCCCACCACCTCCTCCCTTCCCACCCCTGCTACACTGCACTACCTATTCTGGTTATGTTTTAATCTTTCCTTTCCTATTTGAAGAAGGAGACTTTCCACATAAGAGAGGGGAAAAGCTCAAATTCTGTAAAATATAAAATTTGCTGTGTTCCCACTGCACTCTTTTCCCACATGTTCCATGCAAGCATTAAATCAGGCTGGAATGGCAGCTGCCTGTCCCAATCCGTGCCACTCCACCCAAGGGAACTGAAGGCAGCCTGCCCTGCCAAGCAGCCCTGCACTCTGACACTCCAGGGTCCCAGATCCTTCTGACAGTAGGATGGGAAAGGGTGGGGCTGGTGAGCTCTGTGCCCTACCACGTGCCTTAAGGATGACTTTACTGGTCATTTATAGCACATGAGATCACTTAGCCTGGGCTGTGGTGTTTCCCATCCTGCTGGAAAATACTCACCACCATCTGATTTGATTTCAGCAAAAAGATTTCTGTTTCTATCAATACGTTTCTCGGAAAGCCAGAAAGTGTGAAAGCTACTCTGAGAGTTACGTTCTTCAGAGCAGGAGCTGTTCCTGCTCATACCTGTGAGCTGTAGCTGAACCAAAGAGTGGGATTTCTTGGAGACCACAGTGATGGCTGCTCCAAAGCAGGGTCACATCCCTTTTGATTCTACCTTACTATATTCCTTCTGGGCGCTTTTTCATCATCTGCTTATGCCAAGAAGAGTACAAATTACCAGCAAGACGATTCTTCAAGAGCAAACACCTAATGACCTCCTGAATAAATTCAGGCTGCTCTGACGTAGATGCTAGAAGACTGATGCCAAAGGCAGGCATCCTCTGCTCAGGAGGCCAGCTCTGTCTCTCAGGTCTCTCCCACTCCTCCTCAGCAACACAAAGGGCACAGGGATGACTAAGGTTAGCAATGACTTCTGTTGTTGATTTTAAGCAAAGTTGAAAACACTTTCATTCTACTTGCACGCAAACAGGCATTAGAGGTATGTCACCTAGGCAACAAAACTATTCCCTGGAATTGGCCTGAAGTATTTAGAATGAGTGTTTCCTTCCTATGACACTGAATTTACAGAAAAGCACTGGTTCCTCTGAGAATTACAGCATATAAATCTGAAGGTATCAGCACAGAGGTCACAGAGTGCTGGAGAAAAGCTCTTTGTTACATGAATTAAAGATGGATTTCATATAGTCTGTGCAATCCCTAATGACCTTGCAAGAAAATCCACCTTTTCAACTGTTCCTCTGGTGCCTGATTTACTTTTGGACAGACAAAATTACTTCCATTTTTTTTAACCATTGGGGGCTGCACAGCTTTTGGAATTGTGCTGTGAGTAAATACATCCCTCATGTTGCTGCATCCGAGGAGGAGAGCGGATCCTTCCCATCCCTTTGGTTCCAGGATAATCACTTCCAGGTTTCCTACTCACCAGTGAAACCAAGATGATCTGTGTGTGCTGTATGGGTTTATCAGGGGCTTTTTTAACCATATCCCAACCAGGCTTTCTTACCTTCCCAAAGACAAGGTCTTCCATCCCATCACCAGGCAAGGGGAAGAGGTCAGACTCACTCCCAGACTCTCTTTTAAGACCACCCTGTGATGAGGCACAGACACTGCTCAGCCCATCCTCCAAGAAGTTCTCACATTCTGCAGGAGCAAAGCACAAAGAGTCACAACCCGAGGCTTTCTGTGGCATCCACACACCAGACTCACATTCTCTCAGTGAATTTCAGGATTTAAAACACATAGCTTTACAAATGAAGCTTTATAAATTTGTTCATCTCTCAAAACTGCCTGTGAATTCTCAAATTATTTGTTCCAGAGTTTAAAACTCCTTTTTAGGTGCATCATTGAAGTACACGGTGCAAACTGAAATTCTGCATGGAACAGTTGTAAACACTTGTAGCTTGAGGTGCTGATAAATACACTACATATGAGGTACCCCATACACTGCACAATGGAATGTTTCCTATCGATTGCAACAACGGCAAAATTTGATTAATATTCAATAAATATAAAAATATAACTTGTCAATATTTGCTTTCGTTCTCAAAGAATCAATTCTCTCTAAATGCCAAGGTGCTTTTAGTGCATATCTGGACAATTACTTAATTTCTTCTTCTACACTCCTTACTGAAAAAGCACTAGTGTCAATTCCACAACAAGCTTTACTTTTTCAAGATTCAAAAATTAGGTGATTTTTTAAAAAACTCTCAGCTTTCATAACTCCTGACATTGAAATACAGGCATGTTGAATCTCTTTTTTTCTCAAATGCTTCCAGCTGTTTGGACTGGGTTAGTTAATCAGGAGTACAGAACCAGACTGCAGCCCCTGCAAAAGCACTCTTTCCAAAACCTTTAGCAGACAAGTATTTGCCTGAGAAATGTCTGTACATATTTTATTTGTTCACCCTTCAGGCAAAAGTATTAATGACAATTTTGGCAAAAATTAAACACTCAAATTTCCCAGCTCAAAATATTTTCTAATTATTAATTTGTTTGGTTTTTCTTAAAGAAAGGTGCTATTTTGCCCTTCCTCTAACTAAACAGATCCAAGATGTGCTCAGTTGTCTTGAGAAGAGCCAGGGCAATAAAATATTAGTTCACTCTTAAATTATACCTCACTAACTCCATCCTTGGTGACACCAAGCTTAAACATCAGTGAAAGGATGATAGGTTTGCTAGCTTAAGGTCACCTCTTTGCCTTCCCCATCCTTAATCTGTGCCTGACAGCAGCTAAGGAACACCACAGCCACATCCCAACTGATGGGAGTGACTCCACTTCTGGAGAAAAGAGCCTCACTTTGATAGTGGTGGGGCTGACCCCATTTAGGGCAGGGGGAGTTGAAGGCTGTCAGAAACCCCATTACCCCATAGAGGAATTTCCACACTGTGGAGATTTGGAAAAGCACTTATTGGATGCTGCAGCTGCTCCTGTTCCCCTTTCAGTAAACCTGGAAAATCTGAACTGCTTTTCCATCACCAAGGGGGAGAAGGGAGGGGAGAGAAGGGGGGGAATGAAGGGAAAGAAGAGATGGAGCGGCTGCGAGGACGCGGGCCAGGTGCTGTTCATCCAGCTGGCAGCCAGCACAGCATGTCCACAGCCCAGACTGAAAAACAAAGGGGCTCCAGCCACGTTCCACTGGAAAATCAGTGGGGACAGCTCAGATGTGGATGGATACCTAACCCTGAGGATAAAGCACGAGAGGCAGCAAAGCCTCCTCAGGAGGAGCCTCCCAGGGGCAGAGGAGTGAAGAAGCAGTGAAGAAGGATGAGGAGCAGGGTGATGGGGACCCCTCCACGCACCTCAGCTCATTTGTGCTGAGAAACTCATTCCCAAGCCCTCTCTTCCCTACACTCTCCTTTATTTTTGGTTGGAGGTGTGCATATTTTCTCCATTTTCTCCCTCCCCTTTTCTCAGTTCACTGGGTTTGTTTTGAACTGCACGGACGCTGCACAAAGCCAGGCTCTGTGTTTCACACCCCTGGCAACACTTCTGTGCATAATATAAAGGCAAAAAAAATACAGAGAAAAAAGCTCTAGGAAGAACATTTCCAAGCAATCTCTTCTGTACATTTCCCAAACTCTTGTGTCCTCCAAGCCAGGGCTGAGCCCTTCATTTTCATTCTGATACCTACATATCTGCTACACTCCTCTGGCACACCTAATTTCAAAAGCATCGACAGAAAATGAGAAGCTGGAGTTACGTTCTAAGATCTGAGGTCTCTGTCCTTGCAAGTCATTTCAGCAGATGAAAAAGGCCTAATTCCTTATCAAGTACTGTATTTTTAAGTTAGCCACACTGACAGCTCGTGGTTTTATTGCTGTTAAGTGCTGCCAGATTTTTCTTGTCCTCTCTACACTGCCCAGCACCGCAGAGCAGCAGGAGGATGCCTGTGCAGTAACAATATTATTTCTAGAAAGGCCAGAACCTGCATAACCTGAGATCCTTCTGCTGTTTCAGTCCATCTGGAGAGCACATTTACTTAAAAACCTATCTCTTTATGTGTGTGTTACAGACATGTATTACTATAATTATTAATATAAATTTGTAAATACAGCTACCTAATTACATAATTAATATTATATTTCTATAGTGTAATATTGCATTAGATAATTAATAGGTGTGTAACTGATAGTGATCCATAGGAATATGTGATTATATATTTGGCAAGTTAAATGAGTCCATGCAGTTTTGCAGACAAATGGCTCGCAGTAACTATTGCCTGGAGCATAAAAATACTGTACCAAGAGGCAAAGGATTCACAGATACAATTAGTAAAGTAGAGACATGGCAATACCACAGGTTCTCTTGTAAAAACGCTCTTGAAACAGCTATTGCTGTTAATGACTCCTCTAAAAAGGGCAGTATTTTTGTTTGTTTGTTCTTTTTTAATAAAAAAGCACTTATTTAACTTCAATGTGAGCTAGAACTTCTATTTAGGATAAACCCCTCAGATCACTAACCCACACTATCCCTTCTTAGCCTAAAGTCTGAGTTTAAATTTCACATTGACACTTAGTCATTTACTTTCAAGTCTCTCAGATAAACTGAAGGAGATTTGGGTGAGACCACTGCTCATAAGGATAGCAGGGCAAGAAGCCTCCTCTCCACGAGCAGCCTAAGCGAAGTTCCTATTCAGGGCCCTGATAAATTACTCTATTTGTTTCAAACACGCATAACCCAGTGAAAGGAAATGCTTTTTTCCTTATCTTGGACACCAACCCTTCTTTGAAGCTTGCCCAGACTAGATTTTCTGTCCCAGTGCAAGAGCCAGAAAGCACCAGCCAGCACGCAGGGCTGGGATGGGAGCTTGGCACAGCCAGTGGGCAGGGTGTGGGAACAATGGCTCTGAACAGCCTTGCTGCTCCCTGAGCCTGGAGTCATGGCAACGTTCAGATGGGGGGGAAAAAGTAAAAATCTCAAGCCACTGATTTGGGTCTAAATATGGATTTAGGAGTTCAAATTTCTGGCTTTTTTTCTTCTATCGTATTATCGTTTTAGCTAGAAACCATGTCTGTGTGCTCCCCGCAACATCTTTCAGGTTTATTTGGGGAAAAAAAAAAAGGAGAGGGAAAAATCAAAATACCACAGCACTTGAAACGCAGAGTTATTTGAGACAGTGACACACCACACAGCTCCCTGCTAGTCAAGTGCTGCAGCCATGTGCTAGCAATGACTCACAGCACAGTCACTGCACAGTTCCTTTAATTTATGTGTTTTCCCCGTCCAGGCCAGGATGTCAAAAGCAGGGAGAAAAGGAGGGACAGGAAAGGTGAGGAGGAGGGCTGCTGGTCTGGAGCTGCCCTCGGCACAGGGCTCACCTGGAGACTCCCGCGTGCGCTTGCGCTGCAGCAGGGAGGGGTCGGGACAGGGCTCCAGCGGACACCAGCTCTCGCGGTTTATCTGCAAAACACATCACAGCTCATCAGAGAAAGGCCACTCTCACCAGCACCCCTGGCAGTCTCTTCTCCAATATCCCTCTGCATCAACCAGCAGATACAGAGTCATGGCTTAATTTTTTCCCAATAATAAAAATGTCAAAAGTAACATACGATTTTATTTTTTTTTTGCATCACTAAACAAACCATTAGAATATGCCAAAACCCTTTATTTCTCCACGGAAAGTTTGACTTGAAGGTGGCTCCTGCTCAAGGAAGGAGTTCAGAGGGAGGATGAGTCAGTGTTTAAGCTACTAGCAGAGGACTGGATAACCTTGGCTTCCAGTCCCACCTCCACTTGTAGCAGGACTGCAGGAAAATACTCTTCTGGTTTATGCCTCCATTCACTACCTACAGAATAGAAATTCCTTACCACCCATATTGCTGTACAGACTATTAGCTCAGAGATAGCAAAGTGCTCTGGTGATGTGGAATCGAGAGCTTGGAAGTGCCCAGGTCACAGTGAGAACCAGAAGCACTTTGGGCTTGCTTTAACTGCAGTGATGATGATAGAAACGCCCATTTTAACACTAAGACACATCACATGGTTTATTTCAACATCAGCCCTTATCACCTCACCCCATCCTTCACCCTTTCCATGACTCCCAGTCTTTCAGCAAGGATGACTGATCTGTTCTCAGCCTCCTCCTCCCTCTGCCTGTGCTTTCATCTTCCTCACTCGGGTTGTGTTGTCCAACATTTTGACTCAGAGGTCTGCTGGACTATCCACAACCCTTGGCTCATCCAACATTCACTTCCCATCACTTTTGTCTGCAGCTCGCAGAGCCTGGAAGTCCCTGTACTCTCTCTGCCATTTCTTTGAGCCAAATGCCTTTAATTACTGTCAAATGCATGCAAATGTCACCTGTCCCACACCACAAAACCCAGAAGTTATTTCCTCTCCTGACCTGCCTCAACACACAGGATCTCACATGTTAAGTTGTTGCTAAAAGAAAGCTACTGAAATAGATGACTTAATGGATGATGGATTTTACATGTCAAGTATTTCTTCTACCCTCTCTCTGGCTTTCCTTTTATCTCCTGAAATAATTTCCTTTCCTCCCTTTCAAATAGCTAATTGTTACTATTTACTTTTTGCATCTGACCTATGTCCAAATCTCCTCCATGATCCTGCTTCATTTTTGCAGTCCCTTGCTGTATTCCCATCCCCTCAAAGTTCTCCTTTCTCCTCTGCTATGCAATGCACTGGTTTTGCCTTCTTCTTATTTATTTTTTTTTTAATAAATTAAAACCAAGCCTCTCCTACCCTTGACCTGACGTGCTGCTTTGACTAATGACCCACGTCCTTGTTTCCTCTCTCACTGAGATCATGGAATGTGTTACTGCAGTCCTTGGCTGGCTCCTCCCCGCTCTGGCTGCGTCCCCTGCCCGTCACCCGAGGGGCTCCTGCCAGCACCTCCACTCAGGCAACCCTGCACTCCCCCAGACCTGGCAGCTACTTGCTACAGCACATTTTTCTTCCTCAGGTTTTGTCCTCCTCCATACTTGTGCGATGACAAAATGGGGTTGGGAGGGCCTTTGACAGGTCAGCTAGTCCCTGCCTGCTGCACCAAGTTAGGCTCAGTTACCATCTGAGAGGTCCTAATCCAACGTGCCCTTAAAATCCTCCAGTGGAGAGGATGCCATGACCTTCCCCAGTCAGCAACTCTTGCTGACAGAGACAGGGAAGGAACAGAGAAGTTCTGAGAGGTGAAAAATGAGCAGGACTCTCCTAGGACAGGTGAAGGAGGTGTTGAGCTCTACCAGAGTCAGGTCTCGGGGTGACCTCAGTGCACGTCCTACCTGGATGTCCCTCCCACCTCCATGGAATTTTGCAGGCTATTTTTCTTAGGGATTATGTACACTTTGTAGCTCTTACTCCCTGACTGCATTATACAGATATTCACCCAAGACCCCATCACACCCCTTTATGTACACACATCCAAGGTCCCAGTGTTCCCTGCACCTCCACTCCACACACACACACCTCTGTATCCATTTTCTCCCTTTTACATACAATACATCCATATTAAATGAGAGGCAGTGAGGAAAAGAGAAGCAGTCTTCAATCTGAAATAGGATTTGTAAGCAATACTTCAAAACAATGGGTTTTTTGCTTTCCAAAGCAACACAAGGATGTTGCATTTTAACTGTTGCATGGACGATGGGTCATGTTCTGATTCTTTCAACAGAAGACACTCCCTGTTATCAGCGAGGCTGTGTGGTATCTAACCTCAGCATCTAAACTTAACCGCGAAATTTATTCTTTTTTTAGTCTTAAAAGAGCTGCAAAGTCAATAAATACCACTTTATGACTGTAAAGTCAATAAATATCATGCTGTTATTCTTTTCTCTCCAGATAAAGCAGAATAAATTTGCACCACACTTTCCTATATTTTATTAAAGGCAAATGTAGAGGTAGAGTCTGAACACACACAGAAGGACAAACACAAATGTGCTCAAGTCCACACAAATGAAGGAATGACCCATGTCAGATACAAAATCAAATTCTGACTGACTTGCACCTCCCTCATTCCTCCTCAAGAAGAGTCTCACCCTTCTTAATTTTAAACAAATCACCATCAAATTCAAAGGAACTACTCCTGATTTATACTGGTATCCACTACTGGAAATCAGTAATTAAACATCCCATTCAGTAATTAGCAGTAAGAAAGCAAAATAGGAAGAGGTTCAAGCTGTCAGTTGAATAAGCCATATTAGGCTGAATTAACATTATATATTTTCCTTTAATAGAACCAATTGAGTCATTCACTGAAAATGCATTATAGACATTGGCATTTTTTCAAAAAAGATTTGAGCATTTTTCCCATTTCCCAGCCAGCTCTCTCCTCAGCCCTGTGGCTTTGCCAAGTATTGAAAATGTCTGCTTTTCTCTATTAAAAAAAGCAATGAGAGAGTAACAATGAGGTTTAAGGTGCTGCTTCAGATATACTTGATTATGTACAAAATAAAACATTAGAAATTAAATATTTATCTCAGTAGCCCTAATTCAGGAAAAGTAATAATCCCCATCAAAACAAAAACAAAGGAAACCACTACTATATACAAGTATTCCCTAGGCCAAAATGAGCCCAGACAGGCTTTGAGGGAGGTTTACTGCATGCTCTCAGGGAACTGGGTGGTCCATAGATACTCCAAACACAAACCCCACTATCCACAGCCCAACACTGAGTACTGGGATCCCTCCTCAACACCTGAATTCTGCTTGTATTGACTCAGGACTAGTGACTACAGGTACAGACAGTAAGAGCTGGAGAGGAAATTGTCTTTATAAAAGTACCTGAACATCAGGAGCTGGATAATGCACCAGTATGGAGAAATTTGAAATGAGGTTGTCTTGGGATTTTGCAGACACGTGTGCACTGCATGTGAGAAAATGCCTCCCTTTTCCCCCTAGTTTCTTGTTTTGCTGAGAGAAGCCCAACAACAGGACCACAGGCTGGTGGCCACAGAAGATGATAAAAGCCCCACACTTTCTTGCTTGCCCACACTGATTATAGCTCATTGATTCCAGGCATCCCAAGTCTTTCCAGCAGGAGCAGAGGATGCAGTGCTGTTCCAGTGGCAGAGGGAATATGAAACAGCCTCTGGGAAGAGTTTCAATACACAGCTTTTGAAGAAATGCCAGGAGAGAACCAGCTATTTTTCCATACAGAAGCCTGAATGTGTTTATCTGCAGCTCAGACACAGAATGAATCATGGAAGCACATCCCCAGGCACCAAAGTCTGAATCCTGCAGAATTTTCTGCTTGCCTGTGAAACACCAGCAGGCTAAATGTTCAAAGAGGCCTTTAGGACACCAGCTGGAGCTGTGAGCAGCAGATGGTTCCATTGCTCTTTCTGGGCACACACACAGGTATTTCCTGACTCTCAGGGACATCTTCCTGCAGACTCTGAACTTGAAGCTTGATGTGGCTTGAAGCATAAGAAAACGACGGTGCTGGACAAGCTGTGAGACACCCTGGGCTGAGGTGTCCTCTGTCCTGCAGGAACAGTGAGTGACCCCAGACTCCAGTGCCAGGCTCTTCCTTCCTCTCCCCTTGGGCTTGGACAAGGAATTATCTAATCCACTCCAGTGGATAAAACCAGGATCAGGACCACCTTCTCAAAGACACTCCAACAATAGCTAGGGCAGAGCCATGTGGTGGAGGCTCACTAGGAACAGGCACCTTGGGGGCAGGGACTACCTGGCTCCTATCAACCTCTCCTGCATCTCCAGCATGAAAAAGTCCTTTTTCTCTTCCTCTGGTTTTATTTTAACTCTTCTTGTGTTCCATTTCACAACAAAGAGAACACATTGACCTTTCAGGAAATCTTTAGCTATTGCAAAAGTTTGCACTTGTCAACCTCACTGGTTGTGATGTAAATCAACATCTCCAGAGCACAAGGAACCAGATGACTTTAACTTGCATTTCCTAGCAGATCCCTAGAGATTCGTCTTCCCTCCATATTATTTTAACTTTGTCCTAAATGTGCAAGTTTCCATTTTTTTCCTTTTATTTTCCCCAGCTTCCAGACTATGATCTACCTTGCAGCTAAAACCAGATACTACTGCATATAGGAAAATATTTAGGAGAGTAATTGTAGATTGGTTCATGTATCATTAAATACTTGTGCACCACACTGAGTAATATCCATCGTAGAATAAAAGTAGTAGAAAAAAAGCAATTCTCTAAATTCAATTTTAATTAATTTCTTTCATAAGCAGAAAGGACACAATGATTTTTTTATAGTTCTATGCATATTGTAATTATTTTCTAGGAATTTCCTGTTCCTGAAATTTTCCTATAGGATTAAAGAAATTTGTACACGTAACTGGAATTCAATGTTTATGCTGATCAACTTTTAACTTTACAATTCCACGTAAAATGAAATTATCCAGTTGCCTGCAATTCCTGCACTAGAAAATAAAGCAACAGTTGATTTACCCCCTTCACAAAAACCACCTTTCAAGATCCTCTGAAGCAGTTTAAAAAGGAGCATGAAGGATGAGGCATCTGGGGAAGGAATTTCCAGTGTTTTCCTTCAACATCTATTGCTGCAGAAAGACTCAACACACACAAAACTCACATCAAGAGCAACAATCACTGCTTTGGCAATCATCTTGCCAGACTATATTAAGAACAGACATATCAATTTGCTTGCAAATTCCACATTTATTTTTTATTTCAATTATTTTGGTAATCTCCCTGTGTATTTTCTTAGCTTTGGGGGAAGATATTAGCAGGTGGATGAAGAACACGATATTCTCAAATGTATGCCAGAAGGGACAAGACTTGTATTTCTGCAATGATTTCTGTGTAGATTTTTCTTCTAGCACTGTGAATGTGCTACACTGAGTCTTTTACCTTTACAGAGCTGGTGACACCTTATCAGGACATTTTTTCAAGGAGGTCCAAACTGATCTCTCTCAAAGCAACAAGCCAGCAGTGCTACAGAAAACTCCGTTGAAGGGTTTCACCAAAAAAAGACTCCAACAAGCACAGGACATGTTACATGACTGAATAAATTAGCTGTTTATGGTGCAAGAGCAGCACTATATTCCTAGAGTGCATTTATCCCCTGGCAATGTCCCAGCTGGGAAAAGGAACATGTGCCCCAAGTAGGTTTTCCAGCCCTTGGCGCTGAGATGTCCTCCACCAGCAAAACTAAAAGTCAACAGACTTTAATTAAGCTTCAAAAATAACAGCATTGGCTTTGCAAAAAAAATCATCTCATAGTTAATATGGGAGCAAAAGTCCCAAAAACATGTATGTGCCTAATGTGAAAATACAATAATTTCATTTAAGTTGGCCTCCCAGTTGTAATTCTACATGAGGCACAAACAGAAAAACTCAAAAGCTCTCTACATCATCTAAAGACACTTCTCTCCTTCTGACCTTCAATGACCAGAACAGTATGGACAGATATCAGAGTAAAGTTCAGTCATTTTAGGCCCACAAAGTTTGATGAACACCACATACTCATCAGATGGGGACATCCTTCCCCCAGAACAACTCCAAAGAAGAAATGAATTTGCTTATGTGTCAATAAAGAAGAAAAACTTCAACATAAAATGTAGGGAAGCCTACTTTCAGTTAATTTGGGGACTTCTCCACATATTGCTTTTAGCTTAGGATGCTGTAAATGGCACTTTGCCTTGGGATCATTCCAGAGAATCTTCTATGGTGCTGGAGTAAAGCTACCAGAGCAGCCAGGAAGCACAACAACTAATAGTTCTGTCCTTTTAATTTCAGAGGATCTTGATTAATTATTAATGCTGTTTTTAATTTCATGAATAATGTTCTGATCCTCAGCTGAATGGGATCGGTTCATCTGAAAAGCAGAAAAATTAAACTTCATTGCCCCAGCTGTGAAAAAAACTTACTCCTGATGCCTACCCTTAACAGCTTCAGCATTCACATGCAGAGGTGAAATGCAGATATAGGCAAAAACTGTTAGAAAACATTCCCAGCTGTGATTACTCAGTCTCCCATTCCCAAAGCAAGCCCAGTTCTTACTTTGTAACTCTGCAAAGCACTGCCTGTTCATCCCCACTTGAACGCCTGTCTGACTTCACATGAATCTGCAAGGTGCCAGCCAGCGTGGTTTTCATATCCTATCCCTAGATAGTTTTATTTGTGGTAGCAGGCACGACATAAAAACGAGACAGGGCTGCCAAGGCACACATGGGCACACTGAGACTTCCCATTTTGGGCTTGCAATAACACAGCACAGACGGCTTTACCCTGCACGTAGCTGCTCAGAGCTCAGCAAAATGTTCAGACAAGCAGACATCCCACACACCCCACAACCTCTCCCTCATCTGCTACAATGCAAACCCAGCAGGAACAATGGCAGCAAATTTTTATGTCGTTTCTGCAGCATCCAGGCTTCCCTGCGTTCACTAAGTTCAGGATCCAAGTTCATCAAGTTTGCATTGCTGCAGCAGCCAGTAAAGGACACAGAACCATGGAATGGTTTGGGTTGGGAGGCATCTTGAAGACAAACCAAATCCAACACCTTTCCCATAGACAGGGACAACTTCCCTGGTTGCTCAAATCACCATCCAACCTGGTCTTGAACCCCGCCAGGGATGGGGCATCCCACAGCTTCTCTGGACAAGCTGTGCCAGGGCCTCACGCCTCTCACAGTAAGGAATTTCTTCCTAGCATGAAGTCCTACCTCCAACAGGGACTGGGACACTGCTGGTAACCTGCTGCCTCTTGCTTTTTCATATGTAGAGAGGAGGAAGAAACTATGCTAAAGCCAAAAATAATTGTGTGCATCAACCCTCAAAATTGCTGAGGTTCATTTTTTTCATAACTTCACAAGCCACTGTTTCAGGCTCAATCTAAACATGGAAAATTTGAGTCTCAAGACAGTGGCCCTTCAGACAACACAGGCACTGCAAAATAATGGGTAGGAACCAAAAATTCTTTTGTGACTGTATCTAAGAATGGATGCAATCAACGCAAATATAATCTCATCTATAAACATTTAGTACACAAAATGGCCTAAGATCTTCTTTCTTCACCACTTGTTCCCACTGTCCTTTTTCAGCAGCTGATTTTCTTTCCTCTGTCATGACTGAGTCACCATCCCTGGAGGTATTTAAAAGATGCATAGATGTGGCACTGAGGGACATGGTTTAGAGGTGGACTTGACAGCGCTGAGTTAATGGCTGGACTCGAAGATCTTAAGGGTCCTTTAAACCTAAACAATTCTATGATTACTGAGTTCTCTATCTTAAAATGAAGCAAAGGACATATTCACCTACCACTCAAGAAATGACAGCCTGTCTGAGTCAACCTGCAGCCAAACTGAAAGCTGTCTGGTGCTTTGCAGGTATCTTGTTAAAATTTCATCAGCTCAAACACTCTTGATGGATCCAATTTGGGTTTGCTTTTTTCTAAGGACATGTACGTGCTTTTCAATATTTAAGAAACACTGTCCTCTTAACTCCCCAAAATACCATGGCCTAGATAAGGTACAGTTTTATTTCAGTATTTTAATGAAAACCAAACCCAAGAGAATCCCCACCCCCAGCTCCCTCATTAAGGGCCTGATCCAACTCCCATTAACGTCAAGAGACGATCTGCCACTGACGCACTCGAGCGCTGGCTCGGATCCCTAGATCATGAAAATTCAATTTCATCTACCAGTTATGTTATAGAAAGCAGAGAAAACATGAAGGATGACTGAAAATCGAGCTAGAGCTGATTGTAGCTGTATCTGTCACCAGCACCCTCCTATTTTAAACATCTGCAGGCTGTACAGCCCATGTTGGGAGCAGCAATGCGTGCACACACGCACACATATATGGACACTGAGTCATTTGCAGGAACAGACAGTATAACCCACAGTTCTGAAACTCAATTAGGAAAATACCAGTTGGAACTAACAAGAGCCACATTTTGTTATAAAATCTAAGCTTTGCTGAAGAAAAACTAATTCAAGGAACTGATGACATCAGAAATACTGAACTTGGATAAATCTAGTGAATTGTATTTCAACCCAGGCATTCAGACACTCTTCATAAAGGAAAAGATTGTGCTTTTTGTTGGCAACCAAGTGTCAGAGATACCAGGTCTCCTCCCAAGAATTATTAAGCAGTCCTTTCACAGAAGTAGTGTGTGCACAATACAACAACATTTTTAATGACTCATACTGTGTCTGTAGACTAAATACCATGGGATTCAATCCTCAACCAGCACCAGTAACATCAGAGTTCTAAAATACTCCAAAAAAATTGAGCTGGTAGAGAAAACAACTTACAGCTATCTGTGCCACCAAAAACCAATGGGTACACTGAATTAAAGGAAAACACTCTCATTCATAACAAAGCAAGTTAACAAGAGCTAGGTCTATTTTAGTGCAGATAAAGTAGAACGAGAATGAACTGAAAATAAATTTGTTATATATTCTTGTCTTGACTTGGAAACAAGAGCATGAACCAAAAATCATAAAAAAGAAAGCCATGTGATCATGTAGAATCCCACTGCTTCAGCTAAGAAGAGAAAAGAGAAAAAGGGAGAGGGAAAGAAACTGCTCTTCCAGCAGTTAAGATCTCTGAATTGGGCTGTGTTTTGCAGTCCCTCTGGCTTCTCTCCTATTTCCATCCACTCTGCCAGGAAACTGCTGAAGCTCCACAAAGCTGTTACAGAGACAGGACATTCCCAGACTGCCATTGTGCCATTTGGTGGAGCACTTGCTAATTTCAGATTAGAGGAGGAGCACACTGGGACAATTAGCCAAGAGCCACTCCTGATTCTTGCTCCAGCCCATCCTCAGACAAAATCACACCCAAACAACAAGACTGACAGCAACTCTTCTAACACAAACAAAAAAACAGAGGCAAAGGAGGATCCACCATGCCTTTTTTTTTGGCAGAATGCATCTTTTGGGGAACATGTGCCTTTCAACCTCAAAAGCAAGCACTGGAAATGGAAACCCTTTTCCCCTCACACAAAAAACCCACCTGGGATTTCAAACCAGGGACTGTTTAAGAGCAGAGGGCAGGGAAGATGGCCAGGAAGCTCTCCCAAAAAGTAAATGCCACAAGAGATTATCTAGTTGCACAGATAATAATATTTGACATGATATGGTTTGATAACACTCAAAACCATCTCTATGCTGAAGGGCAAGAGCTCTTCCACCTGTCCCTCCCCTCTGCATCATCCCAAGGGACACAAGTACAGCAAGGAACAGACTGATGCCCTGGAGATAGGGAAGGGAGCCCGTAAATAAATATATACAAACATCATACCTTTAACAACACAACATCTACACTCCTGTCCACCTTGGAAATGTCGCACAGGCTGTATCGCCTCTTGTGGCGTTCGTACATTTTGTCCAAAGAGCCGGGAGCGAGGAGCAGAGCCCACCATGAACCCTGGGCTGACCACGGCCCCAGACCTCTCACATCCGTGCTCAGAGGAGTCCCCGTGTCTCAGCACACCAGCCTGCCCGAGCTTCTTAACAGGAAAATGAAAATCCCAGCGCTGCGCCCGGCTGATAAAGTCTTCTCAGAATAGATTTGCTTATACAGGCAATGCAGGAACTTATTGCAAACAAAAGAAATTTGAAGACAGCTTTATACAAATAGGATTATTTTTTTTGCGAATGCTAAGAATGGTATCAGCCTTCCTGTTACAGTAATAATAATAAAAAAATGTTTTCCAGACAACTTTGATATCCAAAAAGTACCAGAATGAAAATCCTGTCCGAAAAGAGAACAAAAGCCAGATGTGTGCAGCAGGAATACTGATGTTCCAAAAGGAAAAGGCAGAAAGTAGGCTCAGCCACGACGGGTCTAGTTCAGGAAAAAAACAAACAAAAAAACCCAATCTCCGTATCCAATGCAAATACTGTCACCAAACCGTTTTGTTTTTCACACCCTCATGCACTGAAAGAAACAACAAAAAAAAAGTACTTTCCTCCTTCCGAGTCAGTTCACTGTTCACCAGGCAAGACGGCTTGGGTTTGCGTTAAGTTTAAATTTCTAATGACAGCACTGGGCAAAAGGAAAGAAAATAATGAAATAAAGCCACTCCCTCCTGATTTGGGCTGGGACGTCACTGCTTGCCTTTTTAGTCCTGCACCAGTGTTCTCCCAGCTTTCAAATTTACTTTGCAGTTGTGGGAGCATGATTCAGAGAGAGGGAAAAAAAAAAAAAAAAAAAGAGGAGGGAGTGGGGGAAGAAAAAGCAGCAGCTTTTCTTTGCCAGCCTCTTCCACCTCTGGCTGCAGGCATTTGGTGTGTTTGCTCGGTCCAAAACAAGACTGAGAGCAAAGGGACGTGTTTTTCAAGAGGTAAAAAGACTCTTCCTACACCCCCAGGCCAGGTGAATGAAAGACAGTTTCAAGGTTAATGCTCTCCTAAACCAGGAATGGAAACTTATGATTTAATGAGCTCACATGGAAAAAAAAAAAAAAAAGGAAATCAGCCATTTACTTTTTTCTTGGTTTGTTTGCAACACAGAGCAAAGATCTCAGCAACTAGCTGTCCAGAAAATACAATCTCCCCTCTTCTATTCTAGCCTGAAAGGCAGAGCTTTTTTTCTTGGGGGGGAAAAAAAAAAACAACCCTAAAGTTTTTTGTCTTTCTGATGCCGGGGCCAGCGCAAGTCTTTCTGCTCTCAATAGCTCATTCACATCAGCTGGGCCCTGCATGCTCACTGCCACATGGTTTCCTGTTTTCAAACTGCCCCCTTGCAGCCCCCTCTGCTTTCCACCCCACCCTGACCTCTCCAGGGATGAAATCTTTCCATACTTCCCTGGCTTTAGACATTCTCTCATTCACCGATTCAAAAGGGAATGGGGGCGGTTCAAAATGAAAGGAAAAAAAAGAGAGAAGGGGAAGCGGAGTTTTTGGAGACTGGGAATTTGTAGTGACCAGAACTTGCTGCTTTGCTAGATGGAAAAGCTGAAAATGCAGCAATTTTTAATCCCAAGCTGCAAAGCAGAAAACGCAGAACTGGAAACAGCACTTATCAACCCGAGGGTTAACTGCTGATCTCCAACAGCCACCCTCGGCAGCACCGGCAGAACTGGCCCACCTCCTGCTGCTGGGATTTGCTCCACTCCTGGAGCTTAGTTAGGGGGTTGTAGGTCTTTTCATCCAGTCCTGTAGGGTGGTCCTGGTTCCCTGGTTGTATAAGGAGATTTGTGGCCACCAGCTCAAACTCTGGCAAAGGCGACTCAAACCCTGCAGCCTTCTGGAACGGATAAAACGCAAGTTCTCAGCATCTGAATGCGAGGTGAGTCTTCCAAAGGAATCTAAACCCATCTGCTGCAAGCAAGCACTCCAGCTTCTCTACTCCCATTGCCACCCAGTCTTCTGACTGCCCAAACACATTGCACCACAGCCTGCTTGTGAGCAACACAGGAACTGAATCCCCTCCGTGCCTGTTCGGTAAAACACCAAAAAACAGAAGTTTACAGAACCACCATATACTACTGTGAGCTCCTGGATGTGACACCCCGATCCGTAGAGGCAGACTACACAAAAGCACAGCTACCCTACAGAATTAGCAGACTCAGTAACCAAGCGAAGGGCATCTTTTCCTGAGACTTGATGACACAGTGGCCAGCCCTGACACAAAGGCTGGCCTTGGCCTTGGGCCTTGCACCTGAGCGTATCCTCCAGCACTGGAGCAGGCTGGGACTCGCAGCAGACGAGCTCTCCCCTGAGGGACACAGGTACACTCTTACCTAGTCAGTGCCAGGGTCTCCCCACACTTCCCTTATGCTCCAGTCTCTCCCTCACATCCCAAAGGTTCATCTCCACCACACCACCAGCTGAACTGAGGAGGACTCCTCTTTGAGGCTGTCTTACAGCTACAGTCTCTGGCTCAAGGTCTCAGCCAATGACTCTGTTCTCTCCAACAATGAACAGAGCTTCTGCTTTCAGTATTAGGACACACACAATGTGGTTGTACTTTGGGGACTTTCTGGAGCCACCAGTTTTCTCCACAAGTAATGAGTCCCAGCAGTCATGTGCCCATCGAGACAAGGAATCAGAAATGGCTGTGACAGCATTCCAGCCCTTCAAACACTACCATAAAAGGCAGGGATTTCCTCAAATCTAAATTTACAAGACAGGAACCCATAAACAAAGTATGTGAATCCAGTTCAGGTGTAGGAATTTGCAACATTCCCACTGTCTTAATGATGCCCTAATGTTTCATTATGGAGCATCTTATTTTTTTTCTTTTAAACTGATATAGCAGATAGATTTGTTTTCAAATCAATTTAATTACAGCTGCTGGTATACGCAGCCAAGATTTATCCCAACAACAACTGCACAGCTCTGCTCAGACACTCCATTTAAAGCACTTCACCTTTGATCCACAGAGTTCCTCTGGCAACCAGAAAGAGATGTCCAGCTGCAGGGCTCAAGGAATGCCCACCACGCAGAGGAGGTGAGCATCACTAACTGTGACAGTGCATCTTCCACAGAGATGCAAGATGCAACTCGTAGCTGCATCAACACCCAGTCTTTTGTGGCTCACATTACCTCACCCTTCTTGCAGGTAAGGGGAAATTAGAAACATCTCCAGTCAAAGCAGATGGGAGACATGCTGAGAAATGTGCAGCTTTCACAGCAGGAGGCCAATTTTCCTGAGCTATGCACAGGCATTTTGGGATGGCCAAAAGCCACAAGTAACCCACTGTGGGCTTTCATGGGGCAGCAGGGAACAGAAAGCTCATGTGGAAGGTGCAGACAGGTGGAGAAAACCAGCCAGGGAAGCTACCAGACCCACGCCAGGCTGGGTGACTCTGAGCACAGGATGTGTCCCAGGACTTGGTGCATATCCCAGGACTTCGTGCACGTCCTGTGAATCAAGATGATGACCTGCCTTACTCCTTAATTATGTGTCTAGATCTAGTAAAGGTTGTCAGTTGGTCTCCTTGACTCCCCAACACCTTCAGCCACAGAGGGAAAGAATCAACACACACCAAGAAAAAATAACCCCTTCTCTCCCTTCTCTTTTTCTTTTTTAATTTAAGCTTCCAAATCCCTAATTTGTTCCAAGCGTTTTTTCTGTAGTTATGCTCCTGACTCACAGCAAAGATCAGGGGGCCAGTGATGACTCCAGACACCCAAAGTGCATCTCATCTTCATTTCCAGACTTCACTGCTGAAGGCGGGGGGAACATAATATAAACAAAAGAAGATAACGTGCCAGACACACTCTCCCTTGGGAGACTCTCTTCCCACATTAGGTGGGGCTTTTGCTGCATTGTTTCAGGCTAGAAATCTTGCCTTGCACACAGCCTGCCATCCACACAGGCACTGTCGGGCGGACACAGAACACGACTCAGCCCGGACGGAGCAGAACAAAGGCTGCCAGTCTCTTTTGTCCAGCTATTTAAGGCAGACCTTGAATGCCATACAAGTGTTTAGACAGTATATAGCATTTATACACTGAAACACAATGAAACAGACAATCAGAAAATAAAGATTAAATTTAAAAAAAAACCCTACTCTAACAAGTAAATAAGTCTCTCTTTTTTTGGCGAGCTGCACAAAATGGAGAGGAGACGCGAGCAGCAGCCCCGGCCACCGGCTGCTGATGCGACAGTTCTGGGCTCCTTATTGAAAACATCTGGAAGCTCTGAGCTGCCTTGTGCAGCCAGGAGTTTGAAACTATCCAATCATTTCATATCCAAACCCAAGTCCAGTGCTGCGGATTTCAAGGGAAGGAAAAGGGGGGGAAGAAAAAAAAAACCTGCACTTGATCACACCATATGATCTGTAACTCATCCAGATAAAACTCCTCCTCCTCCTCCACCCGCTAACAGACCTCTTAATGACAAGGAAATCATGGTTATCCTGAAACAGACTGAACTATTGTTATCTGTTTCAAATTACTTTTGCCATATCGTTATGAAACATTGCAATGATGCAATCTGCAGAAATACTCAGGCATATTAACTTTTTTAACTGTGACTCTGATAGGAACTAATGGAGCAGCAAAAATTCTCCCTGTTTTAAGCAAGGCAAAACCCATTTTTGGGCACTAAAATGAGGTGATAATAAATTCATCAGAGAGTAAGAGAGAAGAATTACAATTTTAGTTGCTCTTTTCTTAAAAGAAAGCAGCTTTTTGGGAAGGCTTTTTAAAATTTTACATTTCTGGCACTTGAAAGCATAGACAAAACAAATCGCTTTTTTCCTAAAACTAAATAAGGCAAAGGAAATCTGCACTCTAATGCTGCAAAGCCTGTAAGAGGAGCACATCCAATCTGGAAAGGAGAGCACATCCATCGTGTCTGCTGGGAGGGAGGTCAGCGCCCACGTGAGACCAGACCGAGATGGACACTCAAATGTGGATTTTGAAGCAGACCAGGCTGCTGTTGACCACAGAGAGCACTCACACCACAGACCTTGGTCAAGAGCCCTGGATTTCTCATGGCATTTCTCATGTTTGCAGGAGCACTGCAACACTGAGAGGAGTTTTGTGGCTGACCCAGTCCCACTGTGTCTGTCTGCATCCCGGTGGGGTGGTGGCACTTCGGTCCAGAGCTGCATCCCTCTGGCCATGGCACGACCCACCAGTGTCCTATCAAGCTACAAGTGGCTCCAAAAGGCTGGCTGTGATTTTGAATTCCCCTACAAGGTAGGGCACGGAAGGAAAAGGAGTCACAGAGAAGGACACGGACAGCCCCCCACGACCAGACATCACAGGAATCCCATCTGTGGCAAATTCATGCTACTCCAAGGGGGAAGGCCAGTGATGCAGCAACAAACCTTCACAATCCTAGTCCTAAAACACCTCCATATTCGTGAGTTTGATTTAATCCTTGGGGCAAATCATCCACAGTACCAACACAAGTTTTATCCTCCAGCCTGGGACTCTCCCAAGACTTCCCTATTTAAATCGTATATTCACACCAAGGTCTGGAGAGAGGCATTTCCTCACGGAGCAACGCTTTGGGACAACACAACTGAGCTGAATTTAACATCAAACAATCCACTGTCCAGCTGCAGCCTGCATTTGAGCTCAAAGACAGAACTGTCTAACAAACAGCTAAAGGGCCATGAGGGAATGAGGAGGGCTTGGAAAGCTGTCAGACATACGGCTACATGGAGCATGCGTTTTGAGAAAATACAAAAACACCTTGAGACACCGTCAGCCACTTCCTGACCTTCCCTTTTTCTAAGAGACTCAGTGTACATTTTTCAGGAATTTCTATTGTCCAAATAACCTTCAGAAAAATGCCGGAGCTTTGGTCAGCCACAGAACATGTTCAGCATGCCTGAACATCCTTCCAGAGGAAGTCAACTGCCCGTGTTACTGCTCCCAAATGGCTACAGGAGAAACACAACCCACTCAAGAGATTAGCAACACCTCAGCTGACTCTACATCACTTTGCAAGATCTGCTTCTTCCTTTACCAAAAATAACTGCAGTTGGGATGTCTAGCTGGCTGAAGTGCTGTGGGATCTTTGACCAGGCCACAGATATTTATTTAGCGTGTTATGGGAGTTGAGAGAAATCCTTCTGCTGTCAAGCACTGGACATGGTGCTTTGCTCTGTGAGTTTCCACATCCTGAAAATAGGGAAGGGAAAACATGAGTGGATAAAGCAGGAAGACTCCCAAAAGAGGCTGTCAAGGAGCACCTGAGCTATGAACTGCAGCAACAAATCAGCTGCACGTCCCCTGGGTCCTCCTGTCAGCTGCTCCCATGCTCAGGCACTTCCCACCAAGGCACAGGGTCTAATGACTTACAGATTGGGTCAAACACCAAAAAAATGGGGACTTTTGTAAAGAATAACACAATTTGCAATCAAAACAAGTGGATGGAAGATAATGTTTCGATTTCACAGCTGGCACAGCCCAGCCTGGAGCTGCTGCTGAAGAAATGATGCTCACTTCTTTGATCTCATCCAAAACTAAAGTTGGTCACAATAGATTTGTTTATGTTTTCCTTTATGGTTTTCAGTTGCTGGCAATAAAAATGTAAATTTTACATGCACATAATGAGTGATAATCTTCACTAATTACTGTGATTCTCCTATAAAGGAAGGATTACAATTTCAGGGATCTGGAAGGATAATGACTTAAATAAAAGTCTTTAAAATAGCAAATTGCATTTATAGGAGTTTTCAGACCACCATAAACATTATACAAGTCACTGGAAATAGGTTTGCACAGACCATCCCTCAAACACCTGAAGGCCTGCTCAAGCCCAATCATGCAATGTCTAATCATTTGTCCTACAGAGGAGTTAAGGAAGAGATCATTGCATTTGTCTCAAATGCACGGAAAAGGGAATGTTTCATTATCTATAAAGTTTACAAATTCAAAAATCAAAGGAGTTTTTCATTTTTATATAATTCATAATAAAACAGCATATTCTGACATCATTGGGATAGCTATAGGAGATAAGAAAGTATTGATTTATACAACTAAAAACATATGTTCTGTTCTCCCATAACAACACATTCTAGAAAGACTGAATCTCTACAGTTCAAGATAGGAGGTCAAAAATCAGTTCAAGTTTTTGTGCAGGAAAACAAAGCACCTCACATTTCCAGAGTGCAGGAAACATCCCCGTGCTCTGAAATGACCCCCACTGCTGTGGGCAGGGCACAGGAGCAGGCAGACATCGCCTGAGCCACTCCAGGATGCCTCAGCATAACACGAGATCAGTGCCATGAAATGTCTGGTGGATGGTTCTATCTGATGAATTATGTCTTTAGCTAAAAACAGAGACAGGGTAGCAGATTATGTAGATGAATTGGCGGATAAAGCCCAACAAAAATGACGTATGGCATGAGTGAGTGAAATTAATGGACAATATAAAAATGACACATCTTGAACTGAGGAAATTATTCAACTTTTACCATTCTTTCATGCCTACAGCTTAAGGCACTGTAATCTTACTGAAAAACAGAGACGGGTCATTCAAATGAATAAATCATGCCAGAAAATGATTCAGCTTCCTTTCTTTTTTTTTTTTTTCCTTTTTAACTGAGGTCCCTAGGACTCAGCCCTTCGGAAGCCCACATGACCCAGTGTATTGTCCTGGCCACGCAGTCTGTCAAAACAGAGAAAGTTATCATTTCTTTCATCTTGTAATTGAAAATCTGGGAGGGGAAGCGTTGGGAAAGCCGAGTGCAAAGGCACCCATCATATTCCCAGGTCAACTTTTTGCTTGGCTGCTAATGAAGGCAGTGGATTGAGGACACTGTGGCATTTGTTTTGCTCTTCCAATTTTTCTGTTTGCTTTGCGGGAAGGAGGATCTCAGCCCCCACAGGTAACTGAGATGCTCTGAGCACAGCCAAGCCCCTCTCCCAGTAATAACAGACACTCCAGACACCCTCCTACCTACACCCGAATCCTACCAATATTTTTGTGCCCTCTCTCCATGTGTTTGGAAACCTGAAATGAAATCCAACGCAAACTCTGAGATGAGGCATTTGGAATCCAGCTCCTGCCTGGGAGGTCTGCTTTAGGACCACATGAGTATTCCTTTGCTTGCTGTTTTATCCGTTTCCCTGGTAGTCCTCTGTAAAGAATATTAAACAAACATGTCTTTACAGCTCAAGGGCCCAGGAGAGAATGTTGACCCTGTGGAAAAAACTCTGGTTTTATCCATTTTTACCCCACTTTCATCCCTCTGGACTAAAGATGTATATACAAGGGTAAGGATTCATTGGGTCCACAAAGCCATCATTAAGGACTGCTACATCAATCCATGCTGAGTATGTTCTCCCCTATAGCCTGATTTTAGAAAGTATTTTAAAAGGGATTTCAGGGCACAAAACATGTATAATTACAGCCAGATATGTGGAAGCATCACCATGAGTGAGGACTTTTCTCAACAGTTGATGCTGCTCCAGAAAAAGAATAAAATATTTATTCTAAGGTTATAAACTAACATATCCTACACCTCTAGCAGCTTTTCAAAGATCCCTCTACAGTAACATTTGTTGTTGCAAGGTTAAATCCTAACTGGAATAATGGGTCCCAAGCCCTGCTCCTATGCCTCTCCACTCAGTTAAAGCTAGGGAATGTCCCTGCAAACATGGGGAATGTCAGGCCAATACAGGTGCTTTAGGAAAGTTTTAGTTACTGAGTTTTTGTGCTCCCCACCTGCCAGAGACGCTGCATTTCCATATATTTAATAGCTTTTTTCAATAGATAAATACATTTAAGACAATGGATGATGATGATAAATGTGGCCAAAAATGTCAAAAAACAGCGTTTATTATATCCTGCAATTTCCCTGAGTTATCCTTCTGATTTGGACTGTCCCAGGAGCTGCAAATTGCTGTGCTGCAGATAGGGAAAATGGAGCATCTGAGATTTCTTGCCAGTGACTACAAGGAAAGGGTTGGTTTTGTTTTCTTAAAAAGAAAGAGGAAAATGTTCTGAAGCTTTCTCTTCAGGCTAAAATCCAAAACATTTACAAGACTCAGGAGCACAAAAGCTTGAAGATAACCAGCAGAATGGATGCCAGTTCCATCAAAGCAAACCAGTAACAGCAACTGGGAGGAATGCAGATTATGCAGCATCCTTCTCTATAGAAAAAAAAATCTGTTATACAACAGTTAAATAATTTAACTACTCCAAGTTATTATTCCTCAGTTAGTCTTTTTTGGCTATCATGCAGCACTAGGCTCTTCTGTTTCTGAAGTTTGCCTTTCAGAGAAAAAAAAAAGGCAACTTCAAAACATGCAAAAATTAATGAAACCCATATGTGGGATACTGTCATTTTTCCATGTTTATAAGAGGATCAGGTTTTGTTAAATGGGCTTACTTAATGCAGACGCATAAGCAAAAATATCCAGCAAAAGATCTAAAAGCTATTGAAAGCAAAATATTTTCACAATTTAAACTAAAAGCGACTATATGTTTCAGTGCAACTTTGTTTATGGCTTCTCTAGCAGCTTATAAAGTTCTCCTAACCAGAGAAACGTCTCCTAGATAAGATTTTACCTTTTTGACTCTTTTCACCCTCATGCTGTATTTAAGCTGGGTCAACCTAAAAAATCAATGGCTTATGGAAATATCTGTTGATACAGGCACACAATTTTGATTTTTTTCAACAGCTGTTGTTATTCTGTGCTCTTTTTTGGCTACGCCAGTTGGTAAGACTGGAAGAAAATAAAAGTTGGGCTCCTTTCCTGACTTTGGTTTCTCTTTAGTGGCTGCAGCCAGCACCTCGTTCCCTCCCTGTACTGGGAGTTTGTGGGGGAAAAGGCTGAATGTCTCCCAAGTCTAGGATCTTCATTCTTGCCCACCAGACTCAGATAAGAAATAAAGGAAATACATCTCACCTAAATACTGGCTTAAAATACCCCTGCTGTTACTGCTTTCTGCCCGTACAGAAAAGCACCCTCCACTGCCCATCCTCCTGGCTCCCATCTGCACTTCCAACAGGAATCCACAAAAAACCCCAGGTTTGTCTTGCCTCCCCTCCTGCTATTTCATTGCCGGGACCCAGACATCTGCCAACATCCTCTGTAAAAGATAACACACAATATATTTTAAGAGCCAAGCTGCCACAAGGTATTTGGTGCTTCAGACAGTGCTACTTCCCAGACAGAGAGCACGCACTGCTCACAGGAAGGCTTGCATAAAAACAGAATGTACTTTTCTTGCAAATCTAATGACTGCCTAACAAAAAACCCCCAACAAATTCAACCAAAATATCCTATTTTCAACATTTAATTCAGCTGCTAGTTGAAACAAGATGTTTCTATCTAAATTCTGTTTTCTTGAAAGAGAAGAAAACAACTTACAAAGCTTTTAAAGAGCTCCAGTCTTTTTCAGTGTACAATCAAACTGTCAAAAGCCAAAGAAAGCGTATACCCCACGCACAGATTCTTTCTTTCCCCTTGCTCTTTTTAACAGAGAGTATTTGTTTAATCTTACCTTCAAACTTCTTATTTCCCTGCCATGCACTCCTAGAGGCTCTGTCAGTTGTGCCAATGCTTGCCCAAAAGGACAGTCATTAAAAAAACCAGTTTAAATAGAAACTGCTTATCTAGAGGAGGGAGAGCCCCAGGTTCGCAAGCAGAGGAGATATTTCAGCATTAAAGAATTCTCGGAGCTACTCCAAGACACAAATTTTTGTTGTCTGCTGCACTGCAAGGATTTTAAGCCCAGAAAGAAGCTATTTATTTAGTCTATACACATAGATTTATAACAAAGGCAGAGGATCCATCTAGTCTTCTGGGTGCTTTTTGCATCATTTATAGCATGCGAAGTAAAATTCAGCTTCCTCAAAGACAGAAAAGAAGAAATAAACAAGGCTTGACAAGAAAAATCAAACACTGTCCCCCAAATATACAGCTGTGAACTAAAAAAGCTTTTTGAGATGCCTCTCGACGTCTCCTCAAAACACATTAGAACACAGAATTTGCAAAATGCCCTAAAACCCATTTTTGTCCGTACTGCAGGGAGGAGTTTCTCTCACCTCTTCCCTTTGTAAGACTCCAGTCTTTACAGTCACACCTCTCTTTGATTATCTACAGGTAGGAATATCTGGACATGATGTAAGCAACCTTCATTCTCTTTTAAAAGGTTCAAAAAGGTACATTACTGCTCAGTTTTAACCCCAGAGTGCAGGCATTTGAAGCCAAAACTTTTCTGCCTCCTCCTAGGCAAGCAGGTCAGTAAGTGTTTCCTCACCTTGTTAAGGCCGGTGAGTTAAAAAAAGAAATAATAGTGGAACAAAATACCAAGGAATCCTTCTTTAATCTCAGTAGATTTTAACAGCCCATCCCTCTCCATGCTTTTGGTAAGAATCTGTACAATATTTTGGGAGGGCAGAAGAGATTTCATAGTCCTAAACACAAGAGCTCAGATTGAAACTAACATTTCAGAGAACTGCACCTCCAGTCTTTGAAAATGTGTATTTTGGAAATATTCCTCCTAACTGCTTTCAGGCATTTAATATGTCCAGCTGCATTAAGAAACCAAGCAAAAGTTCAGTGTCAAGTAATTCAGGATTATGATCTTTTTTTTTTTGATTTATGGAGGTAAGCAGAGTCTCAGACACAAGAAAAACAAGTCACTTGATGCTAAGCAGACTCAGTACCAGGGCTCAGACTAATGAGCGAGCAGGGGCGAGGCTTCACGTTCCTGCCTCTTATCTCAGCAGCTGGAAGGACACCACATGAGGAGGGAGAGCACAGCCAGAGAGAGAAAGAGCCAGCCCCAAGGTACCTGCAAACAGTATTGGTGTTCCAGTGGGGAAGATGGAAATGCTCCAGGAGAGGGAGGCACGTGGTATTGGGAAAGATTCAGGTAAGAATATGCCCCCAAATAACTAAGAGCAAAAATAAGGAGAAACTGCTATTAAGTGGCTGCAATGGTATCAGGGCAAAGTCTTTAGGGAGAAGTAATATCTAACCAGGGAAACCATAAGCCACCCATCAGGCCTTCTGCAGATCTGAAAGGAGAGCAGCATAACTCAGGTTAAACACAGAGTAGCAACAATTCCTCTGATTCAAACTACACAAACAGAAGAGAAAGTAAACAAGGTAATCCAGAAATATTTGTTCTGTTTTTTGGATTAGTCTCCTGGGCACAGCTACCGCCTTCGTTTTCACCGAGTACACCACTGGCACTAAGATGATAAACATAGCAAGTAAGAAGGGAGGGAGCAGTTAAGTTCACCAGTGCTCAAGAGAAAATCAGAAAGTTTGCTACATCAAGTACATGCTTATTTAGGCATAAATTTAATGTATAAGTGAAGCAGAAAGAGAAGTGGAAGGAGAAGAACTTTATTAGCTGCAAGAGACCAAGTACAAAAGAAAGCCTAGTTTAGAATTTGCTCCCATCTGCTAATTCCTGTACAGCTGATGAAGTATATTTTATTAAACCATTGCAAAACATTTTATGTTCTTGTTAGAGCCTCCTTGCTGGGGTTATTCCAAAGCAGAAGTCCAAAACACAGACCACAGCAGTAAAAAAACGAAGTGGCGATGGAAAGGAGGTACAGCAGCACTGAGAAGAAGCTCTTATCCTTTGTGTCTACCTGCTCTGGGGTCCCAATGAAAAAGTCACTCTTGTGACTTCTTGTGTCCATGCTATGTACATGTCACTTGGAGACATCACCTCTTCTTTGGCATAATTTATGACAAAAGTCTTGTACCAAAATTCAGAAGTTTCCTATTCTTGAAAGTTTCAATTAATTTGGTATTGAGACAGCAAGGACAGCTTTGACTGCCCACAGCCAAACAGAACACCAAGGCACTGCTCTGGCCCTGGGGCTTTTAATTCTGGCCTGCAGCTGCCCTAGCTCAGACAAACCCACTCCCTCCTGAACTTTCATTTTAGATATCAAATTCTTGGATACCAAATCATGCAGTGCTTCTGGGTAGATTACAATATTGGAATCATCCACTGCAACATTAACCATCTATTCTTGTTTCACAGCCCCAAGCTTAAAGACCTCCCCACCACCACCAGTCTGTCCTATACAGCTACAAAGATGTCCCTGCCAAGCCACAGAGTCTGCTCAGTGCAAGGATGCTGCATGAAGAGGCAAACTTTTAGTTATCACCCAGGCTTTTATCTCATCTGATGTTTTAACAGCAGTTTGAGCCCAGAAACATTCTGCAACACAGCTGAGTCACCCTGGGCCACACCAGGATGTGTACGTAACACCAAGCAGAAACAGCTGAGATGCTGGAGGAAAAGAAAACAGATTTCCACCTTTGCATGAAAGTGATATAATAAGGGAAGGCAAACAACCTAAAATAGGTGGGAAAAGGCTGAGAACAATAACAAAAAGGGAAATCTGTGAAAGGACCACGAGGTGACATGCATTTTGATTTCATGTTTTCATGGAAAAAGTTTAACAGTACTTCTTTTCTTCTTACTCCCATCATTCTTTTCATCCTTTGCTGGAAGTTAAAGTCAGAAATGCTCTGCCTGGATATTGCTAGAGCCACTTCATCAGGGGCCAAGAGTTCCTGTTCATCTCTCCTGTCTGTCCCATGACTACTCACAAAACCCCAAAACAAATTTATGGGAATATAATTAAAAATCTATTTCTTGTATTTATAAGATTTTCCTCTAAGGTGGTGTAACTTCCAATAAACTGCAAAAAACGTAATCTACAGAAAAGCATAAATGGAGGCTTGTCTACACTGTAAGGGGCCAACTCTGGCTTCCAAAATATCAGAATGGAACTAGGTAAGTTCCTTCAGAAGGATAAAAACCCAGTGATCTGATACACCAAAGTACCCATTTGTCATAATAATGCAGCCTCCATCAAAAGTCCACATTTGGTCTCCCATGGTATCATCTTAGTTTTCTCTATATTTAGACCGGGAATTCAGTGTGCAGTAACCATGTCTACCATACAACAGTTACACCAGAAAACTTTTAAGATATTTCAAACACAAATAAAAGAACCCACAGGATAAAGGAGATTGGACCATTCAAAAACAGCACAGTATTTTCCTTCATAAGGTACAATATTCAATGCCAGCATTCCTTTGCTAGAGTAACAGTCTTATACATCCATTATTTTATGGAAAGTATGGATCCATACTTTCATGACTGCATAAAAAATGAATGTATCAAACCACTGGAAGAGAACTCCAAACCCAGGATTTTCTATACTTAAAATCTGTTAGGCCTGCATTTTTCAAACTTGTAAAATAACAGAGTCCTGATCCTAAAAAGGGTCTCTGAAAGCTACTTTAATACACTGATGTAAAATAATTTATGAGTGAGCCTCCTTGTCTGAAGCAAGCCATAAGTGAGCATTGCAGAAGAACTGTAGTTACTAAACAGTTGTCTTCAATCTAAACCATCTCAAAACTACAGCAAGAATATACACACAACTCTGCCTTCGAGGCAACAGCATCTGCAGATGAAACTGCAGGTAGATCTTGATGCTTTTAACAATGAGTGAAAAAACAGAGGGATAAACTTCGCTGCGACTGGGAGGACGGCAGAGCCAGATGTTTTGTTAGAGAAAATGAGGAAATGATGAAAAACCAGAGTATCAGGCAGCAATCTTTGCCTCTGAAGAACAGTGGCTGAAGGGGAAGGCGTGGGGGAGGAGAATGAACTCACCATCTCCAGAGATCAGCGGGGGCTGGCACAAGCCCCGTGGCCACGGCGGGGGTGGCGCGGGAGCCTTCATCTGCCCCAAGCCAGACCTGGGAGCAGCATCCCTGTGCTGAGCTGGGGATTTGGCTCCGTGTCCACGCTCCTGCCTCGCCCCTTAACATCCGTGAATCCTGTGACTGAGCTTGGAAACTACTGTCTTGAGCTGGGGATTATCAGCACTCTGGATAAAAAGGCATCGGAAATGCAGCGCTCGGAGAAACTTAGTGCAGGACAAAAAAACCTGCCACAATAGTTGTATAAATGACTGCAAGGCATGAGTAATGGTAAAGGCCAAACAAGAACTCCAGCTTGGTTTGAATTTCTTTTTCTCTTCCTTCCCCCAGCTTTTATTCTCACTCCCTGCAGCTTGTGTGGCGATGCGCAGAGCAGCCGGTGAAAGCCAGGGTGATGTGTCCTACACAGCCATGAATTCACTCAGGGCTGGCCAGCTGACACAATTTCCTCACAGAGCTCAAAGCCTCTGCTCTGAGCATCCGGGGCAGACACAGGATGCTGGTGGGTGTGAGAAAGGGCCTGGCAGATGACTAGCCCAAAGCCTTGACCCAATGGGTAAGTATGTGTCAGCCTCCAGCATTAATGCCAGGCTCAGGGCAGGCTCCCTTTGGGCTCGGTTTTTCCATGTTTACTGTGGTTACAGGACAACATTGACAAAGAGAGGGTTACACAAGTGATTTTAAAGAGGCAGGGTGAGAACACAGCCTATTGTTAAGGCTGCACTTTCCACCACCAGACCCAGCTCTAATTTGTTTCCAACACTTCAGCCACTTGCTCTGAAATTGTCCAAGCTGTTGAGGAGATTCCTATGCTATTCTGCAGGCCTTTTGGAAAAAAGAGATTTGCAACCCCCATCCCATAGTATGTACATGTGTACACCCATGCAGGCGGAGAAAATTAACTTCAGTGCACACAGACAACCCGAATTTTGTCAGGTCCTCAGGGTGAGCAGTTTGTTAAAATAGTTAATACCTAAGAAAATAAATTGGAGCCTGAAGAACTATAACAACCTATTGTCTTGGGTCACCAGCAAGGTTCGGGAGTTTGGAACCATGAAGCAACCACCTGATCTGACAACAACTGCACCAGACTGCTCCTCAGCACCAGCCACAGGAGGTAGGCGACATTGTACACCTTGGCCAGAATTTTATCCACTTATCTGATGACTCCAAGGAAGAGAAACATGAGAGATTACAGCTGGGGGGACTGAAAAATCTCTGCATTCTTCACACCTACTGTCCATCCCAACACTCATCTCAGTACTATGTGGGTCTCTACTCTCTCCCATAAGCTCTTTTCCATCCCATTCAGTCCATCCCCTTCTTCCCACCTTTATCTCCTGCAGTCCTTTATCTCCATCCCAGCCCCCTTCTTTGCTCACCCTGCCAGACTCTGGCCAAGCAGCTCCTTGCTCTTCTCCGTGTTCAGCAAAGCACAAACCTGGGGGCCTACAAACCAAAACCAGTGGGCACCAACAGACCTGAGGCTCTGTCCTGACAGCATCATCTCTCTTATCTGTAACAACTCCCAGGGAAGGAGGTTTCCTGGCCTCCCTAGGTGGTCTTGCAACAGTTTTATGATGGCAACAGGATGTTTTCACAACATCCAGCCTAAATCATCCTGGCAAATTAACAAATCAGTAAATTAAACTGCCATGGAAATGTGGGACTTTAATAACCATTATTACATGTTGGCAGACTGCTGGATTACACAATGGTTTTCTTTTTGCTGCACCGAATAAACTTAGTTCTTTCAATCTCTTCTCACGTTTCTTAATCTCTTCTCATTGTTTCCTTCTGGGCACTTTCAAATCTGCCTGTGTCTTCCTCTGAGCAGGGCACCCCAAACTGGATTTGATGGCATTGATGATGGCTCCACAGTGCCACACATGAATAAGTCACCTCCCGCACCTTATGGAGGACACTCCTTCAAATAGAACTCAAAACAAGATTTGTTTCTCTTGCAATAGCTCTTGCTATTGATTCATTTGTGATCCACTAAAAACCCTCAGTCTTATTTTAGCCTATCCCTCTCCAGCTTAAACCTGACTAGGTAAAACTGCATTTTGCTTTCTCCTTTGCAAATGCAGCACTCACTGTCTGCTTTTATCTCTTATCTGGATGTGCTCTCCAATTTCTTAAGGTCACTCTGAACCCTGACCCTGTTCTCTCAAGTGCCTACAATCCCTCCCACCCTGATAATCATCTGAGTGTTATAAACATACCTCCATCTTCCAAATCATGACTGAAAATATTGCAAGTTTCCCCCCAGAAAGTGACCTTGCTGATACATCAATTGTTACTGCACTGCTTGGATCAGTGGAGGGATGAAAGTGCAAGAATTTCTAAGCTTCATTCTCTGCAACTTCTGAAAACACAGACATGAATGAAATACTGATTCCTCTGATAAAGGTAGGATGCATTCAATTCAATAGGAGCTAACTAATACAATTAACAAATGCAATGGGAAGGCTACTTCCAGTGAACTCTGTTCCTGAGGTCAGCCAGCTACAACTTCTCATTCACAGGCTCAGACAACCAAAGCCGTCGGATGAACTCAGCAGCACAACCTTATCCATCCTGCCACGGGAAGACAAAGATTCAGCAAATAATGAATCACAACCAGTTTCTGGGATCAACACAGAGAAGCACATCAGGGTACAGTTCATTTTAGACTGCTGCTTTACTTTTATGATGCTGAAGCCATTAGGCTCCATTTTAAATTATTTTAAATTATTTTTGGCATGCAGAAGCCAAATCAAATTTCTCATCAGAGTTAAAAATGATTCCATTTTAAAAATGCTAAAGTCTCATTTTAATTCATCACATCAAGTGATTGTCCCAGCTCTACTCAAGATTCCCAAACTAAGCAGGAAGATAAGGACCAGGAGAGTCTCCATCAAGATAAGCACCCACTGGCCATCACGCAAGGAGCCTTGTGGTTACTGAGTTTTATAGCTGAACAAATACAACCTCTGAGAAAATATTCTGGAAATTTAAGAAATAGATAATTTAAAAACTCATTTTAATTGAAAAAAAAAAAAATCCATTATTTTCTCTTCAGTGCTTATAACCCTACAGACCATTATTTTCCTAAACATTTTTTAGCAGCTTTTCCATGATATGTGCAAGAGTCTTCTGAAACAACTACAGGAGAAAGTGTGAGATCTCACATATGTAACACTGGCATCACAGATCCAGCTAATTCTAACAATTCTTCACAATTTTTCATTCTTCAGAACCCAGCTTAGAAGAAAGAGTTTTCCCTCTTCTCTCTCCAGAGTACTCAAGCTACTGTCCTTCAACCTGACTGAACTATACAAGAAATTGCACTTTTTAAACTCCAAGACTGGTTTTTTTTTAGTAACTTGTGCTTATGAAAAGCAGTGTGCAAATTTCTCACCCATAAAACAGGCGCTAACAACAGTTCCCAAGATCCAAAACCGCCAGCACCAGCGAGACTGCAAAATACCTGCAGCTCCTCACCAGGGGCAAGCAACAACACTTCTATTTGCAGCAAGTCAAGAAACCACCTTTACTAACCCCAAAATGGCTCTGTAATGAGAAGCCAATGAGCACCTGAAAGACTCCTGGCTACAAAAAGAAGCAGCACTAAATAAAGCAGAGTCAGGACGTGGCAGGAGAGGCACAAAGCGCTATGGCTTTCAGCGGCAGGCTCTGACCCAGCCCACATGTGTGAATTAAGCTCTATTTATAAGCCTCCACTCCTTTTTGGTTGTTTTTTTTTTTTTTTTTTTTTTTAAATGATGCTNTTTTTTTTTTTTTTAAATGACCTTAATATAGTGCAGTTGTTATTTTGTTTCTGTTGAACGTAGCACCAGGAAACCCTGTCAGTCCTGCAGCAAACTTTCCATTCCCCTGGCAGTCCCATTCCTGCCTCGGAAAAGCCAGGTTTCTAAAGAGGTGTTTGACAGGGTGGGAGGGAGAGGAAGAAGAGAAGAAAGCAGACACACAAAACCCCAAATGCCTGTAGAACATGCAAAATGGAAGCCAAATTCAATTCTTTTTTCTTTTGCCCTTGTTTGAAAGTAAAAGGCCGTGTCCTAAATTGCATTTTCTAAAGACTTCTTACTTCACTACCAGATTTGGAAGTATTGGTCAGGAAAATTATCTTTAATAAAGGGTCAGTAAGAAAAAGAAATTCAGTAGCATCTTTACACTCACACATTCCAGTAATGAAAGACTGCCATATCAGACAACACAAATTTTAGCTCGTAAAGTTATTTTCTCTAGTCCCTGGCTAACTCATCAAGCAAACAGCTACAGAAATTAAGCCTTAACTTGTTAAAAACATAATAAACCTGATTTTATTACAAGCTTTGGCAAGGCTGCTCAAAGAGCTTTACTGCATGATGAGCAAAGATTTTTGGAGCTCCACCCTGCAGTGTAAACTCATCCCCACAGTATTTTCTCTTTTAACAGCTTCATAATGGTAGGGGAAGACACAAACACAGCTGCTCAAAGACAACATGCTCCAACACAAGGCTGCCATCAATTTGCCATTTACAAAACACTTTTTCAGGAACAGGAAACCACACATATAATACAGGAGCAAATACAAATCCAGCTAGGAGGTAAGACCAAAAAAACCCACAGCTATTGACAAGGCAGAATTTTTATTAGTGGTGTTTTAAATAAAAATTATGTTCATGTAAAGCTAAATATCAACTTTTTTTTTTTAAATCGCAGACAGTCTTTAAATATGGCAAAGCATAAGTAATAAAATACAATACCAATGGATTCCTGATTCCTGGCATGACCTTTTTATATAATTTCACTGACACGAGGAATATGGCATTTCCCCCCACATTTGATCCCTATATATCCTGCCATTATTCATTCTTCTTCCAACTAAGGCACAAACACTCCCAGTCCATGATGCCTTTAGACCTCGCAGTCTGTGCACACACCAACATAAACCACAGCCATGGCCCCTTCTGCCAAAAACTCCCTGAAATACAAAGTACAAGAAGGGATGGCCAGACTCTCCAGGACCATCCTGGCATCAGCAGTGCAGGGACCCTGAGGGTGCTGCTGGCCCCCACACAGCATCACCAACCTCAAGTGCATTCCAGGACATGGCTTTTGTCAAACCATACACAGATCTTGGTACAGCCTTGCCCCATGAGGAACCTCTTGGCTCAATCTGTCTGTCACCGGCTCAGAAAACATAAATGTGCCTTAATCCAGCAGTTGAAAATGCAAGGGCTAAAAAAGCCCAGGCTATCTTTAAAAGGCTGAAGCAATGTCACTGGACATCGCTCAGATTTGCAGAGGCTACAGAAAGGAAACCAGCAGGTCACAGCAGCAGTGGTGTTTCTTTATAAAGCACAGCAAAGGACAAGGTGACAACACCTGCACTCACCGCTTCCTCCGTGCCGTCCTTCCGAAAATCCACCTCGTCCTCAGTTTTCATTTCCAACCTCCCTGTGCAAACAGAAGTCCACAAAGGTAATTTAAAAACAAACTTCTTTCAGTGCTACTAATATTCTTTTGTTTACTCAAACCAGTCGTCCCCCATCAGAAAAAGAAAACTCAACCCCCAAGGCCCTTCAACAAGTCCATTTGAACCACTACAAAGCCATTTGATTTCCAAATTATGGTTTCATTGCTGACTTTGCTGCTTCCTTGCTATTCATTTTAACAACTATCGTATCTGAGACTGAAGGAAACTATGAAACAGCAGCAAGCACGGGGTGAAACTCCTGACAACGTGTAGGTGAGGCCAAGCACATCTGCAGACATTTTTTCATGTATTTTCTTGGCTTCTATTCATCTACATAAAGAACCAAATATTTTGCTATTTTTCTCCTTACCATAACCCAAAGATAACACAAGAAACCAGCCTTGTCTGCCCTCAATAGGTATTTTAAGCATTGCAAAAAAAAAAAAAAAATAAAAATCACAAGCTTCAAAAATTCAACCCACCTGCACTGCCTTATGGATCAGAGAATTACCCCCCTGGACTAGGAAAGCAAAACCTTTGCTGCTGGAGTTTACAAAGTCCCAGCTGACTTTCCCCTTCTCCACGCTCCTGTGATGGTGTCACCACCACAGTTGCACAAATTTCATGTCCCAGCTGCTTCCTCTGCCTAGCCAAGTCTTCATTAGTCACCCTTCCCCAGGGGTTCCCCCTGCTTACCTTTTTCTGGCATGAAGTCAACATCGTAATTCTCTTTCAACCCTAAGCTAAGGGCTCTCATGACACACAAGACACTTTTAGGGGAGTGAAGTGATTTGACCAAAGCCACCCAGATGGAGAGTGGCTGTGTCAGGGCTAAACTCCCCTCTAATCCCACTCCCTCTCTCTTTTCTACTAAAAACAAACACTGGATGGATGACAACACCTTCTTAAGGGCGACGTATGCTTGCAGTGAGTTTACCTGTACAGGGATTTAGCAAGAGGAGCCTCCCATCCTCATGGGGAAATTGTCCTAACAATCATCACTAATCATTTTCCCCTGGCTTTAATGTCTACCCTTGTTGTTTGGGACCATCTGGTTTTGCAATGATTTAGCCTCGACTGCATGAATTTGTGGGCAGACTCAAAAATAAGAGATAATGCTACAAATTTCTGTGAGTTCCATTTGCTGGGAGATCTGCTCAGGGTCACGGCAATGCCCCCATGGTTGAGATCCTGATCCAAAGACAGAACATGCAAGTAAGAAACACTTGGTGCACTGAGGATGGGAGAAGCAAGCTCACCCTGCTGGGTAAGAAATGGAGGATGAAGACATTTTGCCCTCAGGATGAAATTCAAGACAATTTTTTCACTCTGTCACTTCTTTCTAAATTTCTATTAAGAAATATCCCAAAGGAAAAGCACTATAAAGCTATCACAGAGGTCTCTGGGTGTAGAGCCCCTTATTGCACATGTGGCACCATTAGTGACATTTGTTACCTGCTCATCCTGCCACTCTAATGGGAAGGAAATTGTACCAAGGGCTTTTCCATAGGGAAAATGCCACCGATAAGAATGAGGTGGAGACTCATAAGGTGATGTTCTTCTGTCAAGAAATATTTTCTTGAAATGCTGAGACCTACAGGAGATCTTTCTCCCAGGAGAATAGCTAGGGAGCAGTAATTACAGTACTTGTTATTTAAGATGGCAGACCCCAACCATACAACTAACCTTGCTTGGTTTGGTTTCTGCCAAGAAACTGCCACTACTCCGAGGTGTTTTGTCAGCACAAACCCATGGCACCTCTTTCTTCTCTTCTCACCAGCCTGGCTACTGTGGTATGATTTCATAACCTAACTCCTTTCTTTTTTAATGAGTAGCATCTACGTGCCTGACTTGCAGATAATGTGCTTGCAGAACACATTACTCAGCTCTAATGCAGCTCTGAGTGTGAAGCTAACAGTAGGAGGAGATGCCTCAGGAAAGCAGGATCTACCTTCATCAGCTTCCGCCAGGGTTGGGACCAGTCACTAGATACTTGTCTGGATAAGGAAATTAGCCTTTTGAAGTCTTTGTTTTGGGGGTAGGTGGAAACTAAGCAGAGGCAATGAGATAAACAGGTGTATATTTGGGAGCTGCTTCACAATATAAATAAAAAAATTAAAAACCTCAATGATCTGGAGTAATGGCAGCAGCAATTATCAGCTGATTACATCGCTGATAAATTACCATAACAATAAACCCCTCTGACTACACGACTTTCTGAGAAATGGCCTTGTGACCTACACTTCCTTTGGGAAGGTTTTATTGTATTACACCAAAAAAAAAAGTGATTCATCCCGAGAACTGACAACTCCCGCACGGGTACAAAATCCTCTGTACAAATCCAGACCTCAGGGAAAACTCCCCAGAACTGGCACAGCAGAAAAAAATTAAAAGCTGCCACTGAACTCATACAAAAAACGTGCTACCCACGGCTAGACACCAACATGAAAAATGTACACATCAATAATTATAAACAACAAATCAGTTCTACTGAATTACTGCCATATCAGAGTTCTAGAAGGTGCTCTATAGGAGATCAGTTTCAGAAATATTCCAAATAGGGAGCTTGGATTCATAGTAGTCACTTGCCTCTGCTTAAAGCCAATTTTTTATTTGGGCTTTCCTAACATTTTGATTCAAAATATCCTAAGGTACTTCAAGAGAAAATTTCAATACTACAATTGAAATTTTGTTTTATGCAGCATGTCATTGCACATAAACAATTTCTGCTTAAGGGCAGGTCAGACCATTTTATTCCAAGACCTTTCAGCCCTAAGTCCTTACGTATTTTCAATCAGTAACAGGATCACCTCCTTTTTTTCTCTCCTTTCCATATCCTAATACAGAATGATGACTTAACATTACTTTCCTATGTTAGCTACTATCTTATGGGACTGTCTGGTCCCTCTTCCTTTTCAAACCTCACCTAGACAATGCCATGGCTCCAGGAATCCAACCAGAGGTAAAGACCTGGACTGTACAGATAGAGCTGGCAGAGGCTCCTCGGAAAAGGAGCCCAGCCAAGTACTGACTTACAGCCACTCCCATCTATTGAACTGTCAAACCAACACAGCATTAAAACAGGTTCCTTCTGAAAACAGCTTTCTAACCCACCTTTAGATCTTTCTGCTTATTTACTAGTGATCTCTGGACTCATGTTTACTGGTTATCTCTTGACACACAAACATCCTAAAAATTCTGAACTCAACAAAAAATGGATTTGCTGGACCCTCCACTGATACCCCCCTCCCATCCAAGCCTTTCTCCTGCCCTCAATTATTCTGCTGTCACATACCAGAACAAACTCTCTACCACCACCCCATGCTGTACTTAGACTGAAGAAACAGGTCTCAGCATTAGAGCAGCGAAACAGCTTTATAACTTCACAACTTTGTGATTTATATCATGCCAGATTTTCTTTTAATCATTTAAATGCTTTGTTTGTTTGTTTGTTTGTTCATTCAGTGCTGGGAAAGCAAGAGGCACTGTATCATTTTCTTGTAGCAAAGAAAAAATGGCAACTGAAAAAGTTCAGCTGCTTCCATTTAACAGCTGCCTGAACAGGTGGGATGCACAGATCAGATTAGCTTCATGCTTCAGTACCAAATTCACCTACCATTAAAACCCATTTCTTTTTCATTCAATGTACCCCTTTATCTCCTCCCTTCCTGGAGTTACCTGGTGATGTTTTCCGTGAGCTCCTGCTGCATAGACCCGAGACTTCTATGCTGTCCCCCAAGTCCCACTGCTCTCCCCCATCACCACTCATCCACGGGGAATGCCAGTCCCACTTCCCAGCCCACAGGAGCCAGTAAAACTCATCATCCGAGTTCCAGCACTGCTGAAATGCACTGGCAAACACCACCGGCTGCTCTGCGGGACAAAAAAGCTCTGAAGCCCGGAAAAGGCGGCGGGGGTAGGGCTCACTGGCTGTTTTAAATGACCTAATGCTGCCAATTAGGAAGCAGCTTTGGGCAGTTCAGAGGGACACTGGCAGCTGCCTCAAGTCGACAAGCAAAGAAAATCAGGAGAGCCTTGTTGTACTCGCTGGCTCCACATTAGTAAAAATAAAGGGGAAAAGCGAAGGAGTAGCACCAAGGAAATAGACCCTCATGCCTACATGAAAGCTTAGAACTTGAAGATAAAGTAACACCAAAAGCTCCCTCCCGTTCATTTCTTCTCCAGCGAGGATTTACATGCTAGAGATTCCTCTGTACAAATTATAGGAGAAGATGTTCTGCTCTTATCTCCAGTGCCAGACAAGCAACATGCATTTGAATTGGAAGTTTTTATATGTAACTACAAATTTTTTGTTTCTCAGAAGAAAAACCTCAAACACCTCTCCAACACACACCTCCAGCTCTTGCTTCCTTTCCTTTGCTGATGATGTGACAGAGACACGCCTACAAAGGAAAAACCAAGAAGTTGAAAACCAACTGATTTTTCCTACCTGTAACAGGCTCAACTCCTTGCACTGCCAGGCTGACATTCTTCTTCTTTGTTGAGGAACTTAAATCCATTTGTCCATTAAGGCTGGCTCCAGCATCCACTGCAGTCTGGGGCTCAAGCCCCACTTTTTCTGCAGCAGGTACTTCATGGGAACAAGGTGTCTCTGCTGCAAAAACCACTGCATCAAAACTTTTTACCATTTTAGGAACTTTATCCAGAGAAGAGGCATCATCAGCTGATACCAAACTCTTCACTCCCACATGTTCCAGTGACTCAACAGCCTGCAAGTGGCAGGAACACGGCGAGAAGGGCACTGCAGGTACAGCTCGGCTTTGCGTTCCATCGGGCTCCGCCAGGCCCTGCCCCGGAGCCGCCGTCACGGCAGGAGCGGCGTCGCTGTCGCCGGCCGGACAGACGGTGTCGGTGCTGGAGTCACTGTCACACGTGGGCTCCTCTGCGATGGGCTGCAGCGCTGCCCGGGGCAGCACGCTCTCCGTGTCCTCCTGCTCCTCTGGATACGCTGCGACGGGGGCTATTGTCACCGGCCTTGGCACCTCCTTATCCTCACAGGCATCACTTGGGGCTCCCACCTCTGAGGCATCCTTTAACTGGGGGGTGCTGCTGTGGGGGGAGATTCGTTGTAGGGTTTGAGTGGGGTCTTGCTCTTGGTTCAGCCCAGCATTCGGACAAGGGTCACTCTCTGCACCCAGCGACTCATCTGCCGATGCAGGTCCGTGCATGGTGCCTTCTGCTGCAACCGCTGCTCCAGCCTTGCAATCTTCTTTGGGTTGGTCTGTGCCTTTCAGCCCAGCATCCACATTGCTGCTGCCCACCACAGGCCCCGCCAGACTGCAGGCAGAGGGTTTCACAAGAGCAGCAAGAAGTTCCTCCGACAAAACCTGCTCATTGCCATTCACATGAGCCTCCTGCTCAGGCTCAGCTTTGCCTCCTTCAAGTTGCTGCGAGTGGCCCTGCCCCGGGGAGCCCTCGTGCCCGGCATGGTCCCCAGGCCAGGCGGCAGCTACCCCGCCATGCTCCCCACCGTGCTGCCAGGCGAGCTCTGCCGAGCCTGCCCTCGCCGCCACCTCTTCCTGGTTTTGTTTAGATTCCTCATTAGGAGTTGCAGAGGGTGTGCCTATTAAATTATCCTCGGCACAGTCTGCGCCCTTGGCACATGGAGCTGATCCAGGGTCATTACCTTGCAGAGCTGCCTCCTGCCCAGGAGGTGCCACTGCAGCATCTCCCTCCTGACTCACAGCCAGCCCCTCTCCTCTGGGTAGGGGAGAGGGCGATTCCACCTTGCTGCTCCTCCCCTCCTGCTCTGAAGTGCTTTCTGCTTTCTCTGCTCCAGCCTGGGCAGGCTCTTTCTCTGCCAGGCCTGTGCTCGCATCCTCTGGAGGGAGCGATGCAGGCTCACGTTCCTCACGTTCGCTCTGCTGAGCAGCGTCTGCTTTGACGCTGTTGCCCATTTCACCTTTAACACCAATTTGAGCAGCAGAGGGGTGGCAGGCAGCAACTTCCTGACCACCGCCTGCAGAATCTCTGCTTCCTCCATCTCTGCAGCTGCTGGTATCAGTTCCTACTGGCTCTTTTTCACTGCTCTCCAAGGCTTCAGCCCCATGGTCAGCCATCTCACCACTCTCCTGGCAGTGTGCAGGTTCTGCACCACTTTCGTTAGATCCACCAACATCTCTGTTTTCAGGTTCAGCATCAGGGCCATCAGTTTCCACACTGCCTTCCAGTGAGGGCAAGCTGGATTTTCCATCTGTGCAGCCTGCTTCCACCTCCCCTTCTTGCTCCCCACTCTCACTGCTGCCATGGACTTCCAAACCAGGAGCAGGTTTTGAGGCGCATGCAGGAACCTTCACCCCATTCACTGCTGGCAATGCTTCCACAGTGCTCGCAGTGACCCCCTGCCTTGCTGGGACACTGGCATCACCCTGGCCTTCCATGAAGTCGCCATTTACCTGAGCAGTGCACAAGTCCACATGAGTCTCTTTGTTACTGCTGGTCTTGTCAAGGTCAACAGAGACACTGCCAACGTCACCATCTGCATATGCACCGTCACAGGCTGGTACCACTCCCACATTTGCATCCTCCCCATCCGAACACTCAGTGCCATTGAAACCACGGAGTAAGGGCTGATCAGCACTGGACGACTCTTCCTTAGCTGGGTATTTCACTTCCAGGTTTGCAGTCCTCTCACCGGGCTCTGCCATCCCATCCTCTGCCCGCTGCTGGCCCTTAGCCCTCTCAGGTGCCCCGGCACAGTTCCTGCACTCAGTTTGGCCCATGGCCACATCCAGGCCCTCCGAGGAAGCTGGCGCTTCACCTGCAGCTGCAGCCACAGCAGCGGCACTGTCAGCAAACTCCTCAGCAGTTTGCACTTCCTGCTGGGCACTGTCTGTACTGCCCACGCCAGCCTGATCCAGAACAACTCCAGCCGATGTCATTCCAGCTTCCTCATCTGTACTTCCAGAGGATGGAAGATTTACAGCACCATTTACACTTGCACGCAGGCTCACAGTGCAGTCCTCATCTGATACAGTCCCAGAGCCCTCTGCAGATCTTAGCCCCGCCTCTCTTCCCTTCTTACACAACACCACTGTGTTTTTACTTTCACAGAAGCTCGCTGGGCTGTTTGCACCCCCCGGGCTAACCATGTCTTTTGGTGCATCATTGAAAGCTCCCAGACTGCTGCTGTTGCATTTCTCCTCCTGCTGGGTTTGGTCTGAGAGCTGCCCAATGTCCAGGTGAACCAGATCAGATGGGTTTTCCTGCCTTTCTTCTCTTGCCAGTTCTTCTAGGTTTTGAGAAGTGGTGGTCACATGACCCTCTTCTCCTTTAGCAAAGCTGTCTCCAGAGTCTCCCAGTACAGGCTCTGTCTGCTGCCTTAAACTCTGTAACAAGACACAAAAGAAAAAAAACCATTTTACATGGGTATTTTGGTTCTATTAGCAAGAGGTAATATTTAAATTATTAGAATGAAAGAAACGTTGGTTGAAAAGAACATCTAAAGGTCATCTAGTCCAACCACCTGCCTGAAACTGGCCTACTGCCACTGCAGCATCAGGTCAACCATGACTTTATCTTGCCAAACCTCCAATGATGGAGTACCCACAGCCTCTCTGGACAATGTGTTCCCATGCCACACCACCCTCCCATGAAGAATTTTCCCTAAAGCCAGCCTGAACAGCCCAAAGATGAAATTTGTCTCTGTACCCCCCTGCAACACCATCTGCCATCACTGAAAAGAACTGTGATCTCTGTAATTGCTCTATGAGAACCTGTAGTCTCAGTTCTTGAGTGCACTTAAATTCAAGATCAGTAAAGAGTAGAATTCAGTCAACCACATAATGTAAATATATACCAGCCTAGTCCCAAAGGACTTCAAGCAAATGCTGCTCAAGAGCACCTTCAGATCCCTACCCAGCACTCCCCAGCACTTGGCAGCATTCCTCAATTTTCTCTCTATGGATGGAAATGCTACTTCAGCCATGGGCATTGGCTGCCCATGTCCAAACACACCAACTGCCTCCTGCTCGCAGGACTGAACTAATAATCTAATCTATTCCTCAGAACTGCAGGCATAATTAAATATCTGAAATTTATTTCCTAACTGGAAATAAAAATTTCAAAATTATGACATATTATTAGAATTAATACATGCATTATCATGGAACAGTAGGATCATAATCAGTTCCTCTCTAATCTGCATTTTCCTTCCAGAGCACCTGCTCTGTCAAGTTTTTATAGTTTGATACAAACAAACCTTTACTTAAAAAGAACCATCTGTTTCAATATTTCCTTTCATATTCTCATCTCTGTGGAAGAGAATGTATCAACGTTCATATCTTAGAAATAGTGGCTTATTAACTTACTGAGCAACCCCAGTCCCTCAGTGTACATCCAACTGAGCTCCCCACAGATTTGCTTGGGGTTTTGCACCACAAGCCTTCCAAGGTCACACTGGTTTCTCACTATGTGCCTGAGACTCTCCACGTATATAAAACTCCAATGAACTATGTAAAATCTGAGCTTTTCTTGCATTTATTTGTAAAAGGATTCCCAAAAAATACATGCATACTTAGAAGTCTAACTTGAATAGCTCCCTGCAAATTTTAAGTTTTTAGTTCTCAGAGAAATAGAACTTCACACTAAAACTGTCAGTTTAAACACCCTGATAATTAAAGCAGCCACTATGTTAACTGATGCATCACGGGGAACTTCTGGGTACTGCATATACTAATAGTGGCTAAAATCATCACTGCTACCTTGAGGATACTGCATTTGCTTGTCTTTCCACACTCTGAGGTTTGCAGACATTGAGCAGTGCCACAGACTCACTGAGTCACAGGCCACTAAATGTACTTCTGGTGTTTGCCACAGATCTCCCTGCTATTCAAAATCACCCTGCTGCCCAGCTCCCATATATGCTGTCAGCTGTGCCTCCCTGGTTTTGAGGCACCCCAAGCCAGGTTAGCACTGGAGGCAGCAGCAGGGCTTCTCCATCCCTTGTGTAGCATCAGGGATGGGACACGGGGCTCTGCGTGCAGTGGTACCCACAGGCTGCAGATATTTTTTGCAAGGGCAAACAGTGTGCCAAGCCTTTGGTGGCTGTAACCCCACAGCAGAGCATGGAGACTGTGCTCCTGGATCCTAGCCAGGATGGACAGACAGACAACATTGACACTTGCTTGGGAGTAAGCAGGGTTTTCAAAAGGAGGGGCACAGCAGCCCCAGCATCCTCACAGTGAAGTCACTCTGCTGATAGCCGGAAAAATACAGCCATCAGCAAAGGAAGCCAACAGGCTTTCAACTGACCCAAAATAAACCTAAATGAAATAATTACAGGGCTGCTTTCCAAATTCAAATCAGATTAGATGTGAAGTAAAACAGTGGTGGAAAGTAAAGCCTATTTCTGATTTCACTGTCAGGCAAAATGTTCCCAATCTGGCATTTGCAGGAGCAAACAAGAGCTGGATATGCTTGCCATGGTTTAGGGTCTTTTGATGGAAAGAGGGAGAGATTTTACGGTTAGCCTGGATTTGCCACTCATGCCACCAGTTCCTGTTGAGATTGGGAGTAATTAATATCTCAGGTACTCAGGGAAGGCTGAAAATGGTTCAGCATAGCCCGTTCTGCTGCTCATCCCCCCAGCCCACTGGCTGCACACAACAGCTCTCCCCTCCCTTAGCTAAAGCAACAAAAATATCCTGTTGTTTAGATCCTGCACCTCTGCAACCCCGGATATGTGATCTGATGAAGGAACACCCACAAGTGATGCCAACTGCGACAGACACGTGGGTGTTTCTGAGAAATGGCACAAAAGTGTTCTGATGTTTAACTTTCCCAACTGAGACCCCGTGGCATCAATTCTAAAGCAGCAGGAGAAAGCCCTTCCAAAGCCCTACAGCTCTCATGGTCCAACCTCTATAGAGTTCGAGAGGAGCACAGTGAAGGGACCATTATGGACACAAACCTTGTGTGGCCAAGGCAGGCTTGTCCTCTGAGTCCTACACTGGATTGCTACTGAAACAGCCATTTTTTCCATCACCCGTCTCAGAAACTTTTCTCTCAAGTCTCCTCTCTGACCCTGAAATTTCCAGCTGAACAGAGATGTCCCCACTGTGCTTAAAGCCCACACCCCCAGCCTCACTCCAGAGCCTGCCTTAAGTTGCCCAATGTCTGCCAGACAGGCAGAGGGTCAGCGTGTCTCCAGGGAGATGTTCCTGCCCATCCAAGTGGGTCCAAAACTAACAGGCAGGAGCTGGGAGCAGAGAGAGGCAAAACAGAGCTGGTGTTGCACAGCCCTGAGTCTGCTTCTCTTCTGAAAGAGAACATTTGCTGCCTAATACAGCTTAATCAGATCTCCCCATGCTCAAATAAGAAGAAAATGGACAGGTGTCCACCTGGATGCTTGATAATGAATCCAGAGAAAAACTCCTAGGGAAACATGCCCTGAAGGATGCTGACGTGTAGAAGTCCTCCCCAGGTGCCAGGCTGCAACCAGCCAGATCTGCTTCTTTTCCATCCCCTCAGCCTTCTGCTCACCTGGTGCTGGTGGCTCTGCATGTGCAGCTGAAGGTGCCGGATGTCCCTCTCCCAGCTGGCTGCTGTCCCTTCCTTGGCCTCAGCTGTCAGCAGGTACACGTCGAGCCCGCGGTGGTGCTTCACGCTGTAGTCCCCCGAGTGCACGGTGTGAGACAGCGTGCTCCACGAGTCCGGCTCCCCGGCTCCCTCCCTGGAAAACGAGGGTGGGTTAGTGGGCAGGCGAGGAGGGATCCCACGTGCAGGCTGTCCTTCACTCTGGACAGCCATCTAATCACGGGAGCGAGCGGAGCCTGGCACTGGCTCCAGGGCCAGACAGACAGATACACACACACACTCCTCAGTCTTGGAAACTAATGTGATTTAGCGCTAATGCCAGCCACAAGCTTTATTTCACAAGGTCCTTCTCAGGTAGACATCAGTGGTTATTACCCCAGACTATGACAGACTAGCAGCTAAGGGCATGACAACTGCATTTAAAATAAAATTTATCACAGGTGAAGATCACCAAAGCAGCTGTCACAGAACAGCAGACACCTGAAAGGCAGCACAGCAAAGGGATAAGTTGGAAGGAATAAAAACTCTCACGATACAACTTCTACACCAAAGCCAGCACACAGCTCACAAACACCTAACGGCCATCAAATTGCAGCATTTTTTTCACTCCTGAAATGAACTGAACTTGCTCTGTGAAACTGCCGCTGTGCAAGATGTTCTCAGTGTTGTGAGACAGCTGTTTTTCTGCAGCATTATCATGGGCTTTCTTTTTACCAATCCAAAGGAAAAAAAGGAAAAAAGATGCTGTAGACCAGAACAAAAAGTAACTTAGTAGGTAAATGTAGTCAACAGAATTTTATTCATTCTTCTCTTTTTGAACATCAAATCCTGACTTTGCACCACTCGAAGCAGTAATTCCTCAGGTCTCACCAAACTGCACAGCAGCTACACTGGCCCACTGAGGTGGTGAGGAAACACTGAGGTGTTCACCACCTTCAGGTTCACAGATTTCATTTTGAATCAGAACTGATTCAGGAAACCCAAAATCTGTTTTGATCATCCCTTTCAGAGCAGCTTGTGCACCACCCCAGTAAGCCCTGCAACCCCCAGGAGAGACATGGAGCCAAACCCCAGGAATGTTACACGAACAGGGAATGACACAGACCTGCTCAGGGGTGCAAGAAATGGGAATTTCCCTGTCTTCCTTCTACCAGGGATGCATCTACTGACACCCAGCCCCACTTATGAGCTGGGCTGGGGATTGGACTAGATGACCTTTAAAGGTCCCTTCCAAACCAAACTACTCTGTGATTCTGTGATGTCCCTCCCTGTTGCAGAGACTAATAATTTTCAGATCTTCCTTTCCTGCCCAGCTACAAATTTCCTTGGAAGGGGAAGAGCTGTGATTGTTTTTAAATAATTAGGAATTCAAGAAGGTAAATAAACACAAGTGCATGCCATCAACCAGGTAAAACTACACATAGTTTTCAGAATCTTTGCTGAGAGGTCTTGCTTTAAAATCCGCAAACCTTTCTTATGGGCAAGGGCCCCCCCAGCAAGCCACAGGGCTATCTCTCTGGGAAGCCAAGCAATCTAGAAAGCAAAGTCATAATGAGCAAACACCATGATCAGCAACAGGAATGGGCAGAGCAGGGTGGGGAAACGGTCAAATGGCTCATCAGAGGCAGAGAAAGGTGTGCAGGCGATGGCAGTGGCCATGGCTGCCCCTGCTCTGCCCCAGCACAGCCATCCACCCCCCTCTGTGACTCATTCTGGGTTAAACCTGGAAGGAAATTCAGACAAAAGAATACTATGGCTTCCCCCATCACCACCATTTATCTCAGCCATGATTTGACTTCAGCAGAATTACACTTGATTTAGGCAGAATCAATATTTCCACAGAGAAACAGAAGAAAGCAGCCAGCTTCTGGTGGTGATTGGTATAAATCCACAGAGGCACTGAAGTCAACTGAGCCATTACAAGTAACTAAAGAAATGACCTTCCTTTATCAAGCAAACACAGACATTTCTGTCTGGAGTATTTTTCTCTTCAGCTGTCATGTATGAGAAACCACTGTACTCAGGGCCACTCTCAGAGTACAACGAGGCAGTCAGCACAAAGCCCACCCACTCATGGGGACAACAGCAGCCGGATTAAAGAACCTGCTCCACTTTCTCATCAGCTTCAAGGACCCTCACAGGCATCTCCAAATCAGCACCCACAAAGCTGCCTGCAGGACTTGTTGAGCCTCAAAGGGTGCTCAGCAACTTCAAAAGGCTCAATCTGGAGCAAGATGACAGGCAGAGTCCCCTGCAACACCGAGAGTGTGTCCACCCCTCCAGCAATCCACAACCTTCACACGGCCCAGATGGATCAAACAGTCACTTCTGCTTACAAAGAGAGCGGTTTCTTTTCATATTCAAGCTGCCAGTCTGTGTTACACTTCATGAAAAGCTTGAAACCTTTTGAGAATGCAAGAAGTTTCTCACATCCAGCCAAGTACAAACTCCAAGCTATCATTTTTAGTAGCAGTCACCTTCATTACACAAAATTAAGCAGTGAGATAGCAAATGGTTCAATCTACTGCCTCCTTCAAACAATCCCTTTCATACTCTGCTCCATCCCAGCGCTAATGATCTGAAGCAGAGAGGACAAATGAGGATTCACAAGCGTTAACTCATTTTCCCACCACTGTTCCTGTTGTTCAGGCAATCACTTCCAAGGCCACTTGAGAAGACACTCCTGCTCATTTGCCCTCATACACTGAACTTCACTGTTCGTGCCTTTCCTGCATGTGTCACTGCAAGTCCTGGGTTTTATTGAGAGATGATAAAAACACACTTTCTTCCAGGAAAAAAGCTTTGCTGTTACGCATTTTCTACTTCCTGGCTGTGAAAGATGCTTATTTTGCCCAGACTTAGAATTTTTGTAGTGGTTGTATAGGAGTGCATATCCAAGCTGCTCTACTAGAAGATAAAAACAGATATGCAAATACTTACTGAAGATTTATTAGCAAAAATATGTATACAAACTCCAGCCTTCAAGAAGTTTGAAAATCTGCTTTTGTTCAGCACAAAAATCCAGCTTGCTGCACTTTGCCAGAAACAACGGAAATCTGTCTTCTTATGAGATTTAACCATCCTTCAAATCTTTCTCATCTTCCCTTTTCAACAGTTTCCCATCAAAATACGTAACAGATACCAGTGAACTGAACATTTTGTAAGAAACATTTCTGAGCTCAACTTTCACAGAATAAAATATCTTGGTTAAAAAAGCAAGGACTGGCTGAGAAGGCTGATAGTGTTCACTAGCTCTACCCTATGCACAAGCATGCCATGGCCCTCTGAAAAAGCCTGTTAGAAGTCCTCCAGCTCTGGTCAGTCTTCTGTCCCATGAAGGTAAACCCAGAAGGGAAACTTTTGGTTGAAATGAAGAACAGCCTTACCAGCCCACCCTTCATCTGCAGAGAGGTGCTTAAAGAAGGACGACAACTTCAGAGAGAAGGGAGAAACAAAAATACTTCAAAATACTCTCAGGCCATGTCCTGCTCCATCGGGGAGCTGATTAGATGGCTGAAACTACAGGATCACTTCCTGCCCATCTGGCATGTAAGACAAGATGATAGATCATAGCATCACAGAACGGTTTGGGCTGGAAGGGACCATAAAGATCATCCCAACATGGGTAGGGACACCTTCCACTAGACCAGGTTGCTCCAAGCCCCATCCAAGCTGGGATGGGACAATAAGTAGGAAGTGTTTTTTCTTTAAACCTCCCACCACTGCCCAAGTAGACAGGTCCCTTTTCAAGGCAGAGCTACACTGTATTTGCGTGCTGAATCTCTCCTCATCTGGCAGGGGAGCAGAGAATGAGTGGTAGAAAATGGAAAGAAAGCCCACACTGCATGGCTCCTGGCTTCCGGCAGATACGGACGAGAGATTTTTAAGAAGACGGAAGATAAGTGAGAAAAGGAGAACAAAAAAAACTCAAAAAAAACAACAAACCACCACCTGATCAAAAGCTCTGCCTACCCTCAAAACCTGCAGAAACTGCTCAGTAACAAGGGTCTGAAATTCGAGGTGCTGGCGCTTGCAGCAGGCGTGTTTTCCAGTACCAAGAGACTAGATTTGAGCTGGAAGGGAGAGGAAGAGGAGGGAGGAAGAGATCAGAAAAGGAATGAATTCAGTGAGTTAAGCAAAACTTCATGTTAGGAAGATTTATCCCACAGTTTCACAAAGGGGTAAGGAAGGCAGTGTGGGAACTCAAGGTGTTATTTCCTGGGGATATCCCCTCCAGATTTCTGAGCTGAAACAAAACAAGCTCAGTAGCATTGCCAGCTCTTAGGATCTTACTGCAAGCCTGACAACAGCTGCAGGTTTATTCTGAAAGCACCAGCCCCTAGATCCACGTGGCAAAGAAAAAAATTTAAAAAAGGAAAAATCAATTTAAAAAAATTAAACAAAGCCCCTACCACTATGGCTGCATGAAAAGCTAGGAAAAGGCCAGAATTTAGATGCTCTTATCTGTAAGGTAAATAAAAATGTAACTAAATTGAATTCTAATCTTACATTCTTTTTATTACTATTATTATGGTATCACAGTGAAAATACCAGATCAGACAGACTGTGATCTGGGATAAACAAGGAATGGTGCCTAAAGGGATAGAATTGGTGGTGATTGTGCAACATGCCCACAGCACAGGCAATTTAAATCAAGCCAACAATCCCTCCTGGAAAAACCCAGCACCCACACTCAATGCAGTCACCAGCATTTAAACCAATCTTAGAAATCTGACCAAACAGAATTTCAGTGTTATTTGCAGAAGTGTTGGGGTAATGGAGGCTTTGTATCTGTATGACCAACTTTGCACCTACAATCTTCAGTGATATGCAAAACACTAATGCACACAAATATTTTCTTGTTCCTCCTCATTTTTATAACCATCTATATGCATTGTATATGAGACCCAGAAAACACATGCAACCAGCAGGTGCTAAGATGGGCTAAAATAAATCAACCATTTTCAAATTTGAAAGAGATTTAATAAACACAGAATTCATACATCAAGTGATTCCAAGTGTTCCAAATGCCCCGGGAAAGCAGAAAAAAGTATGTTTCTCATATAAGAAAATCCTTCGTATTGCTAAGTAATTTGAATAGTTTTGATGTTGAAAGAAAGAGTTAAAAGTTCATCTGATGCAGAAATAATGACTAAACCCTTACTGTGCCTTGCACAAACATGAACTGCAGTTGTGGGTTCTGACACCAAACTGAATTCAGGATTGCACAACCTACCCTTCAATATTAGATTAAATATTTAATAACTGGATTCAAAATATGCAATGCTAACTTCTCATTGATCAACACACTATACAGCAGCAAATCATGGAGAGAAAAGCTGGCTTGGTCCTTCAACAGTTGTTTGCAGATGCACAAATGCTAAGGGAACATGTCCAGTATTTCCAAATACAACGGGTCTGTACTTCTAAACCCAAGCATTTCTTAGGCCCCAATGTTAATTATGCATTAAAAAAATATACATAAAAATGCAGCTACAAACTCTTATCAACTATATTTGCCAGAACGTACAATCTGCATTCCATAAGAGTAACTGTTATTAAATGCATTTTCCATCTGTTTTATTTTCAGAGCATTATGTAACAAGAAGGATGCCCTGCTCAGGATGTGGAGCTGTAGGTCCAACACAGAACCCAATGTCCACCTGGAGACCCATCAGTAAACAAAGGGAATTTAAGGTGAATCTATGAAACGTACTCAAGAGTGAAAACAGATGACATTTGTTGCATTTTAAACTAAAAAAGCATCATAATGGAGAACACTTCAGCAAGCAGCCTTTAGAGCTAAAAACAGCACCTCAGATCAGGACAAATGATATGGAAGAAGAGTTGTCTCTGCAGAACATCTCCACATGCTGCAAGCAGCGTGATCACTGGCTCTGCAACACAACCCTGAGAAGAAGCCATGCCTTTGGCTGCCTCTGACACAGTAGTTTACAAAGACTTCTTCTACAATCATCTGTTCAAACTCCAACCCCTACCATGAATGTCACTGCTTGGAGCAAATCTGCTCCAGAGACTAAATATGAGCATCTGAACTGGGTGTCCAGCTAGCCCATGCCTGAGGCCAGAATCCCAGCAGTTCTGGGAAACCACTTATCTGCATTTTCTAAATTTATCCTGAAACAGAGCTGGTCTCTCATAATCACTTACCAACCACACAAGGCTATCCAGCACTTTTGGCCCCTATAATTTTTGGGAACATTTCCAGATCAGGATTGCTGGGGGAAGGAAAATAATTTCTTCTTATATCTTAGCAAATATTCTCAAATCTCTTCTAAATCTCTTCTTTCTCATCCTCACAGGTCTGTTTCCATGATCTCCCAGGACTACAATTTCCAAGTGGGAATACAGAAACATTAAAAAGCTGTTTCTAATCATATGGACTAAGCCTTCTCTCTCTTCTGTATTTAGAGGTGGTTACATAAAAAACAAAGGAGAGGAGGGAGCCAAAGAATGAAAAGTCTTCATAGGGATGTGGGAACACACGAAGAAGTCAGTAAAAGATGGAGCATAATGTGGGGTGAGTAGGTGGAAGAGAGAAACACAAACTCTTCCTGCTCCGTCACGTTTACACCTGCTTGGCCCATTCCCCCATTTCCAGTCTGCTCCTCTGCTGTGGCCAGAAGAAACCCACAGCACCTCAGCATCTTTCTAACCATGATGTTAAAGCTATCACATGCTAAAGCTATCATGATGTTGAAGCTATTCAGTGATGGTGCTTCAACTGAAAATCCTACAGCCACAAAACTAGACCCTGTAGACCACTGGCCCTCCCACACTGCTCCAGACACATTACTGTCTGTAGCTAAACAGCATCTCCTTAGCACACACCTCTCTGAGTCCTTTTTCAGTGCCCTCCTAATGCTTTTTAATCCCTCTTAACACATTAATCTTGTGCCATCACTTGTAGACACAAAGTCAACTGTTCTCCTGCCACATCACAGCACGCCATACCTCAAACCCAGCTCCCCAAATAGCAATCAAACGGATTTGTTGCTTGGTTTGGAGTGGAAGAACAGATGGAGAAACATCAGCACTAATTCAATAAACCTTACAGCCTCTGATTCTGCTTAGCCAGAAATAAAATATATGTACACCATGTGACTGATTTTAAGATCATGCTTAAAACACTCTGCTGAACATAAAGTGGGTATTTCTGAAATTAAACACTTGCTTAAAGAGCCTGCTAAATTGGGGTGAAAAAAAAAAAGGACGTACAAGGCAAATTCTCTTGCAGCTCTGGCTCAGAAAAGCAGAAAAGTGTATTTAGCTATAAAAGTAAAGTCACTGAAAAAGCATCCTTATTTGAGAGGCACCATGGAGATTACAGCCCAGACTTCACCAATTACTTATGTAAAATCAGAACAATAGCAAGTGATAATCATGGATTGAAAAACATTCACAAAACCCTTCTGCTACCAGTGAGTTATTCCTCATGTGTGTTAATTAAATCACTTTAATTTTGGAAATACAGACTTATACTAATTTACAGTTTCACAGACTGAGCCTCCTGATTGTTACCAGCAAATCTGAAGGGAAGAGCAATCCCAGAGCTGTGCAGAAACACTTCAGAGCAAAAAGCAAAGAAACCAGCAAAAGTTAAAGAAGTTTACGGTAAAAAACTCAGAGACTGTTGCAACTCTTTACGGGGATTAGGAAAAATGGATTTTTTTTTTTTTTTTTTTTTTAAATGGGCTTTATTTTTCTCTTGCTTCCTTTTTTCAGAGGACATAGATCACTCTCAGCTGTGAAGGAACTACAAGCGTTTGGCTTTGCTCAGGAAAGAAATGTTACTAGGCAGAAATAAAATCAGCAACCAGATCAGAGTTTGTATGTTTTACAAAGCAGCACTTCCACCCTCTCTGCAATCCCACACGCTCCTGGTGTCTTGAAGCCATTTTCCCCAGTGCCCTAAGAGCCCTGCAGAACGTGGAGCTGGCAGGGGATTGTGTTACTGCCCTGGCTGCACTGGCAAACGCCAGCTCCTGCCCTCTGCAGCTGCCCAGGTACTCACGGAGCTCCACCAGCTCTCCAGTGGCTGGGCTGCCTCTCCAGAGCCAGCACCCTGCACTCTGCATCACCCAGGTCCAAGACCGGGGACAAACAGGCTTCAACCACAGACCCTCCACTATGGAAATAGTTGAAACTCAAAGAAGGCTTTGCAAACTCTGCCATTTCCAAAGTTATCTTTACATATAAATCTTTATATAAATTTTTCCCCTATAAAACTACTGCCCTTCTGCACTATCCTCTGCACTTCAGGACACTGTTTACTGTGCAGTTTTCATCTTAGAGATAAAGTAAGTCCCCTCAGGAATGATACACAACTGATGAATGTTTATTGATGATGAATATTTATTTGCTTATATGAATATTTATTAATGAATGCTGCTATTAACTCTCGATCCCTGGTGACCTACATGGGCCCTATGACAGCTCCTTGTTTGGGTCTCAAAAGAACCAGCCCATGCACCTTTCCTGTCTGAGGATGAAAAGTCAGTGCACACCACAGAATACTTTCAGGGATGGAAAATATACATAGGAAGCATCTTTTAATTTTTTTTACATGAAATACTGCAAAAGCTGAGAAGGGAAAGTTCGTCAGATAAACAGAAATTCAAAATGTCACCAGTGAAATCAGTTTTTCAGAAAAAAATATTTACACTGCAGCTGAATCAAGCTACTTTGCAGACAAACCAAGGCAAAACTACAACAATGGAGAAGGTTTTATGTCTGCTCTTTAATGATTGTATCCTAATTATGGAAAAATTTCACCCCTTCCCAATGCTGGCTGGGAGAATCACTGTAAAATGCAGGGTCCTGCAAATTAGCAAGCAAGAGAACAATAAATTGCCCCCAAGGATAATGCATCACAAAACACACTGCATTCATTTATTTGGCGTAGTGCACTTTAATTACTTGTAAAAATAATGACTCCTTTGTAGGGGCCCTCACTAACATGCGCTGCTGCTCTGTGTTTTGCTGAGTGGGACGAGCTGTGTGCCAGATTTGTGTGCATGGATTATAGAGTGTGAGCACAGGCAGAGTGCAGAAAGGAGGTTGTACAGTGTCCTTTGTGTTTTGACAGCACATAAGTGACACTCGCTCTCTTCATGGAATTTTCTGTGTTTTGAAACTCAGTATTTCTCCTCCCAACAGGGATTTTCAAGTCTCGATCCCATCTTATTGCAGAAAATGCTCAGCATAATAAAAAAATCACTGCTGGGGAATCAGGATGTGCCCATTTTGTCACCATCACCCTCCTGTGGGGAAGGGCTGTGGCCATCCCCATGTCACTGCTACAGTCAGTCCCAAGGTCGTAGCACGATGCTCCACCACCATCCCACCCACTGAGAAAGGGAACCAGGATTTCCAGCATCCATGGATTTCTGTTTGTAAGGCTTCATGGGAATAGAAGAGTTTCCAGAGTCACGGGACCTGTGGCACCGCTGTCAGATGTTTATACACTGTATTTCCACACAGCAGTCCAAGAGGAAGACAAATCACAAAAACAGTTTAAGGATATACCAAGGAGAACAGGAAAGGGGACCTTGATGGTAACATTTCTGCAGCTGCTTGTGTCTTATTTGCAAAGACAAACTGCAAAGGTCATCAGAGAATTCCATGGATTGGGCCAGCAGCATTCCTTAAAGCCAATGGCACAGGATAATGTCATGGAATCCCAGTCCTCTTTTCATTCCACTGAGTGAGAACTGCCATTCCAAAACTGGAGCCAGTTGTGAAATACTTCACCAAATACATGAATAGCTGTTGTAATTCAGGTTGCAGTATTTGCTGTGAGCTCTATAATCAAGTTTTGGCCAGCTTAAGCTTCCTGACAGTATGCAAAGCCCGTTACTGTGGTTAGTCTCACCTTGGAGAGCCTTGCTGCAGCTACAGGATGAATTTGCACATCCCATTTTTACAATAGAGCCTGTGAGATGTGTTTTCACAGCATGACTGTTGACCTTGATGGAGAAAAATGTAACACTGTCATCCTCTCTGTATTGATGCCAGCAAGGGTGGCAGAAGAAGGTATTTGGGTATAGGTCCTATCCTGTTCTGCACTTTCTCCTTCACCCTTTACTTTCCATATGGCTGCCTGAATTTAAGGATGAAAGTTAAATGCAATCACTCCAGCAATACAGATATTTTCTGCCCCCCAACACTGCACCCAACAACTACAGAAAGCAAAATAATTTATAATTCATAACAGGGGAACGTTGCGTGATAACATGGACAACACAGCAGACTCCTAAATATGGCACTGGGTCACTTAACATAAACTCCAAGTATCTGAGAAGTCAATTCAGAAACACAAAGTTTATAACAAAGCTTAAGAGAACCAGGCATCAGAATAACACACACAGAGACTAAATCTTTTCTCCTATACAAACAGCCCCCTCGACATTTTTTTAAGCTCTTTGTCTTTATTAGCCTCAGCTATTAAAGCCAGATCTCCAAACATTTGCTGCTCAAAACTAACTTGCCACCTTCCAAAGGATTCCTTGTAAAGCAGTGCAATAAATGCTCATGCCACTTGTTACTTGCAGTGTGTTACTTGCAATGTAAGACCTGGCTGTTTCTCAGGACCATTTACAAGAGACTTGTTTCTGTTAAATATTCTGTTCTCCTTTAAATATTTGCATTAATTCTTACCTTATTTTTTTTTAACCTACACCAGTAAAATGCCTGTTCTCTACAAGATGCTGCCTTATTTCAATATAATGATCACTATTTCATTTAACTAAAAAACTCCATCTCTAAAAAGTAAGAACACAACAGTCCACTACCACCACAATGCCTGTTAGCTCCCCTCTTGTGGGCAGTTGTGCTTGCTTGAAGAAAAACTTTTTCATTTGTGTTTGCATAAGATTTGTCTTAATTAGCCAATATTACAGTGACTCACTTTAGACAAGACAGCTGCAAGCAGAGTATTGAACAACGAGAAAACCCCCCCAAAAATATTACTGCATTTCCCCTAAGCCCTCAAGACTGCCCCCACTGCTGCTAGCAAGAACAGTAAAAGCAAAATTATACCAAAATTGCCTTTAAGGACTAAGTCTAGCACTCAGACACCACTGAGTGATAATGTACAGCAAAGCCAAGCATGGTAGGGAACGGAAAACCAGCAGAGGAACCACCAAATCATCCTTACTCTGTCAAAAGCTGGTGCAGCTTCTGGTAGCCCCTCTCCAGGGCCAAGCTCACAGGCGTTGCCCCTTCGTTGTTGTGGATGCTGAGAGCTCCTCTTCCGCCCGGCTGCTGGAGCAGAAACCACGTCAGCCGCAGCAGACCCAGCCTCACCGCAAAATGCATCAGCGTTTCCCGAGGGATGTTCTCTGGGAAGGGAGGAACAGAAAGAAAGAAATGGGAATTTGCAGGCTTGCGGGTTAGAGGAATGCTGTATCCCCACATCCCAGCTCCACCACACAGCGGCTGGCGTGGAGCTGACAGCCCAAAGGAACCTGCAGCACCTGGAAAAACAGCCTGGCTGTCAAGATCCTTAAAGTGAGGGACATGCTTCGGTGGGACTGGAAGTGCTCAGGACCTCTCATGTTGAGATTGACCACAGAAGTCAATGGGAAAACCCCACCATTTCCTGAACAGCCACAGCCACCCCCAAGCTACAGCACACCCAAACAGAAGCGTGGTCAGGTGGGTTTTCCTGGATGTCCAACCCTTCTCCTCACACAACCAGGACCAGGTTTTAGGGATGGACAAATTTTGTTACCTAAGGGGATGCTGATTTATCCCAAGGCATGGAGGGAAAAAAAAAGAATTACATTTGATGCACATATCCAAAGCAGTTATAAAAGAGAACTGTTTAAAAACTCATCTAGACAAAAAAAACCAAAAAAGTCCCCAAAAAAACAAAAAAAAAAGAAAGAAAAAAGAAGCAAGGGGTTTTTTTCCTGGTTTGATTATGCCTCAGACCAGCTTTTCTCAGCTTAATACAGTAGCTCTGTCATTCTGATTAGCAGCATTTATAAACTACCAATCTCCACTGCTGCTTTTTGTATTTAATAACCATGACCTTCTAATTTGGTAGAAGTCACTCTAGAGCCTGAGCTTTCATCTCAGAGAAATATCCCCCTACTCCAAAAGCTGCAGCCCTAGAATGATGCTCTGAAAACCAGAAATGAGCTCCAGATGCACTGCTGAAATACAGCATTTGCAGATCAAAGCTTGTTATTTCTGTATGAAAGGCAAAAGCATTTGGGTTAAAAAAACTGCAAGAAATAAAAATTTGTTCTTTTAATTAACGAACTATTTCAGTATTGACTGACAGCAACAACAACAAAAAAAGACCAACTGGGTCTCAGAAAGCCATGTCAATGAGCACACTTGGTATAAACCCTTTAATATCACAGAAATGATTTACTGGGTTATTAATTTGGGTGCCAGCCAAATCTATACAACAGGTTTTAAAATGCACTCACATAATGGCTTTAGGATTTAATTTGTATTTTTTCTTTAAGAAGTGTGCCCCAAGAGAAATCACTTCTTCAAAGTGCTGCTGTTTTTCTTGCTTATTTACTTACTTTAGGGACGTCATTAAGACCTTCGGTGAAAAACAAAACAAAGCAAAAACGGGCAGTTCTCCACTGCCTCACACACAATTTTTCACAACTTTTTGGATCAAATTCTGAAGAACTAATCTGTATGCAAGAACCGAAGGCTTTCTGGCACCATTTCTCTTCTGAATGACTCCAAATTAGGTCTCTGGGCTACAAACCAAGTCTTCCCCCTAACCTCCTCTTGATTACCATAAAGCAAAACCAAGCTGCCCTGAATACACGAGTGTGTCTGAATGGAGGTTCCAGCTGATCAGAGAAAAGGGAATGGCTGAGCTCTCCCAGAGACAAATTCTCAGCCTTTGGCTAAGTAATGAGAAGGATTTGGGTATTAAATGTTACAGAGCGTAATGATTTAGAAATAGCACAACATAGACGTTAATCAATGGTTGCAGCCCTGAATTTAAAGACAAATGAAAAATAATACAGCATATAGACAGACACAGAAGAAAGGATACTGATGAGGCTGCAAAATGTGGATACAGGACTTTTCCAGAGTGAAAGCAAATGCCCAATGTTTTACTCAAAGAACTTGTACATGCACAAAGGTCCCACACTACCTGTACACTGACTGGCAGAGCCAACATAATAAATGTGGTGTAATTCTTCCTACAGAGATGCAGGAGGCACAAAAGCACTTCTGTTAGAGCAAACAACTGCCTCCAAATGAAGAATGTGCTGCACTGGCCTGACCACGTTCTGTTCTCGCATGGGATCTCCTGTTATGGCTGCTTTGTTGAAAGGGAAAATCATTTTCCTAACTAGAGTGGACAGTCTTGCCCCACAGCTGAGCAGCGCAGACCTGCAAAGCACAAGCACAGATCCCTGGACCAAAATGCTTCCTCCTCCTGCAGCTGAGAGCATTACCAATAGGGAGAAGCATCTTCTGCTCACCAGCTCACAGTTCACCACGAAACACACACTACCAACTGCAAGTTCTGCAAGATGCACGCAGATATTCGTCTTGTCCCTGAGCCAAACTGGTGCATCTCACTGTCTCATATGTCCAAAGATATGGCCCCTCCCAGTTGCCACAATGCCTCTCCAGTTGTCCCACTCTGCTGATAGGACTGCACCTTCTGAGAACATCTTTCCTGTTCTATTGAAACAATCTTCATCACTGAATCAGGGGACGGGGGAGTTGCAGAGTTCGGATGGAGGTGTCTGCCAATGCAGCCGGAGCGAAGGTGGCGCTGCCCTGATGCCTTTGGGCGGTGACAGTGCGCACACAGGATCTGCGCAAGAAGAGGTGGCGTGTTGCCACCAGAGCATATTAAACACACAGGCTCACCACCCACTTTTGGAAGGCTCTGCCTGACACAGAACCTGGCACGAGGCCACCCTAACAGATGGGCACAGATGATGGCAGCAAAGAGACAAGTACTGTACATCCAACAACTGCAGGGGCCTCAGGCAATGGCTTTGGAAGGTTCTGGAGTGTGCAAAAGTTGCATGGTGACAGTTAAAAAGGCATGTGCCATCTGTGGGCTGGATTAACTACTAATACATAATGAAAATACATCTGTTGGTGTATGACAAGAGCTGGTCTGCCTCAAGTATGGACATTTTGCTGGATGGAGAGGGGAGGAAGACAGACAGATCCCTTCAGACTTCCTACCTTTGAAAGGATGAAGCTTGTCACACAAAATGTTGGACATCTAGTTAATGATTTTTGATCTTGTCATGGTGAAAAATGTCCCACGCATGAAAGAATATCAAAAGCTTTAACATGCAAAAGCCAGAGCTCCTTCTCCTACCACATACCAAGCAAGAGCTCCTCGTCATAAAATGGCTGTCGTTTGAATGCCAACAAGAAGCTTCTGGTAATTAGGAAATTGTGGAAATACAAGACACACGATACTTGAAAGGCCAAGACTGTTTTGTTCCTTTCTCGTTTCCTAGTAATAGGCAAGACTTGAAATGTATGATTATTGCCCCATAATGGCAGGGTACTCTAGTCCAGCTGGCAAAACACAAGACTTTGGATATATTATTTTTGTTTAATTTTTTTCTGCTGTGATACATGAACAGACAGTTTATCTGTGCAACTGCGGACCAAATCTCCATAGAAGACTGTCATATGTACTTTGCTAATAGTAAAGGATTAAGGTTTAAAGTGCTATTAGCACAAAACAAATAAGCATTGAAGGAAAAAAAACCTTGGGGTATGACACACCCAAGAACACTAAGTAAAAACCTTTATTTTAAACCTGATGATTAAATAACAAAAAGAATACAAATCTACTGTTCCTTTTTTAAAGTAAGTTTTTAGATAGAGTAACCTACACCTAATGCTCAGTTTATCCTCCATGCCCTGAGACATCTCATGAGCCAGCCATGGAATGGGGTAGCATTGCTTCGTCTTCCTGTGCTCATGACCTTTACTTGGTTCTCACCCAAACTCATGTACACTCAGCAATTTGGAAATCTACCATCACATCTGGCCTCAAAATCTTGCTTTCTGCTGGAAATGTTCTCACTGCTCAGATCAATCCTTGACAAACACAAGTAAAAAATCCCAGAACCAAGCTGCCACCTCACACTGAGGTCCTAGAGGAAGGCTCCAGCAGACAACTGCCCTGCAGAAAGGTCAAGGCAAAGATGTTGTGTTTGGCATTATGAGCCCAGTTAATAAAAAGATGTGTGGGTAATTCCCTTCTTAATCTGATAAACAAGAATTTTTTCAAAGCACACCAGAAGATCTCCATGTTCCCATTCCCGCTAATATCAAAGGGAACATTCTCATGCCAACAATTTCTCAGCCACAGACTAAATGGTACATCTCAGTCTTGAGCAGCACATTTCTGATGCTGTCTGAACATGAATTGCTTTCTGCTTCCCATTTTCCACTGCAGAGGGCACTAAATTTAGGTATGGAAAAGACTTTTTACATCTTATCAAGGACTGCTGCTGAACAGAGCACTTTGTGCTGTTGGCACTGAACAGATCACGCTGATTTATACCATCCTGTCCTTTATCAGAAAGCACAGAAGCTGAGCAGCAGACTGGAAAGGATATGAAACCCAACCAAAAGAACACCTGTAACTATTACATTGAAAGGGTTCCAAGAGAAACTGTAACAAGAGTGCAGCAGATGAACAGATTAAAGCTCCATGTCTGAAATACATCATCTTTAGCATAACTTTAGCAGCCTCCCATGGGAAAAAAGACTAGGTAGTAATAACCAAATTCTGAAAGTTTTTAAAAGTTTTTTTAGGATTTTTTTGTTTAAAGTAAGATGGGGTTTTTTTTGTGACTTTTTCTCTTCTGACATTCTCCATGCAAAAAAAAGCCCCAATTCATGATCTCTGTTCCTGGTGACACTCAAGTTGTCCTGTACATTGAAATCCTACTGGTTTTTTACATGAAGCTATTAAACCCATAAGCTTAATTCAGACTATTTCAAACCAGGGCAGAGAGTTTCCCTCTATACCCACCCCCCACCTGGTGATGTCATGTAGTTTAATTTACCAAACAATACTTATCGAAGGACCATGTTTATCCTGGGGCATTTCTGGGAAGCTCTACATATTCAACACACTAGTAACTGCAATCAGTTAAGTGTTCTATCTAATCTGACGGTCTCCTGGTTATCTGCTTGAAAACTTGGCTCACCATCTCACAGCAGTCCTTACACTCCCAGGGGAATTGCTCCATATCATGGTGATCACAGCAACCCTCTGCCAACATTAACCAGCTCCTGAAGCACCACCTCAGAAAGCTCACACAACCAAAAATCAACCATAGCTCTGGGTTTCACCACTCACTTTTAATAAGCAAAGACTGTTTCCTCATAGGTTTTGTCAGAATATTACTTCCAAGTTATTTTGAAAGTGATCTGTTTACTAGTGATATAATCAAGATCTCTAAGCTTTTCATACCTGAGCCTCAGATCCTCCCTATTTTTTTTTCTTTTTTTTACCCCATTGCAACATAAACAAGCCATAATCATTACTCATACCTCAAAATATTCAGTTGTGGTTTTCTAGTTAGCCTATTTTCTCTTCAGTAATTTAAAATAGAACATCACAGTCCTGTATTTACATTGCATACATCCTCAGGATACATATTAAATTTTGATTTCTAGACATAAAGTGTAACAATCTGTTCCATTTAAATAGCTGCCTTTGAATGCCACTGAGAGCAGTAAATAGCCCCCCTTTTGACAGCAGTAACAATTATGTTCTTTAGAAAGTTACAGTGCACTTGTAATTATTAAGACAGACATGATTATATGGCACCTGAAAGAAATGCTGTGTTTGGAATACCACAGTAACAAGACTAATCCTTAATTACGGATATTCTGAAATTGTGGATGCCATTGGAGTTCATACAGATAGACAGATAACTAAGAGCAAGGCCCAGGAACTGCTTGCTCTGGAGGGACAGTGTATGCCTGGTGAAGAGCACAGCTGTGTCTCGGGGACCGTGCTCCTCCCCAGCCACACACTGTCCCGGGCTTTCTCCTGCCTCTCAGCTCATCCCACCAAATGGCTGAGTACCCTCTGCTGGTCCCAGAAAGAGAATGGATACTATTCTCTTGCTGATGATGTCAGGGATCTGATGCCAGGTACCTTAGGTGCTCCCATCCCCAGTTCTGCGGCTGCGTCTGTTCAGTGACACAGCAGATGAGTTCAGCAGCCTCAGGAGACTGAGGTGGGTGAAACTTTCAGCAGCCTCTCTGCCCTCTGGGGTGACAGCAGTGAACTCCTTGCCCTCTGCTCAAAGCCTGGCCAGGGCTGGGTGCAGGCAAAAGCAAGGGGAAGCCTCCACACAAAGCCACCCCCTCCTCAAAATTCAGCCTGGAGTTGTGCTCAGTGGTAGATCTTGTACCTAGCTTCTGCCTGCAGGAAGCAAAAGTTAGACTTCTTGCTAAAGTTAGACTCCTACTTCAGGCCTTTGAAAAATCGACCTTTCCACGTGTTTGACAACAGCAGCCTCCCCGAGCAGCAGCTCCCCATCGGGCTGTGGCACCCCGGGAGCTGGCGGCGGCTCCCGGCTCGCTCCTGCCTTCAGAGGTTTTGCTGAACAGCAGCGTTTTGTTTCCAGCCCACAAGAGCCCATAGAGATGTGCCAGCTCAGAGGCAGCGCTAAACATCTTTCAAGAAGGGATCTGACATTTTCTTTTGTTCTCATTTCTACAGTATTTTCTCCTTCGAGAAGGTTATTTGAAGTTATCTGGTGCTGACATTTAGGGAAATGTGAAGCATGAATTGCTTCATAGGTAGCGAAGCAGTGCAGGACAGGGTGTCCCACTGCAGGCATTGGCCAGAATGTGCCTAATTGTTCAAACACTCCTACAGTGCAATCTTTGCAGTGCTTTTCTCTCTCCCACACACAAATTAACAGACAAGCACCAGTGTAAGGGTGTGATATTTTAGCACAGAGGTTTTTCTAATCTAGTGCTCCATCATAAATCAGGGACATCTCTTCCATCTCACTCTAACAAAACAGTTTCATGACCAAAAGGAAGCTTATGCATGCAAATCCTTCCTGTCACAATCACAAAAATTCCCCCAAATTCCCTATGTGTAAATATCTCCCTGCAAAAAAACTACTAGATAACTCTGCCTCTAACAAAAAAGAATGTATTTTATAGCACTAATATTCTTGAATTAAATTTGCATTTAGTGACATTATATTTATTCACTTCTATCTACACACACCTCACCACAAGATGCCAAAACACTCAAGAGTTACAGAATTTGGCACTACAGAGCTCCCCCTTCTCACTGTGGATGCCACAGATGCTCCACAAGTCCATTAACATACAGAGCCCTGCATAACCACAACTTCCAGGCACACAAGCACATGCTGAGCAAACCAACATAAACCTTATGGCCTGGCTTCCCTAAGTGCTGATTTTCCAAAGAATAATCAAAGTCAAAAAGAGAAACCAGATCAGCCTTCCTGCAAAATCAGCAGCAATTCAGAGTTTCAAAGTTTTCGTTAAGATCACTGTGACCATATTTATATCACTTAAACCAGAAATGTCTGCATTATCACAACACTTTTCAAATGCAGAAGGAAGTATCAGCAACTTCCACACAGAGGAAAAGAATACCATGTTTATCTCCCTGTAAACATATGACAGTTGCTGAATATCTATCAAGGAGCCATTAAATATGATCAAATATTTTAATGTCTGCTAACACGGGAACTGCCTGTCCTTGTATTGAGCTTTACAAAAGCAGTCAGCAAGCTGGAGAAAAGCAAAGCAGGAAAATCTCCTGTGGAAACCCTCTTGCAGAGCAGAACTGAGCCTGCTGCACCGAGCGAGCCACATCCCAGTCCTATTCAAGTATTTGTGCCATTGCATCTTAAAAAAGACAACAGATGCCTCACAGTCACATTCCAGAAGTGAAACTATTTGCCAAAATACCCTGAAAATTTACAGCAAGGATTTGTACATACTGGAACTAGTCTCCTGGTCCCATGTGTGTTTCCTTTTGCCCCCTTGTGACAAAATAAGCAGAACTCCAAGGACACAGACAGACCACAGCACCCTGAACATCTCAGCACTTCTGCTTCAGCAGCCACCAGAGACTTTGGGCCAGCCTTGGGGTTTATTTATAAGCTCTCAGTCGCCCTCACTCCTGTGATTAAGGGTCAAGTTTTCCCACCCTTCCCTTCCTTTATTTGCAAAATTGTCCAGGCTTATTTTGGGGAACTGCAGTGTTAACCCATCCTGCGTGCAACCAGGGATGTGATATAAACCCTCAGGGCCAGAGCCCCAAGTTCTCCAAGAAAAATCACATGTATTTTTCATGTTACAGTCATTTTGCACCTGTGCTATAAAACCAGCATTTACTACAAGCACCAAATTTCTGGCACAAGGATATTTCCAGGAGCATCAGATATTCTGCACACAGGGTTCTTTCAGCATATAGCACTATGCTGATACACATGCCATTGTTACATGCACAAAAAACCCTTTCAGGGTATATGTGAACATACTGACTGCCAGCTCGTGCTATTTCATAAGAGAAGACCCTCAGAAATCATGAGTTACGATTATATATTTTATATTCTACAGTTTATACCTTATATATTTTAAGGAGGCTGAAGGGCAAGATATGGTATGTGGATGGACATCACATCCCATCTCTGAGCACAGAGGCCACCACACCCTTTGGAAGGTACATGGGGGTTCCCAAGGCAGGGAACCCTTTCTCCCAGGCTTTTTACCTCTCTCCCAACCTGCAAATCTCACTGTGCCCCAGAAGTCCTCACCGGTCAGGGACTGGTCGGCTCCCAGCACGTTCCATTCTGCCGGCAGCTTCAGGTGTCGAAATGCCAAGGCCACTTTCTCATCCAAAAAGTCCACGTCTGCAGCAGGTGGCCTTGACCGGTCCAAGAACCGTGTGAAATTCAGCGCCTGCTGGTTGCCAGCACAGGTGGCCAGAAACTGGGCAGCATCGTAGGCTTCGTCCTGGACAAACTGGAAACTCTCTTCTGCCACAACCAGAACGGGGTGACCTTCCCTAGAGGCACAAAGTGCCACCTTCACTGTCTCACAGCAGTCATGGCCTGCAAAACAAAATTCAGACAAATGGTTAAAAAAACGAAAAATGGCATGGGCTGAGGAAGCACAACTGAGCACTTCCTTTGACACACACACTCTTTGCATTAAATCAAGTAAGACCAAGTTATTGAGGACCACAACGCTAAAATAATGCTGTCTTTGGAATTTATATATATCATCAGAGATAAGTATTTCTTAGAGATTTTTAAAAAAGATGTACAACTCTTCTCTATCCCAGTATATAAGCCAAGAACTATAAGCCACCCAGGCTATTTATATACAGCAATAAGCAATCTCAGGAGTTTTAAGTAATTTCAGTAAAAGATTTTGCTAACGTACCAAAAGCCAGGTTATATGGACAAACTTTTCTTTTCGCAGCTCCACAGGACTCCAGTAACTCATCAGCAACTAGAATCTGAATGCTGCAAAACTACACACTCCAAATGCTGTCACAACACTTGGCTTGCACTGAAAACATTGAAATTTCACCTAAAACAAAGGTCTACATGGCTACGAGAGCACGACCTGCCTGGGCATGCCCTGTGTATGCTCACTGCTGCACCTGCCCCTTGCATTTGGGTTCACAGGACAAAACTAAAAACTAAGCTGCTTCTGCTGAATAAAAACATGGAAATGGCCACTTTCCATATTTGCAAAACAAGAGGGTTGGAAGTTCAGTAATTTCATTATTTATTTAGGGCAGGGGAAACAGGAGAAAGCAGGCCCTGGTGTGGCAGCAATTTCATTGACTCAGAAACTTGAGGGGAAAAAAACCCAAACACCAAACCAAACCAAACACCTTTTGGGAATTTTAAAAGGAAAAATATACTATGTGTCCAACACAACCAGAACTTGTAGTTGTCAGACATGCTCCTTCAATAATAAGGTTTGTGTTTCAAGTTCACTGTGTGGCACAGTTTCTTGTTCCAGCCTCAGACTGACGTCATGGCTGTTTTTGCCAGAACAGCATGGACCCTGCACTAATTACTGGAAAAGCTTCTTTTTGCCCATGACCTCAGCATACTACCACATTCATGAAACCCTGGTTAATTAAATACAAAATGACGATTTATTTTTAAAGGCTTGAAAATTCAATTTAAGCCCCTATTTGTGGTCAGTGGGAAAGTTTCCTTCTTCTGTTGGGGCCTTTTGCTGTTGATTTCCCTGACAAAAGAGAAAATATGTCCCTAATCTTCATGGTCTTTCAGCCAACCTCACAAATCTGTTCTGAGGCTTTTGGCATCTGTACAGATTTTGTCTACTGAAAGAGGCAATCCTGAAGTTAATTGAAAGGTCAAAACTGCTATTAGGACACTGCGGGTAACACCAAAATTGTCAGAGATGAGGCTGTGGCTTCCTAAGGAGAGCAAATGCAGCTGGGAAGGTATCAAAGGCAAGTGGAGAAGGGGAGGAAAACCCACACGGATGTTGCTGCAACTGCCCAATACAACCAGGATGCCCTGAAGCTGAAAGGTGAGAAAACTTCTTTCCTTCCAGCACCAGGTACCTATTAGCAAGAGGATGATGTGGAAGCTGAAGGAGTAGATTCATTAGTTCTGTTGTTTTGAAGAATAGGGGGAGGAAGAACTTCTACTGCTCTTGAAAATACTGCATGTGCATGCTAATACATTACTGCATTCAGCTGCTCAGATGAAACCCATTCACAGACTCTGCTCATCCTCATCGAAAAAGCCCCAAATGTTCAAGGGAGAAGTGGGGGGGATGATACAACTTTGAGGGAACTTGCCTTTAAGGCCATTTAGAACTGAATGTGCCTCCCCCTACACCTTCTTGCTTTGCTGATCTTCCTAAGGACATCAAATACAGAGCAGGTAAGACATTAATTTTGTTTCCAGCCTCCACAAAAGCAGTGATTTCTATGCACATTGTGAGAGGACTGTGCCAGCCTACAGGAGCTGACTCAAATCCTGTGATCTGGGCTCTCCCTAACACAGAGCAGTGGAAGGCTGCTAGAATGCAGAGTTTAAAAAAAACACAAACACAATAAAGGCTTTCTTAATAGCATGAGGACAGCTAAACCTTTTATTCAATTTTTAAAAGATATTTTCTGCCTATTCCCATAAGAATCCATCTGCAGAATAACCTAGAATATGACTACTCTGCCAGCAGACTTCCAGGATTGAAGCAGCAGGCAAAAATGGCCCATGAGCAGCTACAGAGAAACCATTTGGGACAGTCACTTCCTTGTCACAACGCCAAACAACTCTGCTGTGGGACAACAAAGGCTCTTCCACTGAGACAAGAACTACAGAAACCTCTGTCAAGATGCGTGGTCTCCTTAAAGCAGGACATGATGGATGTACACAAAGTTCCCTTGGATGGAGCACGTGTTAAACACCAGCTGCAAAATGCAACACAAGGGAAGGCAATAAAAACTATTTCAGTCTATGCAGGGATGGGTACAGCGACGAATTCTGCTGCTGTAAAGTGAATTCCTCATCTACACATCAAACCATGCTTTAAAAATTATTTTAAATGAGACAACAGCTCTTGAACTGAAGAATTCCTTACTGGGAATGAATGGGGACATGAAGCTTGCTTTGGGGAAAATACAAGAATGAAAAATGAAGACATGGTGCTCTGCTCTGTCTGTTCTCACCCCTGAAGAGATGAGATGTATCAGTATGATAGCACTGCCTCCCCTACATGGTACTGATGCAGATCAGTGAGCACGAGAACAGGGGGAGATTTCTCAGCTCCAAGCAATTAGCAGATAAGCTGATGGACACCTCAGACCTGTCCATCTAATTGCTACCTGTGCCTGTGATCTGGGGTGCAGTTAAAAGGGCAGCAGCTGAACTCTTCAGACTTTTTCTTGTTTAACAAGGCCTACATGGAGACAAAACACCCCTAAAAAGAGCTTTATTAAAAGATGATTTCATTTCCTACTCCTCCAAAAGTGGAAATCCTGTCCAAACCTCCTATTTTCAGAATTCACATTGGAGCTATCAAACAATGGGCCCCCAGCCTGGGCAGCTATTTAAAGCCCTGCTGGAAGCACATGTTTGGGTTTGCTTGGAAGGTGACTAAAGACTAATTGCATCCTCCAAGTCACCATGGTGAAGCTGGGTTGAAAGGGGTCTTACAGAGAGATTTAAGGACAGGAAAACCAGACAACAAATGTTGTGAATCTCATGAAGGATCTCAGATTTGCATCCAAGAGATGTTGCCAGCTGGTGGCTTGTAGAGAAGGAAGCCAAGGGATCTCCTGTGACCGTCCAAAAAGTGCTTCTTTTCTGCTTCATAAATCCTGAGTTCTGGTTCTGAAAATCAGAGCCCATCTTTGAAGTGTATTTGTGAAATGTACAGTTACTGTATTCACTCCTGCAACACAGGAAGCCTTATGAAATACACAGGCACAGCACCAGCAGTGGACAGGAGCCTCTGCTTTTCCTTTCAAACCTCTCACTGGGAAGGTGAAAGAGAGATTGAAGAGCAGCTAAAGGTTTTTTTAAAGGCCTTTACACACTGCAGATGCCCTAAAAACCTAGAGAAGTGTAAGACCCCACATATTACATCTTAAATAATTTCAACACAGATTCAATCACTTTTTCCTGTGACTGATGTCATCTAGTACTGGCATCACTTCCTTTTAATTACACTGCCTCAAGCAATTAAATACACTGAAGACGATGAACTGCAAAAAGTCTTCTTGGCTATGCTGTTTTAGTCTATTTTAAGGGGTTTCTTTTTGTTTCATAATTGAGAGTATTTTCAAATCCAGAACTGGGACTGCCAAGTGGCCATTTGTTATGCAACTTGTTTACCCTTCTGGTCTACAAGTACAAAGATTGTAATTCATGAAATACAGCTTTTTCTATGAAGAGTTGTTTCTTAGGGGAAAACACAATCTGTGGTAGAAGTGAATAAAGCATGACCATATGTAAAGGATTTCACAGTAAAAGAAAAGTTTGAAATGAAGATATTTCCAAGCAAAGTGAAACTGATTTTTGTCTATCCTTTTAACTAGCAGAAAGAAAGTAAGGAGAAAAAAAAAACCAAAAAACAACAACTCTGAGAGCTATGGAATTAAGAACAAGTTAAAGACTGAAGCTGCTTCTCTGCCTTAGCTTAAGGATGGAGAAAAAGCTTGGAGTGAGTCAATGGGAATGTGTCAGCCCTGTGGAAACTGCTGGCAGGCACCTACCAGCAGACAGTCTCCCAGACCCTTTTTCTACTTCCAGTATTGATTCTCCTCCCCTTTGAAACCCACACAAGGATCCTGCACCTTTTGAGTTCAATGACCATGAGAAAAGCGATTTTGGTATTACAGAGCTTGGAGTGATACAACACATTGCAACAGTACTCACCAAGGCAATTACATCTCACAAAATTTACCTCTTGTGTTGGTGACCTGGCTCACAGACAGGGTGTTTCTTACCCTTCAATTATTTGATCAGGAGTGGCTGCAGCTCTGGATTTCTGGACTGTCTCTTCCTGTTTGAAATTTCATTTCAAATTTCCCCCATGTCTCCCACACTTTCCAGACCACCAGTCATTAAATGCAAAGCAAAATACATGTCCAATCATACAGCTGCTATGGTGATGGCATGCAATAAATGCACCACACAAATACTGGAGCTCCCAGCACACCAGCTCCTGCAAGAACATTTCCCCAGATCTCCCCAAGAGCTTCCCGATGCTCAGAGGCCTCCACTGGCCACAGCAAGCTGTGGTTGGGACTTTTGATTTGTGTGGACAGTGATGAGGTCATTCCTTCTTCTGCTGGTTTGTTTGCCAGATCATGATTTGAGGATTTTTATTATTGGTTGGGTTTTTTCCCAGTGGGGAAAAAAGCTGCTCTAGCAGAGAGGCAGGAGATGAGGCTGCTGTCTTGCAATGAATGTTTCACTTTCCTGCTTTACACAGATTTCCTTCACTACCACATGCAATCTGCTTGGCCTCAGTTACCCTCTCTACCCCTGCAGAGATGGTGGGAAGAAAAGAATGCATTAAGATTATGGCAGTCTCAGCTGCTGTAGGAATAAGGACTTGATGAAAAGCTCAGTGAATGACCAACACCAGTAGGATGAGCATGTGTGACCCAAAAGGACATAACCATCCCCAGCAGTACAAATTCAGCACCAACAACAGTTTAACCACAGCAGCAGAGATGGTATCATTTCTCTGCTTCCTTCCCTGCTCAGACTTTTGATGCTTTCTTAACACCCAAACTCCAGTGATCAAGCTTTTGCACTGAGATCCCCACTGGAGCAGTGCCAGTGCCATTACACCTCCACCTGCCACCTTCACGCTGTGTCTGATACAACAGTGCCCAAAATTGTGCTGTAGAACTACACAGTGCCTCTGGTACCAAGGAAAACTGCTTCCTTTAGGGAGAATTTCAAGCAGATAAATTAGAAATAGAAGAACTGTAACAGTGACAGTAAAGCCAACAGTTAAATAAGGTTTTGGTGGCTTTTCACTGAGACAAACAAAAGCTTCGTTGGATGATATAACCTGGTGTGTCCCTAGGCTGGCAAAAGAGCTACTGAAAGCACACAAAACATCATCTCCTGGCTAATTCTTGAATCTCAGTACCTAAGTCTGACACTTCAAGTTATGGCTGATCAGCTCAGATGAGAATCTGTTCCTTACAAGGGAAAATTCCTTTCCTTAAATTAGCACAGCCAATAGCAGGGCAGGATAAATAATCCATCCCATTCTTCAGAGCAATTGCATAAATACAGATAAGTATTCTGTAGTTTGAAGAAGTGATGAATCTGTATTTATCCACATCTTCAGGTAAAATAAAGCTGCTCCCATAAATTTACAATCAGAAGTCCTTTCTTTTATTATGTACAGAAATAAAAGCTCACTTTGAACAGTAGTATGGACTATATATATCCAGTGTTTAAGGCTGATGATAAAAAAAGCATAGGAAAGAGGCAGATTGCTCTAGTAATTATAGAAGATGCAGCAGTCATTTAATTCTGCAGTGATAAGCTTTTATTTAGGTAAAGTCTTTCAAGATACAAGGAATTTTTATATACAATGAAAATTTATGAGGTATTTTGACAGCTTATATTTCCATTCCATTTTCTCTAATTTTTCACCTAAAACAACTTTATGTTGTTAAGATTTCTTTTTAAATGTGATTTCCTTTGAAAGCTTTGCTAAAACATTCTGATTAATTTTGGCAGCAAATGTAATGAAATAATTTGTCTGTCTTTTACACCCCCATACATCAAAAAACCCACTGAAAAACTCAAGAAACAAAAATTACAAATCTGGGCTTGTTTTTACTTCAGCTTTAACAGAATTACAGTCATCCCTTTCACCCCGGCAGCTGATAGACTTCATCTGAAGTCTCCTGGGGACCACATGAAATTTTGAGGACTTGGGACAAGAATGAGGAAGAGCCTTCGAGTCCAGAAGGGATGCAGAGGAGGTTCAAGGAAGGCAGAGAGGCTCCTGAGTGAATCAGCCCTTCCTTAATGCACCTGAGCTGTTCCCGAGGAGCTGCTGTGCTCACAGGGATGTGCAACACTCCCTTCATCACAAGAACAAATGAAAGATGCTGGAAGGAAAGGATGAGATTTTGTCTAAAAGCTGTCTGCAGGAGTTTCCTTGCAGAGCACTTGCTAAGTGCCCGGGGCTGGGTGTTTGAACAAGGGCTGGTCTCACACACACTGAGTGCTGTTCATGGCTAATCCCTCCGAGGTCAAATAATGCTCTGAGTCACCACAGCCATCGCCAAGGCAACTGTGGAATATACAGAGTAAACACACGATTACAGATTCACTGTGCGTCCAGGAAGGAGGAGGTGGAGGAGGAGGAAGAGCTGCACTGAAGTAAGTCATACTTCCACTGAAATCAGTGTAGTCAGTGCTGAAATAACACTGGACAAGTGCATGGGTGTCAGCAGAGGGTATGAAAAAATTAGGCTTTTCCCATTTCTTGCTTTGCCTTTCCCCAACAACCTCTTCACCACTGAAGTATTTTTTTCCTTAGGTATCTCACCAAAATGAGGTATAATTACAGATGAGGGTGTTAGCCACATGGCTACTTTGCATCTGAGATGTCACCTCTTCCTTGCACCACAGCCCTGGACAGTGCAGGAATGAGACTACCTTTCTAAAAGGTTCCTTAAAACTCTGTCTGAAACAAGATGTATTTTGGGACAGCACCCATTCCAACCTAGCTTCACACGTCCCAAGATCATGACTATACTGGGTAAAAAAAAACCAAACAACAAAACAATCCGTTATTGCTAAAGGAACAATTGAGAGAAATTCCCTCTTTTCCTTTTGAATGGTGAACAGCGTCAGATTTCCCACCAAGAGCACCAAAAGGAGCTGCAGGGAGCCCTCCCCAGTGACTCAGTTATAGCTGGGGCTGGCAGGACAGGCAGTGCCCAGAGCATCACTCTGGTACCACCTGGCAGCCACAGCCCTGGCCACGTCCACCAGCGCTGCAAGGACAAGAGTGATGGGAAAGCATGGCTCCTGCCTGGAAATCCCATCCAGCACGCTGGCTCCCACATGGGCTGAAGAACACTGAAGCTTTTCAGTCCCTTTCTTGGCGCAGCAGCCACAGCCCCGAGGGAGAGGTGAAGTCACCGCGAGCAGGGCTGGCAGAGCCCCACGCCCACCACACAAAAGCAGGGAAGGAGTCACCCGCTCTTGCTCTTCTGGGAGAAAATAAGCACTAATCTAATTGATTGCACGGGGCTCCAGTCATCAGTAGCCATAAAAAGACTTCTCTTCCCAAGCCAACTAAACAACATGAACAGCACAAAAAGAGGAGGAAATGAAAAAAAACTGAGCGGCCAACTTTTAGCCACTCATTCCCAAGAGAAAAGAAACCTCCAAATTTTACTCCACGTGCATCTCTCACAAAACAATACTTAGGAGGTAGATGAAAAGACAAACGCAAGAAAAACACTTGATGGCCTGAGTTACACTGTGTGTAGTGAAAATGTCAGGCGTCTTTCTCACACTGGTAGCAATGTGCTGCATAGCAACAAGTCAGAATGAAAGGTTAATGGTGAGGACTGCAGCCTGGAACACGCTCATTCCCACGGTCCTGAAGTCACCAAGGGAAATGCCGATTCGTTTTGTTTTGTTGGTGGCACAAAAGATAAAAACAGTGGTGGGCTTTCATGTGGAAACCCACCTCATCTGAACCAGCCACGGAGAGATGGCATTGAGCAGCACATCACCTGGACTGCAGGAGCTCCAGAAATGCTGTGGGAGCTCTGAGCTGAACAGGATTTAGGGGAAAGGGTTGTATTTCACCAGGAAGACAGCAATGAACCTCATCGAGTCAAGCAGATGATGAGTGTAGCTAAGACTTATTGGGCTGTCCCCCATTTGGGCAAGAGCACCTGTAACCTCACAAATGTACCTTCCAGCATTCTTCCTGCATTTAAAAGCTTTTACTATGTGTATGTGTAGCTGTGAGTTTTCTACAGTAGCAACTCATAGTTACATATTAAATAACTGCAATCTCAAAGTCATATAATTCTAGCGAAATCAAGAAAGAGGTTTTTAAAAGGCAAAAGCAGTCATCCAAACCACATGTTCTATACCTTGTGAATGTGTAAATGAGGAAAAAGACAACCAAGAAAACAGCATTACATGCCAGTCCACTTGTAGTAACCAAATTTCACAGACTGATACACTGATATGCAAAGAAAGGTAATTGCTTACCAGGAGAAATTGTCTCCAGACTCCCAGGATTAATCTTTCTTGTGCTTGTGCAGTGTTGGACAGTTGATCCAGTGAAGACCAAATAAAAAACTACATCATCTTCAACTTTATCTTCCTCAGTCAGCTGCACTGTAATAACAGAGTCACCCTAGGAAAAAGGACAAGAAATGAGATTTGGTTTACATGACCAAGAACTGCATCCTCTAAAATAAAATTACTCTTCCTACAAAGTCCACACTCTCCATTCATACACTCCTTTCATAGGACTCAGCATCCATCTTAATTTTCAGATATACAAGTCAACCTCAGTATCAAAGCCAGCCAACATCTAGGAAACATGCTGAATGCAGCTCTAGGAAGAGACATGTAGAAATCTCCAGGGTATTTTCAAAATAACAACTTAATATGGTGAAATCACACCAAGTCTGACAAAGATGCACACAACCCACACAGGGGTTTTTGTACCCCCACACACACACCCTATAGACAAATATAACAGAATATATACATACATTACATATATAAGAATATAGGCATACATAACAGAAATGAGATAGTGGCCAAAATTGCCTCTGCCCTCAGAAATTTGAAAAAATGTCCTAACTCTTGCTTGAGAGCTCACATTTCCCCTGTCCAAGCTAGCACTGCATCATAGATCCATTGATCACTGAACATATCTCTCATCTACAACCCAAAAACACACAAAGATACCAAAATTTTATATCCACTGAGATTTTTTTCTACCTTTCCTACAAAGAAACAGTAACTGTGGTGGTACAGACACTGGTAGCTCTTCTCACTCATCATATAATCTCATGTCTTGGTGAAAAGTTCTCTGTGTCAGCAAAAACAGCAGTTCTTCAAGCCTTGAGAAAAAAACCTCTCATGATCTGTTGGCTGAACACTCCCGCTTAGTATTATGGAGGGTTTACTTCAGTATCTCAGCATATTTTATCATTTAGCTCCTCTTTGCTCTCAGGGAAAATTATATTTATAACAGGTGCACACAGTTATCACAATTAACCCAGCAAAGGGTACAGTAAATACACCTGAAATTCCTACATCTGCATGGGAAAGAACAGGGGCAATATGAACCAACTTCAGCATTCCATGGGGAAGGAAAAGCAAGGAAAGAGGATGGCTTACAGTTACTGCAGAACTAAGTGAAGCATTTTCATTTGATGAAAAAATCCTAAGACTCATTTAGGTAGGAAAAGACCTCCAAGAGCATCAGGTCCAACTGTTAAGCCAGCACTGTCAAGCCATCACTAAACCATGTCCCAGAGTGCCACATCTACACATCTTTTAAATGCCTCTAGGGTCTCCCCATACTTTGTTTATTAGCCTGAAAAAATTATATAAACTACAAGGCACTGAGAACAACAGTCTGTGATGTGACCTTCTGTCCCTTTTCTGTGGAGATCAGAACCAGGTGGATGCCCCAGTTTTACTCTGCAGCTGTGGCTGCCAGCTCTCTGCCACCACCCCACTGAGCATATGGTTACAGCTGCAAATCTGGAAAAGATTTTATGATTATTGTTATTGCAGATTATGTAATTCTGATTTGCATATTCAAGAGAATACACATGTCATTTCCTTTAAAACCTCCCCCTTAAGACCACTGAGCTCATCCCTTCTCTTTGTCAAATACAGCTATTGTAGAAAATTCCCAGACTTCCAGGCCCTCCAGTGCATCCGTCCGGCGTTAGCGTCGCTTCCCACGCTCTGCCTCACGTCTCCCTCTTCTCTCCCTCAGCTCCTTTTACGTTTCCTCCTCCAAGTTTATGTCCAGTTCTCCCCTGATCCAGCCCATCTGGCACCTCTTGCCAGGGGCAGGACTGCACCTTGCTTTATACAAACAAGATTTTGCGGGGACCAGCCACTGGTCTTAAAATCAAATATGTGGGTCAGCGCTGTAACACAGGAAAGAAAACCATAAATTCAAAAAAAACCCCAAAAAACCCCACAACCTAATGGAGCAGTTCTGTGTATTTTGTATTTTCAGAGGTTGTAGAGTTACATATGTAAATTTTAGTAAGGTCTCACGCTATAGTATCAGACCAGACTTCCAGCTGGGGAGGAAGGAACCATGTAGCAAAAGTCTATCTTGTATAGAGTCAGTGTTAAAATAAAAACAGGTGCAAAAAGAAATAAATCAAGCTTTAAATTCAAGCATGACCAGTTCACATGCTGAGCTGAAAACTAAATATTCCATTTCAAGCAAATGGATCCAGACTTGAGCCCATGTTCAAAAAAACAAAAGCTTGAGTTTTAACCTACAAACCCTTTGTGCTTTGTTTTTTATATCTGTCTTTGTTCAAACCGTTTCTCCCTTAAGGCATGAACATACAAAGTACTTAAACAGATTTTAAATGCAGGTGACACTTCAGAATACTCACCAACAGCACTGAGTGTTTAGCATGGTATCTGTTAAAAGAGATTTTTCTTTTATTTAACTCAGAAATCAAGTACAGCTAGTCTAATTTTTGTGAAATCAAAGCAAATTGACATAGAGTTTTTGTGAGAAGACACCTGTCTATCCATGCAAACTACTCACATTTCTAGGAAAAGCAATTTAATTTGCATCAATATTGCAAATGACAATTTGTATATTTAGTTATTTACAGAAAACCTAGTAAATACATGTAAGAAACTTCAACACCAGAGGTTCCACATAACCTGAAACCTAAGCTGGAACTTAAACATATGGATGGACTTATTTAGATACCTGACCTAATTTTGAAGGTGAAAGGTGGTCAGACCAGAGACCTCCAGCAGATCTTTCCAACCAACTTGTTCCACTCCTTAGATTTTAATTCAGTTCATTTCAGTTATTGTTTAAGTCTAGGGAGAGTACAAATTATCATCAGCTGGTATCAATTTAAAAGGTTCTTCAGCTGTGTCTAAGCAGCACTTCATGGTGGGAGGGTCTCCACCACCCTGCTCCCACCTCTTCTGGAGGATCCTTCAGCAAAGACTGTGGAACACCGAGCATCTTATCTATTGGATTTTTTTACTTTAATTTTTAAGCTGTCTCTAAATATCTTTGGTAAGACTGATACTGTGCCACTTAATTGCTTTGTGCTTCAGTTTCCCTGTATGCATCACCTGAGCTAACGCAGTCACTGTGCCTGGGACAGGTCACTGTGCTGATGTGATCCCAGAAGCAAAAGATCCTCCTTCTTCAACACACCTCTACCTCCCAGTTACTGACAATTTCATTGTTCACTGCCAATTTTAATTTGATTTTTAAGTTACTCAAACAATGTATTTATTTGGAAAGGAAATAATGAACAGACCAAACCCCTCTCTTTCCAAGATTTTTGGAGTTAAAGAAAATCAGTTACAAATGCAGCCAAATTCCTCCAACCCACATAGAAGACTTTCCAATAGCCCTATTGCATTCAGCCTCCAAAAACATTTTAATTGAAGTATGTTTACCTTTATTCATTTAATATTGTCCAAAAAATGTCATCTGTTCAGTATCACTGCCACACAAGGTGGTTATTATAACCCTTCTTTCATCCCAAATGGCAAGAAATGGGAGGCCAGCCTACCAATATCCCTTTGGTGAAAGTACAGACAGATCAAAGCTGTTCTCTGGAATGCTCCAACAAATAAGAATAATTCAATTTCAAAACTAGTTTGGATCGACTAATATTTACTTGGCTTAAAGCCCATTGGAAATGAAAACATTCCATCTTGGTCCATTCATGAAAGAGGCCACCCGGTCCCTTGTTTGGATCTGAAAAAATCCCTGGTCTCAGATGTAACGGGATGTAAAGAAGCTGGATGGGACTCTTTCCTCTACACATATTCCCTTTTCCAAACCAAAGGGAGAAAGCAGGTCTGCCTCACCATGGGACAGGTGCAGTGGAAAAGCCAAGCCTGACCTTGAGCTTTAAACTAGAAAACAATGCAGAAAGGGATTTTAGAGTGGCCCATCTCTGAAGTTTTGGCTTAGTTAAGGCAGCAGAAATACAATTATCTCTAAAAAGGCCTAAATGCTGTCACTAGAACTAAACCCCAAAACTATCCAGACAAGGCACCTGTTTGTCAGCATGATCTGCTGGCATAAGCACAACTCCACCTTTTCAGGTAGTAGATTTTCCCAGCACTGCTGTTGAATGTGTGTGGACTGTGTGTAGGCAAAGCACAAACTACTCCAAGTAAGCCTGTTAAAAAGGACTATTTACCTTCTAAGGCTTTTTTTTTTTTTTTTAACAGATGACCTCAGCAATATTTGGAAGTGGCAATGAAGTGAACAAAATCTTTAACCTCAAAAGAATGAAGATCATTTATGTTATAACCTCAAAAATACTATCCATCTTCCAAAAATAAATAATTGTTGTAAGCATATAAAAACACCTTTCTTTTCCACTTCAGACTCTGGAAATCTGTCTGGTTTGGGGGAATTGGTCATCATTTGGGAACATGAAAACAGCCCTGGCAAATGCAGAATTCCAGGCTTCAAGATGAAAACCATGAGTTTAGTTGGCAGTAGGGAAGGTTCCCCGAGGGATATCAGCTCTACCAGAAACAGGTACACTTGTCAACAATGGACTGAAAAAGGGAAAAAATATTCTTACCATGCTGGCTAACAAATTTTAACATCTCTGGGAAAAAGAAACCAAACAAAACCAAACCAACAAAAAAAAAAAAAAAAAAAAAAACAAAACATTTCTTT